>BDMC01000044.1:0-388739 GCA_002003505.1 Xylariales sp. No.14919
AACCCATACATTGGCTATGCTAAAGCGAATTAATCCACAACCTAAGTTAAACAGAGATTATCATAATAAGCGACAACTGCAAGGAGTCACGCACGTCCAAGTGCTAGCGGCGAGACTCGAGAAAGAGGCGATGCCAGGCGTCCTTTCTCTCCGATAGGCCAACAAAAAAAGCCGAGTGAGGCCGGGTTTTCCAACTGGCTCTGATCTGTCTGCCTGCGTCCACCCATGGCCACGGCGCTGCGGCCCCATTGAGCTGCGTTTTATGTGGGATCCTGGTGTCTCCAATCACTGCTTGGCGCGACGTGCTGCGTTTTGTATACTAAGTACAAATGTTGAATTGTTGGTATGGAGGCCTCTAAGACCAGAGCCACCTACAAGCAGGGCTCAACTCATTTTTCCAAATGCTTCTACGCTCGTCGTGGACAACCTTATTGCGAGTAAAAACGGATGATATCCCGAGGTCACAGACGCCATCTTGAGCATCCTAAGCCCGTTGGTTCTCGAGCAGGAAGAAGAGGCGTTAGTTGTGGGACATTCGTCTGGTGGTTGGGCTGCCACCGAAGCAGCGCGGCCAGAACCGCAAGCAAAGACACGGAAACACCGGGGTCTCGCTGGAGGTGTTATTGTAATCCTTTATATAGGCGCTTTCGTCATTCCAGTCGGTGAATCGGTTCACAGCTCTTCCAGCCAAAGGGTGGATCGTTCATCGTACTTCCATTTCTAGAATTCCACGTAACAAGAGCATACCCTTCCGATCCTCCCTCTATTGCGGCTCCCTCTACTGCGTCTAGCAAGCGGGGCCTTAGAAACTCAGGGGATCAGGGCTAGCTACCCCAAAGGATGCGGGGAAGTTCTCTTTAAATGGCCCTGAGCCAACGGCAGCGAAGAAATGGATTGTTACCCTTACTGCGTCCCCTTTCTTAGCAACGAAGCTATCTAATAACGTTTACCCTGTACCGATACCCCTCACGCCATTCCCCTAATCTAAGCTAAACAGATGGCACAGCCCCGAAACTTCAAGAATTCATCAATAAAATTAATAATTGAATGTAGGTATTATAGACAGCAGGATAACATACTAGATCCTAAAATATAATTTTAAAATTTGTTATAGGTTAATTAAGTGTTCCCTTTTTATATTAGTTGTTGTTTTATTTTAATTATTTCACTCGAACGGCAGAGTGTACACAAATGATACACACATATTCCATATCACAGAAGCTATCTTGTCACCACTGCTACTACGACACATGATAATCCTAAACGCAATACACCCAGCCAGGCCCAAGGCCATTACCCGTGTGGGAATCGCCGCGTCCCAATATAATGGATAAACGAGTCCCAACCCGACATCCAAAATGCCACAGTCCAGCGTGAAAGTGAATTGCCAAGCACAAGAGATAGAGTTCGATGGCGTTCTCAGGCTCCCGATCATAGGAGTCCCGGGTATGTACAGTAGGGAAGATGACTGCTGCGAATTTTCCGAGCCAATATACTAATTGGCAAGATTGATATAATGATAGAGTCATACCGGGGGCGACTTACATGGCGCCTGACGGGAAACGGATATATCCGAGAGCATTAATACCATTCCGGATCGCAGGTCCGTCGTCTGCGCCTCCGAGGTTGCTGTACCACATTCCCAGTAGTGCTAGGCTGAGAGTTTGGGGGAGGCCACCCAAGCGAGTGCTGGAAAGTTGAGCAGCACCATGTAAAACAAACGCGAGTACCCTTTTCGGAAGAGTGTGAGCGACGGCTGGGCAGTAGGCGCCATGGTGTATTGACGCTATCTTCGGCAATGGATAATGGCGACATTTGGTTGGTGATGGCGAAAGGGAGGGGTTTTATCAACAACCACGAAAAGACGAGTGGGATGCTGCGCGGAATTTCTCCATGTTCGGTTGTGACCGAGAAGATATCGGGGTCTTGGGGTGGCCTGCCCGCAGGACTGATACTGTATTACCCGAAGGAGGTACACTATTTCCAACTGGCTTTGGTAGTTACTTCAATGTTTCATTAGTACCCTAGTATCGCTCTGGATATGCGATTGTTGTGGTAAGAGTCTGCCTGCCTGCGGTTACACTGCATGGTCGCGGCGCTGCAGCCCCTAGAGATGCGTTTATGTGGGATCCTGGTGTCTCCAATCGGTGCCTACTTTGCGCCGTGTGCTGTGTTTGTTCTTTGAGGACCAGGGGCAGCACTATTTCTGAGTAAATCACCACTCCATATTCTCCACTCAAACCCCTATAAATACTATTGATCCATCGTTTATTTCAATTCTGTAAATCACCGCTCCAATATTCTTCATCCAAACGCTTTCAAATACTAGTGATCTATCATTTATTTCGGTCCTGTCCGAATTACGTGCGCATAATATGGAAGCTGTTGGCTTAGGCGTGGGGATTATAGGGCTTGCGGGCCTGTTTAGCACCTGTCTCGACATACTTGAACGGTGGGATTCTTACAGGGACTTCGGATTCGAATCCGGCTCTATCCGAGCTCGCTTCATCGCCGACCGGGTCAGGTTTCAAAAATGGGGTCAGCACATGGGTATAAGCAAAGAAAAACGCGGAGATAGTTATTGCCACCCAGCCCTCGATGACCCGGCGGTCAGGTCGGCTATTGAAGTTCTTCTTGTTAGCATCAAGAATATTGAAGTTGATGCGAAAAAGTTCGCGCCATATTTAGGTCATCTCTCGGATTCCGCTCAATTTCCGGCTCAGAGCAATAAAACTGTCCCGGGTGGATCTATCCCGTTCGAAAAGAGTACCACCTCGCGAAGGAATAGGCTTGGATGGGCTCTCAGAGACAAGGCGCGGGCTCTAGTACTAGTCGACTCGTTAGGCGCACTAGTTCAGAAGTTGCACGACTTGATTCCCCCAGGTCTGAAGACTATCGGCGGCCAGGGTAAAGACGCCACTTCTAATGGTATGCCTCTCTCTAATATTTACCGTTTCCCCTATAGGTTAATAACTAAATGTATATCTAGAGGAGTTGAATTCATTGAAAGGGGATACACAGAAGATTCTCCTTGACATAGAGAAACAAATTCACAGTATGGCTCTATACTTGGCTTTTATATATAGCAAGCATAATACTGATGATGTGAAGACGAGACTCACAAAGAATTGAGTAGTTGGCTTGATGCCCCAGATACTAAGCGTACTTACGATGAGTTCATTCTCAAAAGATTAGATGGAACCTGTGACTGGATCCTTGATCGACCGGAGGTCCGGCAATGGCAGTTGTTTGCGCCAGGAAACCCTAAGACCTTATGGATTCATGGGCCGGCCGGATACGGAAAGACAATCATTTGTGCAAGGCTCATTGAGGATCTATCGACGAACTCCCAGGCCAATATCGCATACTTCTTCTTTTCATCGGAGTCGAAAAGTCGCGCAGACCCTTTCGCTGTGATAAAGTCTTGGATCCTCCAACTATTGAGCCAATCCCAGCAAGCATTCGATCTGACTCGGGAGAAATGGGAATCTACGGATGGACGTGCGGCATCCCGAAACGATATTAAAGAGCTCTTCAACACTCTTATTCAGAGTCTACCTCCATGCGCCTTTGTTGTGGATGGTCTCGATGAGTGTGCAGAAGCGGGGAGTATCGCCGATTCGGATCATCAGGGCTCTCTACTCGAGTTTCTGAAGTTTCTTACTCACGCCATATCCAAGTCAAAATCACAGTTGTTGATTGTGAGCCGCAATGACTTAAGAATCCGGGAAGGATTAAGCGGCGACGATGCCGCGAACGGCCTTTTAGTCGAATTGAGGATCTATCCCAATGATGTTGAAGCCGACGCGACGGCTTTTTGTCGAAGTATTGTGAATCGCAAGCTGGCCAACAAGTGCGAGACACAGCGAGAAGAGCTCGCACAGAGGCTCGTTCATCGATGCGAGTATATGTTTCTCTCTATTAAGCTTTCGGAAGAGCACCTTCGAGCCGGAAAAAACCTAAAGCAACTCCAACGGGCCATTGATCAAGCTCCTGATAAGCTAGATCATATTTATGATCGCAACTGGGAGAGGATTCAACGCCTCGATAGAGAAAGTAGGGCCCGTGCTTTATCTGTCCTGAGATGGGTTACGTATGCTTTACGCCCTCTGACTGTTGCCGAGATCACAGAATGCTTGCTGCTTCCAGAGGAAGATGGCGAGATTGAATATGAGGAGCTGCCAGACTCTATCGACGAGTATTATTTAAAAACCGAAATCCTGGGACTATGCGGTTCCCTCATTGAGGTCCGGGCGACACAATCAAACTTAGAGCTGGATCTCTCAACTATCCACCTAACTCATTTCTCAGTAAGACAGTATATTCTCTGCCATATTCCCATCCACACCGCGGATTTGATTCTCAACGAGCGGTTAAGGTCTTCAAATGAATCTATCCAACACAATATCCTAGCGTCGGCCTGTCTACGGTATTTGAATTGCAACCAGACATGGGAGGCCCGTCAAGAAGAGGGTAGGAGAACTATTGTTCATGCCTTCCGAGGATATGCGGCGGATTTGTGGTTCCATCACATAAAGCGCGCTGTGATCAATTCAGACAATACTTTCAAACAGGTGAATGCATTTTTTCGCCCGCCCAATCCGAAGTGGGATTTGTGGTTGAAGCATACCAACGGTCGTATTCTCAACACTCGGGGTGATATAGAGTACTCCGACTGGGCGATGCTGGGCCTAAACGTCTTGTCCTGCGCGTCGATTCTCGGGCTCATGGAAACGGTAGATTACCTCATAGAAAACGCGGGGTTTGACGTGGATTGCGTTGATGCTTTTGGTCGAACAGCCTTGATGGCTACATCTTTCATTGGTTGCGTCCCTAACATCGTACACCTTCTCCAGAAAGGAGCGAACGTCAACATTACTGACGAAAAGGGGTTTGCTCCCTTACATTTTGCCGCCTATTTTGGGAACGCTGAAGTCACAAGAATCCTTGCTGAATACGGAGCCCGACTAGAGATACAGAATAACGGCGGCCAGACACCCTTAAGCCTTGCGTCACAGGGGGGCTTTACTGACGTAATGGAGTGTCTTCTCGACAAAGGTGCGGACATACACACACTGGGCAATTATGGCGCGACCCCTCTGCACTATACGGCATTTTTCGGCCATGTGCTAGGAATGCAGTTGCTTCTAGAAAGGGGTGCTAATCCACACAACCTTGACAACGGTGGAAATACGCCTCTGTTATGGGCGGTGTACCAAGGGAACATGAACGCGGTACGCCTGCTTCTCGACTGTGGAAGCAGGCAAGATGCGGCGGGCAGCAGCAACTTGAGGTCTTTGATAACTGCGGCGGCAATGAGTGGAAAAACAGAAGGAGTAGATATACTTCTTGAATCGGGGATTTTCGATTCACAAGCTGCTTTCCAGGTAGCCGCATATCGTAACCACGCCGAGACAGTGCACCTGCTTCTCGAAAAGGTAGCGGATCCGCAATTACTTATCGACCGTGGATGGGGACCACTCCACTTTGCAGCTGAGGGTGGGCATGTTGAATTGGTAAAGCTTTTTCTGACAAAAGGCGCAGATCTACACGCAGTCACCGCGTCCGGTCGAACGGCGTGGGGTATTGCTGCGGAGTTGGGGTTGATCGACGTGATTAAGTTGTTCCTGGAGAATGGGCTCTCTGTTGAAAGCACAGAATCGGCTTCTGGTTACTCGCTGTTATCGTATGCCGCAAGATCGGGGCGGATCGATCTCGTTGAATATCTTCTCCAGCACCGTGCGAACCCTAACTCAAGCGATACTTTTGGTCGGACTCCTCTCTTCTACGCCGCCATATCCGGTAATGTATCATTATTTAGCCTGATATTTTCAGAAAGCAGTGGCTCCGTCAACTCAACGGATTGTTACGGCTCAAGCTTGCTTTCAATTGCAGCTCGACATGGGCATATTGATATTATGGCGCGTTTGCTCGCATGCGGCGGGATTGATGTGAATTCCAAAGACAACCTCGGACGATCAGTATCATTCTGGGCTAGCACTGCTGGCGTCCTCCAAAATGTTTCGGACACTGCCGCTAGACATGGGATTGTCTTGGAAACATCCGACGATGTCGCGCCCAT
Organism: Xylariales sp. No.14919; assembly: GCA_002003505.1. Taxonomy (NCBI): domain Eukaryota; kingdom Fungi; phylum Ascomycota; class Sordariomycetes; order Xylariales; species Xylariales sp. No.14919. The sequence goes on from BDMC01000044.1 coordinate 6,083, forward strand.
TCGCGCACCTGGAGGGATGACAAGTTCTTGGCAGTGTGATGTGTGTACTTTGGATATCACTGTTGGGGGAAAGTATTATCATTGTAGTATATGTTCAAGTGGCGACTTTGATATTTGCGGAGACTGTTATGCGCTGGGCGCGTCTTGTTCCTATGAGCTGGTTGAAGAAATATAGTGGGATTGAAAACTGAGGAAAGGGAGAACAAATATTATCTTCAAAATGTTGACTAGTTAATGCTCATTATTTTTTAAAGCAATGTGTTCGAGATTCGGTCAATTCACTCTATCCCGAACCCATATCAAAAACCAGTCTTAGATCCTATAACTTTGTTAGCACAAGACGGGACGGTTAACGACTCTTAACTCACCTCAAATGTATTCGAAGTAGTTTCCGTCCCCGCGCCAAACGTGAATTTTGCGATTTGCCTCTTCTTTTTCTGGAGCTCGATAATATTCTAAAATTGGGATGTTAAATATATGGTTAAAGAGACTAAAAAAAAAAAAAGAAAAGAATGCGATTTAGGAAGCTCAATAAATACCTGCTCCACGGTGTTCTTCGCCACGTATCGGATGATTGTAACTTCTCTAGTTTGTCCCATTCGTAGTGCTCTTGCAATAGCTTGTTCTTCGACGGCCGGGTTCCACTGAGGTTCAACAAGATGTACGTTACTGGCGACTGTCAAATTTAACCTGTTGCGAGGTCAGTTTACCTACCGCGAAGATTTGATTTGTTGGAATCGCATACCCGACGGCCCCGCTTTCGATAGACATAAGCAAGACGAGTACTTGGGGGTCTTCTTTGAAGGCCTTTAGGCCCTCGGACCTCCTTGCGTAACTCGTTCGGCCGTCGACTTGACGGTAAGGAATTCGTACCTCGCTGAGTAGCCGAGAGAGGATGTCCAAAGTTGATGTCCAGTAAGAGAAAATAATGCTAAGCATATCAGTGCAAGATTACTTTAAATAATGGCGGCGTACTCACCTTTTGGCGCCCGGCCCACTGCGAGCTACGTTTTCCACGACGGTGGCGAGTTTCGTAGAAAAGCTGCTTCGTGGAAGCGGATTCATTTGTGCTTCCAAAACAGAGGCCACATTGTGGAGAGTCATATCTGCATCACCACCACCACCGTCTACCTCACCTCCCCGGCTACCAAGAGGGTCTGGGAAGGGACTTGACTGGGATAGTGGTCTCCCACAGTCTGGACAGGAAGAGTAGTTGTCTAGAAGCACAAGGCTATCTTCGTCCGCGGTTGTGCAACGTTGGCAACCGATTTCTGGGCTTTGCCGTCCTAGAAGGATCATACTAGCTCCGGCCGGCGAAAACGTTCCAAGGTTGCATCGCATGCGCATCCTCAGCACGGCGGTGAAAAGCTTGCTAGATCCCCTAGCATCTCTGCTACTGACGATGGAATCGATTTGGCGCCTTGTGTTATGTAGTATGTGGTCGTAAAGGCGCCGCTCTTCGGGTGAAAGTTCGATTGTTACGTGCTCATGTAAGGGAGGGGGTAGAGTCAGACACTTCTCGCTCCTCCGCAAACAGTAGGCCTCCAAATACTCTTGAAGTGGTTTGGCGAAATTTGGCCCACCTTCCGAAAGCGGACCTAGGATGTGCTTCCGAAATGCCGCCCCGGTTGAGAGGGGCGAGAGTTTAAGAAACTGAGCTAGAGATGTTAGATCCTCTAGCCTGTTCTGAATCGGAGTTCCGGTGAGACACCATCTCCTGCCGGTATCAAGGCTTTCCGCTGCTCGATACTGCTTAGAGGAAGAGTTTCTTATCCAATGCGCTGAATCTCGTCAGTTATGCTATCTTGTAAGGGAGACGCATTGGCGTGCGGGATATAAAGATAACTGAGAATTCATACCTTCGTCGAGTACTACACGATACCACTCCATTTGATAGAGAGAGCGTTGACCGGCATAGTCTGCCGCTAGAGTTGCGTATGTAGTTAGAACTAAACTACTCGACCTTAGAGCCTCTGGATCCCGGGGGCGGTCCTGGCCATGAAAGCGGGTGAAGTCTAGAGCTCCCGGGAAAAAATGACTACCAGAATTAGCAGTTGAATCTAGATGAGCTATGGTTGCTTCTTACGCTTCTATTTCGGATATCCAACTCTCGAGAAGCTCTGCAGATTGTTAGGCCACGGTCGAACGTGCAGCATCCTTAACTCACGAACGGAAGACACAATCACCAAAGTCGCTTTGGTGCGAACCTTAGTCGTTGGTTCGCCTCTGGGTATCTGGTAAAAGCTGCTAAAGTCTTCAGCTATTGGCATAGAGTGCAGAACGGCAGTGAGTGTCGTCAGAGTTTTGCCAAGCCCCATCACATCGGCAATCAGCCCACCCACGCTTATGGATTTTGCCAGTCCGTTTCTAACAAGCAATTAGCAATACTTTAGGAAACGGGATGGATTTGACGTACGGAAAGCCGACAACTTGGTGTAACCGTGCGGAAAGTTGCTGTGCAAATGCTTCTTCCTCTCGCTGAAGAATAAACCGCACACCGTCCTCTTGGTGCCTACGTAGGTTTTAGCTTAACCTCGTTGTCACAGTGAGCCTATTCTGATACATGCCTTTTGAGTGATGAGATCAGCCCGGTAGGTAACTGCAACTTCTCTGACGCTATATTCGCGTGTGTCAGCGATTCCAGTATTCTACCAACCTCTTCTGAAACTTTGTTATTAAGTGCCGCCAAAGAGTTGTTTGCTACGCCGACGAGCTTCCTCGTATCCGAATATTCGTCGACAAAGGTGAGTAGCTGTGGGTTGTGATATTCGACGTCTATTTGTAATGACTGGGGATGTTGGAGATATGCGGACACCTTTGAGAGTCGATCCGCCACATCGCCTGCACCTGATCTCGAGCCGAATATATTAATTGATAGGGTAAAAGTCCGCGATGATTTAATAGCTCCTCGCCGACGCTTTGCAAAAATGCTGGATTGGACAACCGCTTCAAACCGCAGCATCGGTGTTCCGTCGAGAGCACTTAAACTGGAAGCAGTTCGGGTATCCAAGACCGCGAAATCGTCGTCATTTTCGGAGCGGAGTAGGTAGATATTGTCCTTCCCACGTACGTGGAAATTCCTGAACGGTGTAGCGCCTCTAGGATCGACTGAATCAGACATCTGGGCGTTACTGAGAACCTTTGCTACCGCATGGCATAACTAAATCCTTATTGTAAGGCGCGGTAACTAAATTGCACTAATATTAAGTCCTGTATCTTACTGAACCATAGCAGACTTCATAGTCGTGAGGATGATCGGATTCTCCCCCCGGTAGTGAATTTGGAGCTAGGAGGTCTCTTGGTTCCAGGGGTTGGATTAAGAGGCTTGCATAGATTAAGATTAGCTAACCGCCGATAGCATTGAGGCCAATTACGCCAACATCATGGATTGAATGGGGCGTTTCTTACGAGTTAAGACCGCAAGTACCCATCTTAAAGGCTGCATGTTTTATGTTCATATTATGGTACGAAGAGTATTCCAAACCAAGAATCTAGCCGTCTAACTCTGAATCAGGTGACAGGGGTGGAAGGTTTTAACGTATTGAAAAGAATTTGAAATTTCTATCCGTCGTTCGTAGTGGAGCTCTTTGATATCAGTGTCATCAATTAAATAGACCGAATGCCGTTGTTGGGATTTTTTGATTGGCTGGGTTTTAATCACTGCCCGGATAAGCCACTCGATGGAGGCCATCAGCAATCGGAGTACACCAAATTTGAAAGGCCGACGAAGGTGCAGGGCGGCTTAGACAACCAAGCCTCAGCCAACATACCCCATCAAGAAGGGGAAAAAACGCCTTCCCCCTCATTCATCCCCAACCATGCAGGTGAAAAGCGCCTTGACTGGGAGCCTAGGATTACATCACTTCCCATCCTATTCCTTCACCTACCCAATGAATTCTCTACCGTTCAATCTAGACATAGACGATGTGGATCTAATTCTCATTCTATCTTTCGCCTGCGAGTACTAAATTACTACTCCCACTATAGGGGTTGTGTATATTCATTGAGCAATCCCAATTTCCGATGGCGGGCGCAAGACCCGATAGCTTTGAACGAGCGCTCAAGCGCTTCAAAGATGCCCTTGATACAAAAATTGTCAAGGAATTTTCTATATGCACCCTGGATGATGTCGAAACTGTCTGTCGTGATATTCAGAATAAGCATGGCCTGGAAGGGAAGCTTCGGTATATGGGACGGCTTAGGGGTTTTATTGAAGCCATGGAACAGTTCGGAAAGGTGATCGAGGTATTCACAAACGCCACGGAGTTTGTATGTTTCATATGGGTAAGTCGAGCTCCCATTTAGACTGCCAGAAATTGCTAATGTTCGAGTAAGGGGCCCATGAAATTCCTCCTCGGTGTGAGTATATGTGATGAAACCTCACTTTTGAGACCTTAAAACTTATCAGAGCCACCTAATTATAGGTTGCAAGAACCCATATAGACTCTTTCGATAAGTTGCTCGAGAAATACGATGAGATGGGAAATGCTATCCCTGGCCTTCTACATTACCGAGCGACCTTCGAAAAACATCCAACTCTAGTTACTGTTCTTGGAGACTACTATTATGACATCTTGGTGTTTCACCAAGAGGCTCTCTCGGTTTTTAAGCGTCCCAGTACGTTCTTTACGTTTCCTTCTTTTGTTTTACAGGTTGATACCAACGGCAAAATCACACAGGATGGAAGGAGCTATTCCACTCAACCTGGAAAACATTCGACAGCAAGTTTGGTCCAATTCTACACAGTCTGTCAAAGAGACGCGAGCTTCTAGAAAGTGAGAAAGGGTCGGCAACTCTTGACGAGATCCAAAAGCTTCATGCGCTCGTTTCAAACAACCTTGCTGAGCAACGGGACTTACAGGCTCAGGAGAGCGCTAAAAAACACAAGCAGGAGATATCCTTCATCAGGGAAAAGCTGGAGGCTGCAGATTATTGGGTTGACCAAGAGATGTCCACAGAAGATAGATATGGGTACAGTTTAGGAACGTGGATATTCCAAGACCCTAATTACAGCTTTTGGTTTAGGAAAGACAGAGCTGGCCATGGTGTCTTGTATTGCAATGGGATACCCGGAGCAGGTATGTGATCCCGTGGCACATCAACACGGTTCTAACTATCCCTAGGCAAAACAACACTGATGTCGACTGTCATTGAAACACTTCTTGACAATACAGATTCTGCAGGTAACAAGCACTGCGTTGCTTACTTTTATTTCAAGCAGAAGCAATTCAATAAAGAATCACACAATAGTGTTCTCCGAGCGATCCTAGCGCAGCTTATCAATCGGGATCCCATCGTATCCGATCACCTATTCATGAAGATATCTTCAATGGAAAGTGTCAATTTGCGGACCACAGAGGCACTAGAAACGCTAGTTAAGGCCGCTCTGGAAAGTTTTCCAATATCATACGTGGTGCTCGACGGCTTGGACGAATGCGCGCCTAATGAGGGTGCAAAGACCGTCAGTTGGTTTCTGTCCCTTATACATGGAGGTTTAGAGGGATCCAATACATCACTGCGTGTCCTGTTCTCCGGCCAACGCGATGGGACTTTAGACAAGCTCCTCGCAGGCCAACCTTCAATTTCTCTAGAGACATCGAGCCACGTTGAGGATATTCGTCAATATTGCCGAATATTTTGTGGGCGAATACGTGAGAAATTCAATTTTTCCACGTCAATGGAAGAAGATATTATTGCTCGTGTAACAAATGAGGCACAAGGTATCTGTCGGAATAACGCTCCCCGTGATTAGCGCTAATGCTATTATAGGAATGTTTCTATACGCTCGTGTCGTGATGGAGAATCTCCTAAACCAGACACAACTGGCTCGCCTGAGGAAAGAGCTTGAGCCAGGTACCTTTCCCAAAGGAATCGAGAAGGCGTGAGTGCACTGCTATCCGAAAAGGCCGGGGGTAAAGTAGGACTCACAAATGCTGTTACTATAGATACGAACGGGTAGCTGTGCGAATATTCGAAACTTCATCTACAGCTGAACGTGAGGACGCAATGAAAATGCTGAGCTGGATCACTTGCGCTAGAAGGCTTCTAAGATGGCGCGAGATACAGTCACTCTTCTGTATCGACCCGGTCGAAGGGGATGTTGACTACGAAGAAAGAAGGCTGAGGGTCACCTGCAAAGAGATTTGCGGATCCCTCATCGACATACACCACGCCACCGAGGGGAAGACTGGCCCCGAGGACATTATCAAGATAGTTCACGAGACTGCTCGAGAGTAAGTCTCCGCACGCTATACTGCATATCGTGAGCTAATACAGAAAGCTACCTTACCCGAAGAAATTGGCTGGATTCCAGCGTCGAGCATGCAAAAATTGCAATCTTTTGTTCAAAATATCTTACGTCAAAGCCATTCACATACGGTATCAACCAGCAAGACATCACGGCATACGCGTCCAAGGGGTATTACGCCCTCCAAGACTACGCCGTCCAGTATTGGTTCGATCATTTTAGAGAGTGCACAAAGCCAACTGCGACGCTGAATCCTGAGCAGTTTCAAGAGGTTATGCACGCGGCCCAGGCTATTTTTGAGGGCTACGCTCTGCCATCGAAGACTGGAGAACGCCATGACGGAGTCGTCGAATTTCTCAGAAGCCTTCCTAAAGATGGGAGTGAGAGAAATGCCTATTTCAATATCGAGTTCCGGACGACCTCCATTCGTAACGAGATAGAGGTACTTCGCCGCCGCTCGGGCCTAGATTCTGCGGTGCAAGAGACTCTCACCAACCTCTATGGAGAAACTGCGGCCTTCAAATGTGCGAAACCGTGGTGTGAATATTTCACGATTGGTTTTGAAAACGCCGAAGATCGTGAACGACACACAAACCGGCATGACCTCCCATTCCGGTGCCCCTTCCAAAAGTGCTTCGCTTTTGAACTAGGATACGATACTCAGACGACACTAGACCAACACAAGATAAATCACCACCCCGAACCACAGGCAGATGAGGTCACGTTTCCCGTCATGGCCACGAAGAATGGTACGACTATATGGACAGCTACAGCACGCGGGGATGCGTCTACGGTTATGGAGTTAATAGATTATGGAAAATTTGGTGTTGACCAGAAAGATAGCCGCCGGCGGAAAGAGACTCCGCTTTACATCGCAGTAAAGTCCAGCCACTTCGAGGTTTGCAAGGTATTACTTGACAGGGGCGCAAGCACCTATCAGAGGGACTATGAAAGCGGACACACAATATTGCAAGCAGCCGCAATGATAGGTAATCAGAATATCTTCCGCCTACTTATTGGCCGACATTCGGCGAAAAGTCCCGATGGAAGACACCAGAGAGAGGCTGCACTGCATTCGGCAGTGAAGTCTGGCAAATTGGAGGTTTGTAGGATACTATTGGAGGAAGGCGCAGACATTAATCTTCGTTTTGCCGGCCAACCTAGTCGCACGGCCCTACACGAAGCCGTAATGACAGGTAATCAGGACATCGTCCACCTGTTCCTTAGCCGGGCAGACTGCGAAGTCAATAAAACTGACGCGTATGGGAGGTCCCCCTTTTGTGATGCCTGTGCACTAGGGCAATTAACTATTGTCAAGTTGTTGTTTCAGACCGGGAAAACCGATGGCTGGAGATCGCCGCCTCGGCACCCCGACTGCTGCACATACGAAGCCAAATTGCCAACAACGCCACTGGGCTATGCCTGCATCCAGGGTCATTTGGCTATCGTACAATATCTTTTGCAAAAGGGACAATCCTACTTAGTGGACGAAGAAATCCTAGCAAGAGCAACTAAGAGCAATCATACAGCTGTTGTTGATTTATTACTCCCGATAATAGTCGCCAAGAGAAAATGGTTGCGGGCTTCCGAGGAGAGAGAGGAGTTGATGCGTAGACAAGGCTGGTGTGTTGTTCAACACCCACCGCGCGTTCTCGACGTCGCATTAGAGCATACTCTCCCCCACAAAGATGCAGTGCGCTGCGTTCGATTCAGTCCCGACGGGAAGTACTTGGCGACTGCATATAGGGCATCCATCAGAATATTCGAAGTGAATAATGGGAAAGAGTGCTATAGTCTTGAAGAAGGATCTTTCGGTTTCACTGGAGGTAGCATCATCCGGAGTATATGTTTCAGCCCAGATGGCAAATATGTGGCTTCTGGAGGAGATGGAAACTTGGTTAAAGTAAGTACTCTTCATATCCTAGGCAGCTAGTACTTACTTTGATAGGTGTGGGAACTTTCAAGGCGAAAAATCCTTACTACTCTCTTGGGCCACACGGACCGTGTCTTATCACTCGACTTTGCGTGTGCCAATAAGATCCTTGCTTCCGGAAGTATGGACGGCACAGTGCGGCTGTGGAGTACATCGACCTGGGCGAACACAATGAAACTAGATGTGCCGGTCGGTGTTACCTCAGTGGCCATTTCGCTTGACGCTACGTTCCTAGCTGCGGGTTGTCTTGACGACTGTGTTCGGGTCTGGAGTTTGCGGGTTCCATCTCAGGGGAAATGCTTTAAGGGTATGAATAGTCACACAGATGGTATCTACAGTGTTGCATTCTCGCCTGACGGAAGCAAGATTGTCAGCTGTAGCTTGGACAAAACCGTCAGGACGTGGCGGCTCCCGACTCCATCTGAAATCGTTAACCATATCGTTAAGGAGAGTGGTTACATAAACAACGTCGAAAATCTTGAATTCAATGTGAGTGAATATATCATGATATTTGGCGATTGATGGCATTCTGACAGATTAGGACTCCGTTCTCAGTGTTGCATTCTCTCCCGACGGCAAATGGATACTCTCCGGTTCCATGGATGGCAAAGTTAAATTTTGGGACCCTCGTAAGGGAGAGGAACAGTTAGAGCTTCGCGGACACAAAGATTGGGTCACTTCAGTGGCCTTGAGCCAAACTGGCGGTTACTTTGCTACCGGGTCTGGCGACAATTGTGCGCGAATTTGGGTATATCGGCAGGTTGATGGCGCGTAGGAATACCATCGGTATAGCCGCCTGGGTTAGATGCATGTCATGATTGTACGGGTTTTCAACTATATCGGATTTCGAATTGAGGAATATACGTGAGAGAAATGATACCGAGTAAAATACTCAAAGAATAGGCAAGGGTTATATATCACACTTGCTTCGTAGCTAGTTTATTCATTTTTATCAGGTCTGCGCTATGCGAGGAGCTTGTACATGTCAAGTTGTCGGGCTGGTTCAGGGCCTATGTATTTTTAATATCTACGGAGTCTTAATGGTGTCGTTTTTACCTTCGTTGCAGGAGTTTCCGGGCGCGCGCCTTGCTGTAATGAACGAAATGAAGCCTTTGTTGAAATACCCGCCAGCACACTACGCTCTTCGCCAATACTCCGCTTTTGCTCACCCAAACTTCCTAGGTCGGCATCCCTAGACTGGTCGAATTGGTGGGAGTCGTTGAAGGATGCCACGGCCAGAACACAGCCAAGAGCCCAAGGGCCTAAGTGAGTCGATGAACACAGACCATACTGGGGCTTTAAGTCTTTGGCAACTCCTGAGCGCAAGTATTAAGAACATATCCGAGGACTGAATATAAAAAAATTTGGATATGTATTGCGCGGCCATCGCTGAGTTAATGCTAGTATAATAGCTAACGGATGTGGTAGCTATTTTTAGAATTGCCCTGCACTTAGATCCCGGTGCTTTAGATACAGCGCAACCTTGTCAGCTCGCAAATGCCCCACAATCGTAGTGGACACAGTCTTCAGGGGTACTCCAGTAATACCCCTTTGGCGGAAGTCAAATCCGACTTCGTTCGCACATCTTCGGTTAACTAACATCGATCACACCAGCCAGCGAATCCGAATCTACTCTATGGTTCATAGAAAATTCGCGATTCACTAGTACGTACTACGCCATTCGGAAATACCGAATATACTCTGTGATTTATAGCGAATTTCCGGTCGATGCCGCGCAAAGGGTTCGAAAGGGCCAAAACCGGCTGCGTCACGTGCAAGTTAGTTTCGGTCCTTCCATCTCACCCTCGAGTCCACGCTCACATCCAGGAACAAAAAGAAAAAGAAAGGTCAAATGCGACGAGTCTTGGCCGGCATGTCTGCGATGCAAGACGAGCGGCCGGATCTGCGGCGGATACCAGGTGCCTCCACTTGGATCGTACTCCTGGAAGAGCTTGCTCCAACTTCGACCCTCGACCATTCCAAGCTCGGCATCCAACAGCATCGAGTTGCGAGGCCTAGACTTCTTCCGCTGTATAGTAGCGCCCGCTCTCACTAGCCCATTGGGGAACCCCTTCTGGGCGCGCCCCGTCTGTCAGCTGGCGATCCAGGAACCTGCGACTAGGTATGCCGTTCTAGCTATTAGCTCGCTGTACGAACGATTCGATCCTTTCTCGTATGATTTCTCTCTTTCGAATGAACACGGATTGGCTATCAACTATTATAACAAGGCCATGAGGCAGGTTGCCACGTCGAAACACCTCGACGCGGACACAGCACTCTTGCTATCAGTATTATTTATCTGCATTGAGTTTTTGCGGGGTAATACGAGTTCAGCCATTTCACACACTCTGCAGTAAGCCATTTAACTCGTATTCTCATCCCGCTCGGGGTCTGGCATATCTCTATGATATGGCGCGCTTACGTATCACACTCAAAAGGCCGGAACTGACTCTGATGATTGCAGTGGCACACAAATATTAAGATCCACACTGCAAACGCCGTCTGATACACATATATCCCCGGATACAGTAGCCATTATCCGGCATCTCAGTATTTTTCCGTATTTCTTTGGCGCCACGCTGTCAAGCTTCCCACCTCTTCCAACTCCAAAATACACCGGCCGGGAGATTAATACTCTATCTTATGCAATAGAGACTCTAGATTCTCTCATGTCAAGATGCGTCAGGATTCTTCGCGCATTTGACCCATTTAGGCTGGGCGCAGTCGACACGGCGGAGATCCCAAACTCGTTGATCGTGATGCAAGATGAATTGCGGCAAGAGTTGGACGTGTGGTGGACTGAATTCTTGGCGTTTAAGGGGGGTTTCAAACAAAACACGGAAAATAGGGCCCTTGGCGTTCTAGAAGTGCGATGGTATGTCTGCAAGATCTGGCTTGATATTGCATCACATGAGGATGAATTATACCCGGACAAATTCCGGGATCAGTTTGCACGCATCGTCGGGGTTGCACGAGAAGACGCCGCCTCCAGAAGTCTCACCAGCACTGGAAGACCTACCATATTCAAATTGGAGATGGGATTATCGCCCCTTCTTCATTTCGTAGTCCTCAAGTGCCGCTTCCTAGACCTGAGGTTAGAGGCATGGGAACTACTCCGCACCGTCGGTTGCGCTCGGGAGTCTCTATGGGATGCAAACCTCATGTTCGGAATTGGGAGGCGAATCATAGAGAGAGAACACGGGATTGACTTATCACAATGGATCGCAGGGGAGGGTGTGAGTTTCGACCATACACTACCAAGCGATGGCCAGAGAATCAGAGACTCCTATCTCGAGGAGGAGGCAGAATTGCATGTAGACTGTGGCGGTCTGAGGGTAACTCGGAGGAGGATATGCTTCTTCGTGCCGCAGAGTGGCTCGAATGAACTCAGATGGGTTCGAGACTGGATCTATCTACCGGAGAAAAGCTGAGACCATGTTCAAAGCGCTCGGAGTGCCTCGAGCAAATTTCCTATAAATAGAGGCACAAGGCGCGAAACGTACCGCCTTCCAGTGCTAACAATCTATACAGAAAAGCTGCAATCTAGGTACGGTCCGAATAGTAGTAGAAGTAGCGGTTTTGAAGAAAGCCACAGGGGGCTAACCGTGCGGCTATGCCACATATCCAAGCTACACCCACTTGGCAGACTTATCCCGGTTCTTCGTGCGTAGATTTAATATGAATTGGCCTACTTTTAGAGCCCTAACTTCTATCGTATTAAGAACGAGATAGCTCTGCTTGGGGTGTTTCGGGCGCCTCTATTTTCAGCGATGAAAAGCGGCCGTTCACGTTTCTTGAGGCCCAACCCGCATCGTCCGAAACCCGGACGTTATGTCGCTTCAGCAAATATTTTCTATACCTATTGGCTCAGCCAGCAACTTCATCATAAACGAAATACAACCTTAATGTTTCTTTTTCATGGCAGACATCCAGATTCAGGCGATGGGCCTTTTCCCCAACGTTGCTTTAGGAGAGCCCCTGGACAAGCTACATAGCCCCAGGATGGACTGAGACTGAGTATGTGGGGCATTTGCGAGAAGACCCAACCCCTGAAGCCGTCTCGCACTTGCCCCACTTTGTCTTTGGAGTGTAATAACGGTTTGAAGACTTCAAACAACATCATCTCATCTTACACCATTACCTAGTGACAGATTTCTAGGTGCTTGGACTTACGGATTGCTTCGCCTCTCTTGGGTTGTCACAATAATGGCACCACAAATAAACCCATCCCTTAGGTTCCGCTTCGTATAAATAATCTAGCCGTTCCCCCTCTTGACTCGATATTATCATGACATAAACCATCTTTCAAATCTTCCATAATATCTCAATATTCCGAAGTTAGCGAATACAACAACAGCTACGATGGTTCCTACTTCTAGGATCCTTGGCCCGTTGGCGCTTGCCGCGACTGTCCTAGCAACATCGTCGAATACGTGCGCGCCGGCCGGGCCCGGGTTCCCATCCCCCTCGCATCTGTCTAATAGCTCGCTACTAAGCAGTGCCATCGCCCAATTTGAGAAATCACTCCAAGATGCGCAATTAGGCTTACAGGGGAACGACTCCGCATGGGCCGTTGCTCTCTTCTCATCCAAAGAAAACAAAACGTTGTACGAACGTTACTACACCCCTCCAATCGACGTCGGTGTTTCGAAGGTCGGGCCGGATTCGATCTTCAGAGTCGGAAGTGTCTCTAAAGTCTTTTCCGTCTGGTCTTTCCTCATCGAAGTCGGCGACGAGTACTTCAACTACCCAATCACCAAATACGTGCCTGAGCTTGCCAACTTGGGGTGCAGCGGCAAAGGGGCTAACCCCCAGGAAGTATACAACGATATCGACCACGTGAGATGGCAGGAAGTGACGTTAGGAGAGCTTGCATCCCACGCCGCAGGCATACCCAGAGATCGTTAGTGATATCACTTACCAGCTTCACCTGCTATCCAGTAACTAATATCTATATCTCTGCAGCCACATTCAACGATCTCGGGGCTCAGCTCGACTCTTATTCCGCCGCGGCTTTGGGTTTCCCAACTCTGCCGAAGGCCGAGGTCCCTGTCTGCGGTGCTCCCGCAGCGAATCGTACTTGTACACGCAGTGGTTAGTCGCCTCCCCCTCTCGTGGATTTACTCGCACGCGATGTACTAATACTCGCGGCTAGAATTATTCTCATACCTCCTGAAGCAGCATCCAGCTTATCCCACAGCGTACTCTCCATCATATAGCAACGCCGCCTATACGCTCCTCGGGTATGCTCAGCAGGCTATCACCGGCACATCAGTAGAAGACGCCATAACGAACAACATCATGGGAGCCCTAGACATGAGCCACAGTAGCTTTCACGATATACCGTCTTCCGGGGGAGTCATCCCGGGTGGGGCTGGAGCCGCCACAGAGGTCGGGTGGAATGAAGACTTAGGCCCTACTTCTCCCGCCGGTGCTATATACAGCTCAGCCTCCGACCTAGTGAAGGCTGGCCAAGCCATCCTTCAATCTACATTGATGTCGTCAGCGCAGACGCGCCGATGGCTGAAGCCGCTGATGCAGACCGGGTATCTTAGCACCGCTGTCGGCGCCCCATGGGAAATCCGGTACCTCACATTACCCACTGCACGGACTACCCAGCTGTACACGAAACAGGGAGACGAAGGCACTTACCACGCTGCGCTGGTGCTCTCGCCAGAACATGATCTCGGATGGGTCGTGCTCACTGCGGGCACACCGACCGCAGACGTAGCCAGTGTTCGGGAAACGCTTATGAACTCATTCGGCACCTTGTTCCTCCCCGTGGCTGAGCAGCAGGCCGCGGATGAGGCAAAGTCCAACTTCGCTGGGAGCTATGTCGATGAGGCTACGAACAGTTCGGTGACAGTCCAGGCAGGGCCCTCCAATAGCCCCGGCCTGCTCGTCTCAAGCCTGATCAGCCGTGGGGTCCAGGTGGTCGGCCCAGAGAGCCCGCTAGTCCAAGTCTACGGGGTAGGGCAATACGCGAGGCTCTATCCTTCCAACCTCCGAGCAACGAGCGTGTCGAAAGACGGATCGGGAACGTACGATTCCAGACTCGGGTTCCGGGCTACGTACTTCAACGAAACGGAGCCGAACCAAGTGGAGGATCCGTGTTTGTCTTCCTGGACGGCTATCGGTGCGCCAACTTACGGGCAAGTGGCGCTTGATGATTGGGTGTTTGGTATGGGGGAAGATGGTAAAGCGGAATATTTGGATGTTAGATTGCTGCGATTGAAGATGGAGAGAGTGTGATTGTGTGCTGAGTAGGTTTTGTCGACTGTAATTTATAGACTTGTTGTACATTTTATTTAGATATATTCTATTACTAGTGCAATCTAGTTGCTGAGTATTAAACATCTCTGAAGCGATGTTAGCAGACCACGGCCCTTATCTTTGAGATACTCTTTTCCATGTCCCATATCCTGGTTCTGTTTAATATGTTAAGCAGAGAATCTTTTGACCATGAACTCTGCGCTCCCCCCTTTCAATGATTGTTAACTCCAATATTCCTAGTAAATAATACACAATGAGCCTTGAAAATCGAGGAACAAAGGAAGTGACCTATTTAGAAAGCGTATTATTTTGGGATTTCAAAAGCTCAATACAAAGAAGAATCAAACAGCCTTATTCATGGTTACATGGCCATTGTTGGGGGTGGAATGACCCTTTAGTCTCCGTATTATATATAAGGCGTCATGAGATCTGCCGTTAGCATCAAATCTCAACGCAAGCATCACTCAGAATTGAAAATAACAGTTTCCATCATGTCTAACACAGCCTCTAAACCGCCAGTCGACTACCGTACCCGTGTACCCGACAGGATCAGGCTCCCCGGAGACTGCCTCCTCGACCTTGACCGATTCGGCCTACCCGTCAGCAAGCACATCAGGCACTCGCATCCCGACATCTGCCTCTGCCACGACCAGATAGATGAGATTCATGTGAAGTACCTTATTATTTGGCAGGTCGAGCTCGCGGAACAAGTGGGTGTCAACTCGTTGGATGCCATGGCCAAGGTCGTGCAGTTGATCCAAGAGTGGGAGCTGCAGGTCCCGCTGTGGCTTCAGCCTATTATTGAGCGGTGGGTGGGGATCCTCCAGAGCCACTCGGGGCAGTGAGTAGACTTCGGCGTAGGAAGATGTTGGAAGCACCCCTACCCTTCCGTGCGTCTTGCTACTATTTCCGCTTAGTTGGTTACCAAGGCTGATTGACTCACCTTGTGGTTACAACCTTCAGTCCTTCTGTTCACGTTCGCTTGTTTACACAACACATAGATAACGCAGTCTTTTTAATCCCATGTACCTGTTTTCATAGCTCAAAAATGCCTTCAATAGTAGATGTGTTTTAAAAGCCACGTATATTCATTTACCGGGCCTTCCAAGAGATGCCAAGAAATAAAATGTTGTTGCAACGTAAATTGAATACTATCGTTTTAGAAAACGTGATAGGCACCACAGTATTAAATGAAGATTGAGTAAATCCTGTAAATCTCAAGGAGCCCTGCTCGGCCGCAAGCATCTTAGAATTTCCGAGCCTCTTTCTATGCGGCCGCCCTAATCAAGTGAAGGTACAAAGCACCCACCAGGACAAAGAACCCCAACAAGTTTGTTTCAATCAAAGGGCTGCGAGTATTTACTTTTCTCGTTTGGGACATACGATTCGGGTCCCGAGAAGGGTTTGTTTATCAGTTCTATTAGCGATAGCAAATCGTAATATAGTAGATCGTGAACCGGAGCGCGTTAGCTTCTCCAGGCGTGGTGACAAATGTCGCGGATAACAGCACAGGAAGAAGCCGAAGTTCGCCGTCTCGGCGCGGAGGTGAGTGCGCTGGAGTCTTTTGCCCTCTTTTGCATAAATTGCCTAATATCCCTGATACACCCGAGAGCCCTCGAAACCGTGATGGGAGCTCCGTATATAGTCACACTAGTGAATCAGAAAACACTGAGTCCCATATAGACTGAGTTGGAAGATACCTATCGTGACGTTGGGGTTTAATCGATAGGTAGTCGGCAAACCCGTTTGATTGTGGTAGAAGTAGCTCAGGGGACGGCGGCTAGTTCCCCAATTCCGGATAACGTGACACTGCGAACCTTTTTCCAACGTCCACGCACTGACACGACAACTCAACAGGTGGCATCTCAATTTACCCAGAACCCAAGATTTAAGTTTCTAGGCAATGCGGGCTTAGGACGTCATGGGGGCGCTCTAATATTGGCGGAAGCGTCATCTGACGGTCGGGAAGCGAGAAAAATAGTGGTCAAGTACTCGTACGGGAGTTTGTCCCCTGACGAGCAGTCAAACGCCGATAACGACTTGCGGAACGAATATATGTGGTTGAAGAGACTGCGAGGAGCCGAGCATATTGGACAGCTGATCGACTTGGCTGAGTGTTCGCTCCTTCTCCCTGGCACATCCAACGGTGAAAGCACTTATGAAGAATCAGTACGGGCGGCGGGTGGTGGATCGCAACAAGCCCCAGTTAGGCGTTGTCCTACGTTTGCTCTTGAGTATCTCAGCTAGTAAGAATTCCGAACACCCCTATATCGGCCGGGTATATATACTTACTATCTTCCACACAGTGGTACACTTTATCAATTCGAGCAGAGGCTTTACGACTTCAGGTGGCATGGACTTCCTAGCCGATTGCTCTGGAGAATATGGCTTTGTAGTATGCGATTCGTTTTTTTCTTTTCCCTTTGTGTGTTCCCCGCTCGACTTTACCACTAACAAGATTGCCGGTAGTGGTACGTCAGTGCGTCGCCATGGCTTTTCCACCAGATATCCCGGATAATGAATACGTTGGACAAACCATACGAGAAGGAATAATAGAAAATCAACCCTACGCGTCTATAGTCCAGAACTCTCCTCACGAACATAACTTTATGTTCAGCGTAGCTGCTGATCTGCCCGGCGACGAACATCAACCCAATCTCCCTATGGTTAAGGTACGTGGCATTCCGAAGAAGGGCTTGATAAATACTCTCATGCAGGGGGGGGTGCACGATAGAGTCATCTAACCCAGTTTCAGCTCATCGATTTTGGCCGGGGCAGATTAGATAGCGAAGAGGTGGCTCGGCGGTAAGTTAAAACAAAAGCGTATTACCATGTACGGTATTTAGGGCTAATAATGCTTGTCTCTAGCCGCTTGCCTGATAATCCGGAGGAATATGCTAGCAGGAAGAACCTTGCCGCGGCAGCCGTGGTAAGTCATCCCATAGTGGTAATTTCCGAGTACTCGGTTGACGTTGCCTCCTGCCAGGCCATGATGAGGCTATGTTCCCTTACCGTCGTCGACCGTGAGAATTACTACCTTCTTGAACGCACCGCCCCATACACCTGGACGGATGAAGCGGGCACCCATACCATATTTACCATAGCGCCGGAAATATTGACCGCGAATACCGTTATTGATCCGACGCTTCGGCATCTCCTGGTGAGGACTCTGGCTTACCCTTGGGCGTCAAAACCATCTTTGCGTGAAGTGTTGGCGATAACAGAGCAAGCGATTGCCAGAACGAGGGGTGACCCCGGACCCATGACGGAAGATGCACGTTCGCTGGGAATTTTCGAGTCAGACGACGTAATTAGGGGATTGGTGCAGCACTTCCTATACGACGCGGCCTAAACATGAGACGACGTAAAATATCATTATTACGGTGGCCTCCGTCGCTTATTTCAACGGAAACAAGCTAACCTTGACCTTTATACGTTTTCGCGGAGGAGTGGACGGTGGCTAGATTAAGGAAGGGTACCAGTGCCTCCACTAGAAATGACCTCCCTGTTTTACAGGGTTTGTAGTAGAATTTGCCATGTTTAAAAGATTTTTATTTTTACTTGTTATAAACCATTTTTTATGTAATGTTATTTCACAGTTAGCGGGGCCTTTTCTCGACAACTCCTATGGTTCTCGAGCGATTGTATCTGCCGTTCTCATGTTTTGGACTGAACCCCGTCTCTGGTTTCTCCTGCAGCACGCTCTTGTCCTCGAATAGTGCCGCGGAGGTGTGGAGCCTATATTTATATACCGTTAATACTCACGAGATATGAATGGTGTCCTTTTTACTTGCGTGACAAATAGAGATACGATGAAGACAACGCCTGTGAATACAATGGCGACCCGTAAGGTACGGTTATATGCTCGAGATTAGACGGAACGGATCTCGGCCTGGGTTGGGAGTGGAAATTGCCATATTTGTGCCGCTATTGCTGCGCCGTATCCTCCTCTACTGGATAACACCCGAGCAGCCACGAGATCGGAAATCGCATTATGCAGCGTCACACATCTGGAACAAAGAGGTGTTCTATATATTAGTAATGCCACTCAGCATAGATAGCATAGGCTCTCTTCGCAACAACAAGTGTCCGTCACACCCCTATACTAAGGATTATGACAATACATGATACGCGGGACGCGCTAGAACTCGAGATTCACAAGTCTCCCGTGTATTACTCAGGGATATCGAGGTCTCATTCAGCTGACCTTGGGCTGTACCAGTAGCGCCGTAACCTCAGCCGTCATTCAATTAGTTATGGCCAAGGTCTTACGGCAAGTTGATCTCCAAGTAGTGTTAGGTTCGAATGGTGTATCGTTTGACGAAGACTTCAAGTTCGTGACGTTCTGGGAAAGGCCACCATTTTGAGTCTGGCTTAGGTTGGCGAATAAAGCTTCAATCAGGTAGAGGTTGGGGTGCTGTTAGCGTTGGTGGGGAAAGAGACGTACAAGAAAAGCCCTTAGACTTGAGAAAACAACAGTTACCGGTTTCGGGGATGAAGCTAGCTTGCAGAAGAAGGACCGAGACGGAAGGAGTGCTTTACAGCCAAAAGCCCGCGAGAGCCTATAAGGACCGGCAAGGGACGTGGCATAGAGCGCTCTAGAATATACCAATATATTTACGGACCATCGTAAAGTTCGCTACTCGCCGAACAGTGGTCAATGCAACCATCAGACAGCTTTCGGTTAGCCGACGGCGCCTAGTCAGCATGGGAGGCCGGCCAAGCGACAGGGCGGGGTTATTCAGCTCAGGCATCGATGAGAGGCCATTAGATCAAAGTGGAAATAAGCTAACAGAATCCGCCTAATCTAGCTTCATACGAGCGCCCAAGCTGTGCGTTTCGTGCGGCTGAATCGTTTTGTGCATATCGAGACAACATGATCAATAACGGCTACTTTAGCTGAATTTGGCTTAGCTGAGCAAGCCATCCCACCCAACTGCAGGGAGTATTAAGTCACCCCTCTGCACGCATTGTGGCTAGATCGTTACTTATACACGGGAATTAACATGTCAATCTGCAATCTACCGATTCTCTTTTCTAGTGTATTGTGAAAACCTGCTGCTCGGTTATATATAACTAAGGCAGTAAGAGTAGAGCTCACAAAGGTGGTCTTCCTGTCGTGCTCAATATCGCCCATACAGCTGTACACACACGTGCACACGAAAATGGCGGATTGGGATGCTGCGACGGCATCCGCAGTGGCGGCTCTCATCGTCGCGATATTCGCCCTCGTCGTGGCTATAGCGCAGGCTACGCAGCAGTATCTGATTACCGGCCAGCTAATCCGAATGTGCGACAGTATTACATTTGGGCCGATGCCTGGCCGGGGCCGTCGGGTTTGGCAGTTTTCTCAATTCCGCTTTCGCGTCATCTATTCTGTCCCGCAAATTTGTTTAGAGACGCATCTATGGCCCCGTAGCGGCGCTCACATGAAGCCATACGCAATCGGGGAACACGAGCTACCCCCATTAGCGGATGTGGACGGCCCGAACGAGACGGATATGGTCCCCCCGCCTTTAGAGATGCTTCTGTACGGCTCGCAGATTCCCAAGAAGTCTAGCTGGAGGACTCTTCTTGATCGCTTCCTTCATAAGGACGAGCAACTACCCGTTCCTAACCTTATGAGCGATCTCCACTACCTCGGCGGTCCTAATCTTATGGGTGGCGTGCCCGTGAATAGCGCGCCTAGAACTCAGCAGAAGAAGGGATTTAAGTTGCCAATCTCACTACCCAGCACGCTCCGTCGGCGTCGGCCAAGTCCGAAGTCCAGTTCTTCTAGCGGAAGCAACGAGACAGATAGAATTATGGGCCGGGATCAGGCAACCCAACGCATAGATAGATGGCGTGCTACAGCAATGCGCCTAGGTGACGCTGACTCAGAGCAGTTGGCCTCCAATCGCAACTCTTCTCGAGTGGGGGAAGCATCCTGGGTTTCTTTCTGCCGTGTGATCGAAGCTCCATGTGGCCGTTCAATACGGGTTGACATGGTCGAGTACGACGCGGATCGGTGCCCAAGCGATCTTATATCCGTCCCCATGCAAGTTTCTATGCGGGACGTTGCTATCATGGCGTTGATGGCAGGGATGGAGCTTACTAGTGCATCCTTTGACGAAAAATCTATTTCTATGCAAGGGGCGGTCGGGACTCTTACAAGTTCGAATCATCCTATTTTGGGCCCGATACTACATTTCACGCCACGAAATGTCGATGACTCCCTACCCAAGGTATTTGGGATCCAGACACGGGACGTGTATAGCAGAATCAATGAGTTTTGGATGCCTAGGACTTGGGATACCTGCACCGTCGCTGGAAGTTTCTATAACTCCACTCGGAGGCGAACGGTACGAAGGCTCGACGACCGATGGATAAGGGACAGAGAAGGGGCCGAGAGTTACGGGCTCGACACATATTCCAGCTCGACAGATCAAAAGAAGAAGACGAAAAGAAACGTCCCTAAGACCGGCGATGGGTCGGCGGAGAGACCTCGGCCAGCGCAGGCAGCTGCTCATCCTCGCAACATGGATCAAATCGTGGAGCGGCGCATACAGGATGGTGATTGGGTGATTGTACCCGCTCCGCTGCCATTACCAGCGAGAATAGTTAGGTTAAAGGAGGAAAAGAATATTGCTCCGGAAAGCTCCTCTGATTCCCAAATCCTCCGAAGTGCAACGGACGCTCAGAAAATGAAAGGGCCTACGCAGACCGAAAAAGGCTTATTGGTCTCAGATATGCAGGAAGTTCCGGCCATACCAACTTATAGGCTAGACGGTGTAGAAGGCAACGGGCCAGTGCTGGTTGGGCCAGGCCCAGGCGTATATATCAGTTACTCGCCGTTACCTAGACGGGTAACAGTAGAAGATGTTCCCGACGATGAGGGCCCGACCCATGCCAGCTCCTCCAAAGACCCAGGCGTAGAGTTCTCTCCCTTACTACAGCCCGTTGATAACGACGGAAACTACGAAATACGTGAAAGGCCCAGTACCCCACCCAACGAGCGTGCAAAACTAGCCAGGGAACGGCAGGATGCTAGGGCAGAAAGGCTCCGACAAATACAGGAAGATAAAGCAGCAGTGAATAACGTAATGAAGAGAGGGGCAATGGGTTCACCCTACGAGGAAGCCGAGGGGATGCTGGGCAGCTCCGGAAAAGACGGCCCATTATTACTAACGAACTATGCGCACAACCCCGAAAAACAGGCGGCCACAGGCTCAGATCCGACGGCCGAAGAAACAGCAGCTCACGAGCGGGAGAAGATGCGCGAGAAAGAGCGTCTGGAAAGAGACATAGCCCGGGAAGACCGGAACCGAGCCCGTAATCGCGCCGCTGGCCTTACGAACGTGGACATGTTTTGGCTCTGCCAGGTGGACGTCATGTCCGGCAGCTGGGCCACGCCATGGCATGCGAATCTGCCGATCTCATCGGCGCTTGATGGGACCGTGACCGTCATCCTCGAGGCGCTAATGGGTTTTCTCGATGAGGGGAGTTCTCTTCTTTACACGACAAGCCGTCGGCAAGCGCGGTTCCGTCACGAGCTAACCGCGGACTGGCTACTGCAGGGGAACTTCACGTGTCCAGCCTACGGGCAAAACGCCCGCGGCGGGGTGATCGCAAGCTGGATATACCACGGCGTTCACATCCCCCACTTCGCAGGGTTGGTGCCCGTGCTGGACCTGCTGTACTCGTACGACTGGCAGGTAGACAGCAACCAGCGCGACCACGCGGAGAGCATCGAAGACCAGAACGTCGAGGTCATGCTCCTGGACGCCTGGCTCTCGTACACGGGGCGTTTACGCGAGATCGCCGAGGGCCCGCACGATCTGCTCAGCCAGGTGCCGGCGCTCGTGCAGCTACTGATGGAGGAGTTCGAGATCGATTTCCAGAACATAGATCTCTCGGCGCGCGAGGGCGGGCTGCAGGATATACAGGGTCTGAAAGATAACGTCATGGATTTTCTCACGGACGAGGAGCTCACGCAGCCGGAGCAGCTGTATATGCTGGTGGCGCTCCTGAGGGGCGTCAAAGTCGCTCAGTGCGTGCTTGCGGGGTCAGATACGAAGGACCTGAGAGATATTTTGCTTAAGGATGTTCAAGCCCATTTAGTGTAGCTCATAGATGTTTGATGAGGCAAAATACCTTATTCCAGCCGCCATCTTCACGGATCTAAATCGCGCGGGAGTCAGGAAGGTGTCTCGTCTGTCAGTTGAGTTTATTCGTATAGCTTAGACCCCGGAGACCGCCTAAATATGCCGTAGAGAAGAACATGAGAAACGAGACTTACCTCGGTATATGTGCCACGATTAAATTCATAGT
Organism: Xylariales sp. No.14919; assembly: GCA_002003505.1. Classification (NCBI taxonomy): domain Eukaryota; kingdom Fungi; phylum Ascomycota; class Sordariomycetes; order Xylariales; species Xylariales sp. No.14919. Next base: position 28,846 of record BDMC01000044.1, read on the forward strand.
AATTTGCGCTTTCCCAGCCGATCCTCAATTTTGGCGATATTCTTTTCTTCCATCTCGGCTTTTACCGCAGCCTTTATTACGCTCTTCTACACACGGTTGTCGCTAGTCGGTTCTATCTTGATCATCTTCACGATACGCTGGAGTCGTTGGCAGTCAATTGTGCAACCGGCAGACAGCATACAGTTAGGGTTGGAAATTAGTACAACTAATCTAGTATTAGTATTAGTACATACTAAATTAGTATGTACTAATAATAAAGTAGTATTTCAAAGTATATATTAATACTAACTTAGTATTTAAAAGTGCGTACTAATACTAAACTGGATTAGTATATACTAGATTAGTCCTTATACTAAGGACTAATCTTCCAACCCTGCATACGGTACACATACAATGTGTGAAGCCCGTGCGTCCAATACCTATTCACCTCGTGGCAACCATCCCTGCTAATTACGTGTTGTGGCTGAGCAGAGTCGGCTCAGCCCCCTTAAGGACCCGCTATAGTAGTTATTACCTAGAACGGAGTACTTCGTACACACCGCAGAGAGAGAGAGCGACACAAAACAATAACACAATACACCCTCAATTAACTAGCTCGCTTATTCTGCAATTTCGGGGTAGCACCGCCCTAGACAGGCTTGGCCCAGGCCTAGCAGCATAGAAACGCAGCCCGCAAGCTGGCTGGAATGATGCTTCTCAGGTATACGACAGAGACTGCAAGTCCACAGTAGGCATGTTAAAATGTGGGGCTTATATTAAGCTACCTAAGATTCCTAGGTAGGTGCTGTCGCTCAGGGTGACTAGAACGCACGGCCCACGCCACGTGGAATTGACAAGCCAAAGCCGTTAGTCTCGAGGCAACGACATTTTCAAGGATTTGAATGGGCTCACTCCGTTTGGGGGTGGCTGTGCTAGTCTACAAGGATCTGGGGAGGGTGCTTATGTTCTAGCCTAGCATAATTCGGGCTCACTCATCTCCAGTTATGACACGGCCTTTTTGCCCTTTCTATTCTGCCTGTAGAAAGGTGTATCACGTCGTATTTTGGACTTTGCCCCCACAATGTGGCTAATTGATACGACGCTCATTGAGTTGCGGCTCCACACGAGGCCGCCACCACAGTCGTATGCGATATTGTCACACACTTGGAGGGAGGAAGAAGAGGTTTCGTTCCAGGAGTTCAATGACATCGAGACCAGGTCTAAAAAGAAGGGCTTCATTAAAATCAGCGCCGTCTGCAAGCTAGCGCGGCTCAGGGGACTGAAGTGGTGCTGGGTCGATACATGTTGCATCGACAAAACCTCGAGCGCCGAATTGAGCGAAGCTATCAATTCAATGTTCAGGTGGTACAAGGAATCCGCCGTCTGCTTTGCCTATCTGAGAGACTTGCTTCCGGAAGCCCTTGAGGAAAGGACCAGTAGCCTGGATCAAGAGCTTGCGAATTGTGCATGGTTTCGGCGTGGATGGACACTACAGGAGCTTATCGCTCCGAGCTCGCTCGAATTCTACGACAGGGATTGGAATCTGCGGGGATCCAAAGCGGAACTTGTGGATATCCTGCATAGGATTACGGGCGTGTCGACCAGGGTTCTAAAGAACTCGGACCATCTGCGCGAGACGCCCGTGGGAACTCGGATGTCATGGGCAGCCGACCGCCAAACGAAGAGGGTCGAGGATATTGCCTACTGTCTTCTCGGGATATTTGATATCTATATGCCATTAATCTACGGCGAGAGCGAGAGAGCGTTCATCCGATTACAGGAAGAAATAATCCAGGTCAATCATGATCTGTCCATATTTGCTTGGAAGGCGGAACCAAACGGCCAGAGGTTTCGTGGCCTATTAGCTCAATCTCCTTCCGAATTTCGACATTGCCGAGACGCGCGACTTTCCTACCACCTGAATGTGAATACGGACTACTCTATTACCAACCGTGGTATTCAATTTGATACCGGATTGGGAAGGGACTCTGATGGAAATTACCTTCTCCTCTTAGGTTGTACTTTGAGGGATGAGGGTAACTCAAATTCCATGGATCGGGGTATAGAGAACAACAAGGGCTCGGTAGGGGTTTATCTTAAGAGAACACCCAAATATGAACTGGTGAGAGCAAATCCCGACAAGCTTCACACAGACACGGGGCGGACAAATCCTATCACGCCACAACACGCGAGTATGCGAATCCACATAGCTCGGAATCTCAGCACCTATGACTCCTTAACACTTGAAGAGCAGCTACGTCTAAGCATTTGGATCGGAAGCTCTTCGCTATCATTTTATATAGAAAGCGCTGGACCCGGCGACGCTTGGGATGCACACTCTCAGATGTTCACCACCATGGCGGACCACAGTTTCACAGGATACTGTCGCCTTCGTATCCCCGCGCAGAGCCAATCCTCACAGGAATACATCCTCATCTGCGGCCTGGTACAAACTCCAAGCACGGAAATGAACAGCGTCCGAGTCAACGACGAGGGCTTTCACGTTAGGCCCTGGTGTCACATCATCTCACAATCATCCAACATGTGGTCTGCGTTCTCTGATCTTACCAAGGGCTACGGAGCCCAAGACCTTCTTCACCTGCGAAACATGGTGGATAGAAACTTCGGCCTCAACAAGCGTCCCCTGGGTAAGTACACCCCTGGGACCACCTCTGGGACGGTGCTTGTCTTGGCGTGGGCCGAGAGAGAGAAGAATCACGGCTTATGGTCATTCCGGATTCAGCTCTCTATGGACACTCTGAAGAAGGGATTGCCGTTCCGAAAACCAGGTCTTTCGAGTAAATGGAAAAACTTTCGTGTTTAGAAACGGCTCTGCTGTCACGGCGATATAATCACCATGATAAAGGCCCGAGCTATTCGAGCCGTACAAGAGCCTCAAACTTGAGAAACTCGCTGGAAGCCGATGTTACGGAAAGCCTAAGCTTGATTTGGCAAAATATTCCGAAAAGGGAATTGACACCAGGACTTCGAGGCCGATTAAATATTATACTAACATACTATTAAAGTTACAGTAATTAAAGACGTTCTACCGCGGACTATAATAAAAATTAATGTTTTACTAAAACGGATTTGTCGGCCTGCTATATATACAACACCAATGCAATCATCACCTCTCTATCGATTTGACACATCCTACTAATGATTTATGCTATTTCGTCATGGCTATAGTGGTGCTCGCAGGGGTCGTCTTGTTGTCGGACACGCAGACAGCACGGCTTGTGGTATTGGCGAGGTTATCGTAGAGCCAAGCATCACAGTCGTTTGTGACCCAGGGGTTCAGGCTCGTTAGCGGATCGACCGAAATATCGAAATCTGCAGCCAAGTCTTCGCAGCTGTACGTGGCTAAGCACAGGATCAGTCCAACGCCACGTTCGGTTTATAAAATGGGCTCGTCTACTTACAAGAGTTATCGTAGCCGCGTATCAGAGTGAAGCATGAGCCCGACGGGTCGGTTCCGAGTGGAACGTCGGTCCCGTTTACTTACAAGCAGCCATTCAATGCGGGCACTGCATCGAGGTGTTAGTGTTCCTCATTGTGATATATCTAGTCAAACGAAAGAAAGGAGAAACTGACGCTCCCCTGTGGATGCGTCCATACCAACGCAATAGCTGAAGCCGGGTTGTAGGTCACCACATGTGCCGTTGGGGACGGCAAGGCTCGGGTTCCATGCTATCAGGTCGCCAATGCTTACGATAACTTCCAGAAATGAACACGCAGCTGTTTGCATATTCTGTGGAGAATGAGATGATGTCTGTCGAGTCGGACTGATCGAGGGTAGGCGGTGGGGGTTGAAAGTTACGGTAGATCGCACAGTTCTGCACGGTACCTGAAGCTGGAGGAGACTGGGATGTGCTCACTACTGTCGAAAGTATGCCGTGCTCGGTAAACGATTCCATTGGCAGCGTCGAATACGAGAGCGGAGTGATAGTGATAAAGTTGGTTATTTTTGGATACCCTGGATACGTCGCGAGGTCTCCAACGGCCTGAACACAATACGCTAAGCCGAGCAGTAGGTTCGAACAATTCGTAGGGAATATCTCGGGATTCAAAAAGTAGAAATCCTGCAGAGGAAGTCCTTGTTGCACCGACACCTTCTCGCATGTGTCACCACTTGCCACGGTGTACCACCGCCCACATCGTGGCTTGATTCCCCGGGAGCGTTGGTAGGCTTTGGCACGGGTGAAGAAGGAATGGATATAGCCAACGGCGTTGTGACAGTGATGTTGGGAAGATTTCCTCCGGGTGGGCTGATGCAGAGTTGGGTATCTCGGAGATCGTACAAGTTGCCACAGAGTCCATTGATATTGGGGTTCCAGGCTAAAAACTGGGCAGCGCTCACACCAAGTCCAGACGTGGATAGAATAGAGGTACATGTGTCGTTCTTTTGGACCATGTACAGGCTACAGGGGGAGGGAAGACACAGAGAAATATTGGAAACGAGATTAGAGCAGTCAGGAAGCAGTCCGCCAGCATTCACCAGAGAATAGGTTGAGACATTCAGAGCCAAAGAGATCGAATTGCAAGTGTCTCCAGCCTGAACGGTATACGGCGTCGCGCACGTTGGCGGCATTGGCGGCGATGCTCCGGGGGTTGGCGAAGAAGTAGCAGTCGCCAAGGTATATGCTGAGGGTGATGTAAATTGGTATTGGCTCTTGCTGCAACTTGACGTCATGGACTGAAAGTCTGATGCGAAGTCGGCGTCGTATCCGAATGGAGAATTCAGCTGGATCTGCTGGATTCCCAGCAGGCAATCTGAGCAGTCTTGATCCGGCGTGAGCTCTGATTGATTTAGCCATGCCATGAAAAGATCGTCACAGAAATGCCCTGTCACCGCGGCCCTTCTGCAAGAAAGTCCATACGTGAATATGTAGCGATCTACAATATAGGTGGCCGGGTATACATTCCCATCGTAGAAGTGTATCACATCCGATGGCCCCGTACAGCCCTTGAGGATCGTTTGACGGCTAGTCTTCAATCCAGATTGACACGCGGTGGTGCATAGTGCCGTAAGCTGATCGGAACGTAGTCGATCGTTGCTGTCATCCAAGCCGCTCTCAGCATAGTGACTATGGAAAGGGGTTTCAAGACATAATATTCCTTGACTTACTTGACCGACACATCACCAAGCAATCCTGGACAATCTTTCACCGTCGAGTTCAAGGCGTTGAAGCATGGAGTGCTAATGTTTGGCCAAACTGGACTCATCAAGGCATCGCTGAACTGCTGGGCCGGCCGCTTTGAAGGAATAATACTAATACAATAAAAGTCCGCGGATGAACAAGCATTTTGACAGGTGATTAGTCGTCATCGATAATAGCAGGAATCTATAGACCCGGAAATACGACATCCCTTTGTGCAGAACTGCGTAAAGCATATAATCCCCTCCGGCTCTTAGATTTCTGCGGAGTTAAGACTAAGCGCCTCGAGGTGATGAGACAGGCAAGTCAAGACGAAGCTATCATTACCGCTTTAGAAGATCTTTCTTAGGGCTGTGTAACCCACACGCTTATAATCATAGGCCGAGTTGGCAGATATCAAGCGAGTAGGCTACTTTGCATAGGGGGTAAATACCTCGTGTGGCCGTAATAATACCTAATAACTCTCATCTTAGCCCTGTGTTAACACACCAAGTCCAGTTTCATATTACAAAAGCCAAGGTAACAGAATGGAATCATCTATTAACTAATACCATCGCCTCGGTTGTAAGACAATTATGCACCTTGGCGGCCCAAGCCGAGTGCCGGCTGCCACAACTACTTGATACGCTTCGAAACCTGCATCCCAGTCTCGAACCGCCTCACGGTACTCTCTCCTGGCCGTCAGGTTCGTAAGTCTTAACTACGCTAATTTCATTCATATACTTGTTTTCTTCTCTACGAGATCGCCACTTACTGAAACGTAGCACCTTAAAATTACGGCTAGCCGCATCGGGCCTAATCTTGGCACCCTCAAGATCTTGCGTGAGGGCGCACAATCTCTAACCACCGACGCGCTATCGGCAAAAATGGGTGCAGTACCACCAGGGTTCGAACTACCTCTAGGGGGCCTCATGTCATCCTTTCCACAAATTTGCGACCAAAGCCATACTCGGCAGCATCGAGTTATGTTGTGAGAGTTCCTCCAATCTGCTTCCTCTTCGCCTAGATAGGTATTCAGCCTCAATGACAATTTCGGGCTAGCGCCATGCATCGGAATCCGGCCCTATCCAGACGTCTGCCTATATGCGGGGTTCGACATGGGCCGTCTTTCTGGGTTGTTGATGCCTCGGGAGCCATTACGGCCGTATTTTTAAACTGAAGCGATTCACCGTTTTGCAAATATGAAACAATTGATGATGGTTCGCTAAAGCTGAATACACGTATAGGACTTGCACCACGGAAAGCATAGGACCGATCGATCAATACAGCGAGCTCTTCGCCCGCTTGCAGAAGGCAGGGAAGGGCAGAAAGCCGAGTAAGAAACATACGACGGCCACTGCACGTTGCGCAACTTTGATTCAAATCCTAGCGCATCCTCGCACTCATTACTCTCGCAGACTACACGATCTATTCAGTGCCCCATAGAGTTTCTATGGCAGCTGAACTGTTGAATAATTGCGCGACCGGAAGATGGTATGCCACACAGCTACTGTCATAATCATTAGGGTAGGGGTGTAATGAAAGCTTGTTGTTGCGCAGAGAGCCTATAATACTATCTATGCTGAGTGTTATTACTCATATACAGCACGCTTCTTTATTCTAGGGGTGTGACAACGGCACCCCAAGCTTTCAGAGTGACATCAGATATGGCAGGCTGACCGCTATCTTTACAATATAGTTCTAGCTACATAACGCAACTACACAAGCCACATTCTTGAATCTACAGCGCAGTACGTAGTCACTCCTCCCCCACCCCTCTTAGCATTCCTGTACTTTACGCATCCGGATTGTTCCTATACGGCTAGATGTGGGCATTGCTGATGGCCAAGAGAGGTGGGCTGTGTGATCATAGGGCACAATTGTGCCCTACCCCTCTTTGTTCTCTGCGAGTGCCACCAGAATGAGGGCAGCTGGGCCGTAAGCTCGCGAATGCAGGTAAAATGCTCGCTTACCTATGGAGATGGGCACATTCTAGGTGACGCGGTTACCATAAGTAAGTACGATAACCTAGGCAGCTCCCCAAATGGTTACATGTATTTAGCATGGCCTAAAAGCTTAGCTCTGTCTCTCCTTAAATGAGATAGAATTGCGCTATAAACGCTGTCCTATCATAAAGTCCTATACTATGGTGATGCATGAAAGAACGTCCTTCTCGAAAGCGTACTTCTAACGATATGTGCTATAGATACTTCGGCTCTAGGGTAAGCGCTAACCATAATGTTTTTATATTAGTAGTGATAGAAGCTCGCGATATAAAATGCGCTGTATTTAACTACTATTTACTAAAGCAAGCCATGCTAATTATATCCTACCTTGCCTACTAGCTGCATCTCACGCCGACCTTGCCAAATGAATAGTTAAATAATATTTTCATTATGCCATTGCTAATGATCGCTGTTTGAAAATCTTGTAGTCCGACTTCTTCGTTTCCTAGTTACAATCTTTGCACTATCGCTGCCTTCGACATATATAAATACTATATGAACATTCTAGATGAGAAATTAGCTTCAACCCATGTAGCATAACAAGTGACGCCTATCCCAGCGTCGATAATAATAGTCCTCTTGTCGAGACCCCGAATTCTAGTACTGTCCCCCACTCCTTAGGCAACACGCTGTTTTTTGGCGATTGTGCAAAACACTTCCGATAGTCAGCGATTTTTCGAAAACAAGTCGGGGTGATAGTAGTGGTTTTTACTCCACATTCACTTACGATGAGCCTAGGTACTGCTCACTCTTCGAGCCAAAAATACAAAATAATACAATCGTAAAAATCATAAAATCGGAGCCGCTTTTGGCGATTCGTGCTGTCCCCTATTCGCCTGCCCTCTGTGACCACTCATCCCACATTTGGTCGAAGTCATTCTCGGACTGATAAGTACCATCCAACCCCTCCGCCTCGATATCAATTTCTGAAAAGCTCGTTAGACTAGTAGTGTCTAAGTGAAATGTCTCGTATGTTTGAACTTGATCGCTTGGTGGGCCTACGCCCGTCGTGTCGGCGAGTCCTGACGATGCAGAAGCCGGCGGTTCACGATTGGCCGTAGCCAACGCCGTTGGGGACCACTGTGGCCCCGCCCCTGTCATGAAATCGTTCATTCCATCATGAAGTTTCTCCATGGCTCCTCGAAGAACATCTGCCCGGAATTTAGTCAGGTCCGCCTCGTTCTCTGGCAACGTCCAAGAAACGGCGTTGTTGGCATTGAGGACGTTATCAATGATACCAACCCCCTCGGTGCAGAAATATTGTCGCAGGAGCGTGCTAGGGTTGAGATATACGGAATAAGGGCGGGTAGTATTGGGAAATACCGTTTCCCAGATGAAGTACCACTGCTCCTCCAACGAATCCTTTGAATTCTTCCGTCTCTTCAGAATTTTTTGGTGGTCTTCTGAGATGCCATCTGGTTCAACTGGCGTACGGGCCTCACATTCCCGCTTACGCACGTGACGGTCTCGTTCCTCCTCATTTTTGAAGGTGCTGTTGCAGGTAGGGCAGTAAGGAGGGCGTAAGTGATGCCTGCGCAAGTGCTGTTTCACGTCATTTATTCTCTTTAACCGGTATTTGGCACATTGCCAATGGTTCTGGTGACTCTTTAAGAGGAAAGGGCATGCGAGTAGGGATTTTTTCGCCGACATGTTTGACTTTGCTCGCGAGAGGTTTGTGGCGATAGGGATCCGGGACAAACTAGGTTGAGCCTACATCTAAACATCGCGTTCAACCAGTACTGAATATGCAGATAGCGAGGCGGGAGGTAGGATCGGCAAGAAACGAGATGGGCACAACTGTGCTCAAAACTACGGTGGGGTCAACGGCACCCCTCATGCCCTGCTGCATATTGTAGTGAGGCTCTACCATTCAAATTGTATCGAACCGAAACTTCAAAGTTAAAAAGGTAAACCATAAAGCATCTCGATCTTGCTTCGAAATTCCTCCTTAGTCGCCTGCTTCTTCCCGCCATGGATCCAACATTTACCACCAGCTTCATAGGAAGTATAGTACAGGTAATATACCTGTCAATGCGGCTGGCGCATGAGTTTTCTCTCCAAACTGATGGCACTCCTTACCTTCTTCAGGAGGTTGTATCAGTGAAGATTGACATAGACGAAATCACGACGCACCTACAGTCCCTCCGGCCAATGCTTGAGGGGACCGACATGGAGCGCATCTTGATCCAGTGTATCGAACACTGCAAGACTATTTCGGAAATGATGGGGTGCCCCCACATCAAGAATCCCTCGAAAAGAACCTCATTTCCGCTCTACGCCCACTCCAATCTAGCTCCCTTGCGGCAGCAATTGCCTGCTCTCATACTCAAGTTGATGCGGTATGTTATCCCAGTTGTATGTAGAAGGGCATTGCCCGCTTAGAAGCGTCAACTTACTCAAATAGGGAACGGCAGGAATTGGAGGCACGACCCCGACACAACTATGACCATAAAGCATACTTGGACTACAACTTCTCATTCCACAGCTTGTTGAGCTATCAGAATTGCCTCCCTCCATCTACCGGCCGTCAGCGGTCACTCGGCCCCAAACTTCTGCACCAGCTCACATCCAATATCCCGGAACCGAACCGCGAGCGTTATGAAATGGATCTCAAGAAAGATATCTTAGACGAGATTTATAATGGGACTCGCCAATTCAACCTGCCAATCCTCGAGCTAGATCCCGCGGTTCAAAAGCTAACGCAACACAAATTCCTTCGGCGTCTTGAGTATCCTGGTATTAATGACCGGAACTGCGAGATACCAGATGCCCATGGGACCTCTTTTAATTGGATCCTCGAACCCTCTGCTGATAGTCGAGGCAATGGTGCTAAGTTCCGACATTGGCTACTGGATTCTCGACCTGTATACTGGATTAGAGGGAAAGCTGGAGCTGGAAAATCGACCCTCATGAAGTTTCTCCTCAAATCTTTTGATCGGGTCAGTTCGCTAAGCTTGTTTGGTGGAAAAGAGTCGACGGCAACGTACTCCCAACAACCCAAGTTTGATGGTAAAGGTAGCTTGGAAGCGTACGTGGCTGCATTCTTCTTTAAGAGCACTGGAACGACATATCAGAGAAGCTCTGTTGGCTTTTTGCGGTCAATAATGCTCCAGATATTGTCTCAAGACCCCGCCATTATACCCTCAGTAGCCCCATCCAGATGGGAAGCACTGTTGTTATTCGGCGAGGACCCGAAACCTCTCGACCTACCCGAACTCCAACAAATGGTGGTGTCTACTCTCCACCGGCGACATAAATTCAAGACATTCCTGCTCATTGACGGTCTAGACGAATGTCGTAACCCTGTGGAGATACTCGACCTTCTTCATAAGATAGAGGCTTGTCCAGGTGTGAAGGTCTGTATATCAAGTCGACCACTACCCGAATTGCGGAATGCGATAGATAGTGCGCCAATTCTCACCCTTGAATATTGCACCCGGAAAGATGTGGAAGACTTTGTTTCTTCTAAGATCGAGGCTCAACTCTCCCTAACTCCAGTGTCTAGAATTGGCATGGATGTCAAAGAAAAACTAGTCCGTGGCCTCACAAAAAGAGCCTCGGGCTGCTTCCTCTGGGTAGCCCTCGTGGTAAAATCACTAGGAGAAATGCTTGAAAATGGAAAGAGAGATGCCGATCTACTTCGTTTCGTATTTAATGCCCCAGTTAAATTGGACGGACTTTACCATAGTTTATTGGTCGAGTTGAAAGCTTCGAAGCCGTTTGTGGCATCTCTTCTTCAGTTCATTTGTTTGTCACGAGAGCCAATCTCGCTTCTCCGCCTCTCCTTCATGGAAATGAGCTTTCCGGGGTTCGTGTTGCACCAAGAAATCTCATCTCTCTCAGAATATAACCGTAAAGTGCTGGTTCGGAAATCGATTGAAAGCATTGTTTTCAGGTCTAAGGGATTTTTAGTATTAAGTTGCCCTGAGAGTAGCTACGTTTCTGGGGGATTTGACGGCGATGGGGGTGATGGCTGTGTCGATCTAATCCACTACTCGGTCAGGGAGTATTTTGAGGCTGAGACGGCATTCAATGGGTGGCTTCGGAATCATCAGGCCGAGTACGACCCTGCGGCGAGATATTGTGCGGCAAGCCTGTCACTACTCAAGATTAGCACTCTCGGCGACCGGACCATTCTCTCGGTCTCAACTGAGGTGTTTAGGTGCGCATACATGGCCATGTTCACATTACGAGAGAACGAAGAAAACGTCATCCGTATCCTTGACGAAGTTGAGTCTACTTGCTATGCTCTTCTTGAAACTGCCTCCCCATCCCCTTGGATGGACACAGAACAAAATACGTTAGAGCTCTATTCTCTTTTTGCTGATCGATTTCCGATCGAGAAGCTTATTCTTTGGATATTTAATCATCCTATGGGAACGAGAGGTGACAACGCAGGTGGTGGCAAATGTGGCGGAGCATCGACAACACTCCGAGAAAGGGTCGCGGCTTTAGGCCTGAAGTATGGCTTCGCTAGGCTAGGAGAAACATCAAAGAAGACACACCAATGCTTCAATTGGCAAAAGGAATTCCATAGCAGCCTCCCGATTCCCGACGAAGCAGGCTTTGATTGGGACTTCACACCATTTCAAACGGCTGGTTCGCAACGACGTAGCTCACTATTTCAATGGGTACTGGATAGAGGCGTTTCAATACGAAGAAAACTCGATCACAGGAAGAAAAAGAACACCTATAAGTACAACCCTGATAGTGCTATTTATACTGCCTGGGATCCCTCTGCTCTAAGAGGTGCAACACCGCTAAACAAGGAGCCTGAGACGGACATGGCACACGTGGGAAGCAACGAAAGGGATGACGAAAATCATAATCCGGTACGGGTAGATATGGAAAAAACCAGTCCGAATGACAAGATGGAAACTACACCTACAAAGCTCCAGAATAGCTCGCTGGAAATCACTAGGCTACATTCGGCAGAGGGCGAGCTCTGTGAGGACGGATTTAATGCCGATGAGGATAGTGACCCCGAGTTGTGGGAATCGACGTCGTCTACGGGGTCGTCGCTTGATGAATCCCACCCACTTGCAGCCTTCAAGGACCAAGCGATACAGGCGGTTCTTAGAGGATACATGGAGTATCGGAAGAAGCACGGAGCCGGAGAATCTGAAGCGTAGTCAACATTGGAGGAATTTCGGCCTAAGTAGAGTGCTCAACTTCACCATTAATGGTGAGTATAGGGTGCATTCTAAGGGTTGCTACGCCCCCGCTGCTATTATTGTTATCAGATATTAATGTAGTACCGCTCACTTAACTAGGTCTTTCAACTAAAGCAACTCAATTTTAGCCTGAGCAGAGTCGTGCTGTAAATCGCGTAGAGAGAATTGGCTCTTTGACAATAGTTCAATTTAGATTTATCTACAGTCTCTTAGGAATTTTGGGTATAACTTTTGCATTACGGCTTTTTCGCAGGAGGGTCGAGGCGTGCGGTGTGGGTGAAGTTTGCTGAGGGGATAATAGATCAAGATTGGTAAGATAATAACTAGTAGTTTCAATAGAATCAAGCAATATGCTGTGATTTACATAAGCCCATCGCTAATTTCGTTACATTTATTTATCTGTCTAGTCGCGGAGGAAGGTCACACATGACGTGCAAGACGTGCTGGAGCGCAAGATTTGCTAGCCGTTGCAACAGGAGTCCGGGCCCTCATGCAATTAATTTATCCCTTACAAGAAATTTGAAACAATCAGAATAATGAGCCTACTGAGACTATGAAGGTAGTATTAGGCGAGCCAGAATAGTTGCCGAATGGCATATAAAGCCCTAGCATTAGCGCTATGTCCAAAGCTCCCAGAATAGTCGATCAATGGCTTTTGATACCGCGGAAGATAATTCATACTTCGAATATCCTCAATACCTGTCAGTAGCCCTTCTTATAAGGCCTCCTTTTACGTATAGGCTGTCGCCGGCCTAGGACCATTTATCGCGTCCTAGTTGAATAAGATGCAACTTCGTAGCTGCAAAGATCCATTAACATCATTTAAAGTTAACTGAAATAAAATTATACGACTAGACTTAACGTCACTTTCATAGTATATTGGTATATCAATCTTATTTAAGAATGGAGCTGATTAAGGATTGCTCAAAGTACACTTTCTCACAGAAGAGTATTTACATGTTGGCTCCATCACAACTTGAATGCATCCTTCCCTCCAATGGGGGTTAACTTTTGGCCCCAAACCCCTCTCCTCCAAGATATCAACCAGTCAACTGGAGCCGCTCACGCAGAAAATCTTTAACACCGGTATTAAGGGAGGCAGAGAAGGCTAAGAAGACCAACAAATTCGAAGTCTGCGGGGACGGCATGAGGCCGAAATCCGGGACGACATCGACGGTGCGAAGGCCCTTCAGGCGCACGACGTCGCCGATCCAAAGCAGCGCCTCATGGCGAATACTCACGAGGAGCGCGACGTCGGCGCTCGAGAGCTCGCGCGGGGCGTCCGCCTCTACCTCCTGGCCTTTGACGACCTGACCGGCCTGGACAACGAGGCGGAGGTGTTGCACTGAGGCGTTCTCGCGGAGGTACGTGCATGCTACCGAAAGGTTAGACATGAGAGGTGACAAGTGAAAAGAAACGGAGATAAAGCTGAGAAAAGGCTTACCGGCCCGCCACTCGCACCGATCACTCCAGCAATCGTAGCGCCAAGGGCCCTTCTTATACAGCGCAACCGACGCGACGCGTCGGCGAGTCGCGTCCGACAGGTCCTCGAAGAAGGGCCTGACGGCCTCGACGTCGGCGCCGAAATCGAACACGTGCCGCGCATAGACGAACTCGGCGGTCTCCTCGTACAGGTCGCGGCAAACGCGCATCAGCTCCGCACAGAAGAAGGCGTCCTTGTTCGCGAGGCGGTACGTCGTCTCCACGCACCGGCGGTGCCATGAGTGGTCCATGACGTGGTATCTGGTTCTGCTGGGCTGGGGAAGAGGGGTGTTTGTGCTGCCGCTGTTGGATGAGGACGGGGAAGAGGGAGGGGACGGCTGAGGTGGCATCCCGAAGCACTGGGTGCAGGCGGCGAGTTGCTGGCTCGGGGGCTCGCTGTGGCGGAGCGAGATCGTTCTCGCGCTGCCTTTCTTACACCCCGCACCTTCGTCTCCGTCCCGGTCTCGCATGGTCGTCAGAGGATCCGGTTCGCCAGCGTCGAAGAGATACGCGTAGATCATGAGCCGCAGTTCATAGGGGAGGCCCAGAAGCAGAGAGGGGGGCATGGTGGATGTACAAGATAAGATGAAATTAAGTTGAACTCTCTATACCAACCACTGACAGACCGGGGCCAAAAGTATGAGTTACGAGTATAAGCAACAGCGTTTAAACCTTCAAGTACAACTCAACCGGCAACCCAGCTCAGAGTATTATTCCAAGAGCATTAAGCAAAGAAAACAATCGCAACAGAAGAAAAACCAAAGCGTTACACGCCCTCTTATGTAAACACCGCCCCCAACCAAGGAGACCGACCAGCAAGGTAGCGCCATCAAGGTCCTCAACCCAAGAACCGACGACACAAAGGGGGCTAGGCCGGCCCAGAAGGTCAGGGATCACCACGGACCTTATAATCTATTGATAACTATCTAGATAGCGCAATTATATCAGCAACACACCACACCGTTCTCCCCCCAATACTCACGCTATGCCATGCTATGCTATCGTCGTCACCGCCGGGTAAGTCTCCACCGCGACCGGCTCCGGGCACAGTTCATGACAATCTAGGTAAAGTGGAGATTTGGCCGAAATCAGCCAATACCCTTCCTTAGTGAGATACGTCAAGATAAGCTTATTCCAACTCTCCTCTCCCCTTCTACCGGGTAAGTAATTATCGCCCGATTGAACGGCAGGGAATCGCCACAACCCCAAGGGAGCGCAATACCTAGGTACCGATTATACCCAACACTTCTCTCCATCTACAAAATCGCATACACAGGGTCTCGCGCCGCTCGCCTCTTAGCGTGCGGCAGCAGAGCGGCATAATCGCGACATAGAACCGGGGCTTAACAAACACCCATCGATCGTCTCAACCTATCCTGTGTATGAGGCGTGATGACTAATACAGAGCACACCTCATTCCATGTTGTAGAGGCGCAACAAAGAAGGGTCATAGACGCAGCGCGTTTCAAAATAAGGAGTAGGTGTAAGGTAGGCAGGGGAGGAATATAATCAATAGCCATAAGTAACAGGATGAAATCCCCATACCTAGGTAACTCAGAAAACGTCAATTAGTTCCAGACGCATCTCCTTACTTCAGCCACTTAGTGGCTGAATAATCTGGCCCCTGAACCCCTGAACCCCTGAACCCCTTACGCTAATCCACCTCGGTACAGCTGTTAGGTACCTCTCCGTGACAAGACGGCAGATTATCCATTGAGCAGGGGACTTTTAAACCAGATAGGTCTAATGTATTTATTCAAGTCCTACCTAGGTAGTTATAAAGCCCATCTAGAAAACCATAACTTACTCCGGTAAGTGAACAAGTAACAAAACTGCTGAACGACGTCGAAAGTATTACGTCAGCACCACAACACAAACAATGCACAGACCACCTGCCCAGGCGCTCTACGACCCAGAAGCCAATCCCATACACAAAGCCGCTCTATAGGCATTCACAGGTATTGATTATTCACAATTCTCATAAGCCATACACACTAATTACACAACAATCAATCAACCTTATCAACCTGATCAACCCTCCAATACATCACAATCGGCAGCCTCAAAACCTCAAGAAGTATTCGACATATATAACATTCAGCTGATCGATCCATCCCCGCCGCATGCGGGGAGAAGAGAAACTTCAGCAGCGCGGTCCTATTTTTCAAGAAACCCCGATTGAATCCACCAAACCCTACCCCTGCCATCAAATCTCTACTTCACCCTCATCTACCCTCAAGAAAAACCGACCAAGGTAGGTAAAGGTCTGCGATGAGTACCACCGGAACGCCAAGCCATGCATTCAGTTCAGTTCAGTCCAGTCCAGTCGGTCCGAAGAACAAGTTCCGGACCTCGATCTAATAATTATAAACAAAGAAATCGCGTCTGCACGTGTGTAATGTGTATGTTTTTATGGGTGAGAGTGTTTATGTGTGAAAGGAGGAAAAGGACCGTGCATGAATTGAGTCCCTTATACCGGGATAAGCCCTGTAGCCGCGTCGTTGATGATCTTGGCCGTTTTGTCGATAAGGGATTGTGCAAGCGGCCAGTCTTCAATTTCGATTACGTCCCGGATTGCGGGGAAATACGCCTCATCGTACTCGTTCCAAAGCTGTGGTCCGAAAATGACGTGCTTGAATTGTGTTCGGTTCGGTATCTATTCGGAGTGAAACTGTCAGCATACTGTACTAGGACAAGCGAGAATGGGGCACTTACACCACCACCGGGTCCAAGATCCAGTAGGTCCGTCTCAAAAGCCGACATGCGACTGTTATAGTCGAGTCGTCGGAGACCCAACCCCGCCGGTTCCCATCCGTTCACAGCAATGACGTTCTGTTCCCAATATGGCTCCCACTTCTCAAATTGTGAAATAGTTCTCTCGGCATGCTTGATTGCGCGCCTAATGGGGGTGAAGTCGATCTTTCCGCCGTCGCCCTGCTTGATGCCCTTCTCATCCGTCCAATGAGACAGATGAGCGAGGTACCGACCTAGGCTAGAGGCATAGTGGCCCAAGTCGAAGGGTAAGATCGGTCTATCGGAAAGCTCGATAATGAGCAGCGCGAGAACCTGGCCGAGCAAACCGTGATACAAAAAGCCGGGGTCTCCGACGGATTCCATCCACTGGAAGTTGTCGTACGAGGAGTGGGATGGGTGAGACTCGCCGTCGAAGCGAATATCCAACGAACTGGTCCCCGCCATATCCTGGAAGGCCACATAGTCACTCTCAGATCCCAGAGGCTCGAGATCCGCGTTCCTCTTGTTCCACAAGTCCAGCAGAGTCACGTTACCCGCAGGGTCGATGACTCGTTCAATCACCCTAGTCACGAGTTTGTGGTACATGGGAGAACCTGCGGCGTGGAAATCCCGGCCGGAAATAGCGCCATCCAAGTTGATGTAAGCAAAGGCCTGCTTTTGGAGCACCTCAAGGTTCCTCTCGACAAACTCGGTACTACCTATCATATTATACTCTTCGGCGTCCCAGCTCATAAACTCGATGGAGCGGAGGGGCCGCCAGCCTTTGGCGGCTAGATCACCGAAAACGCGCGCCACCTCCAGCATGATGGCGGTTCCCGCATTGGGTTCTGAGGCGCCAAAGGCCCAGGCATCGCGGTGGTTGCCGATAATGATGGATTTCTCGCCTTGCTCGATACCGTCGATTTTGGCGTAAATGTTCCAGATCTTCTGCTTCTCATTTTCATCTTGCTCATTCTTTAGATGGACTATGGGCGATGATGCATTGCCAGACCACCACTTCACATCCGGGATACCACCCCTCCAGCTCTTTGGGCTGGGCTCCCCGAAACCCTCGATATGCTGCAGCAACACTTGTGCATCCCGCCAGGCAATGGGTAAACTGGGTATGTGCACGAGTCCCTTCGTCTGCTCTAGCTTCATGCGGGGATTCTCCTCCTTGCTCTCCCAGCCGGGGGTGAGCACATCGCCAATGATCCAGTTGGAAAGGCTTACTGAGCCCCTCTGGACACCATCAGCCGGCATGAACCGTCCTTTCGGCGCGGGTTCCCCTTTGACAAAGCCGTCGTCGGCGGGATCGCTATAGACAATGCATCCGGCAAACCCGGCCATCTCTGCCGCCTTGACCTTGAGCGCAAGGTTCTTCTGTGTACCATGGTAGCGCACGAGGGCAATAGCGCCTTTGGTATCGATGCCCTTGTCCGCAAGTCTCTTAAAGTCGTTTCGGGAGCCGTAGTTCGCATAAATCAAGGGACCCCTGACATCCCCAGACTGGGAATGGCCGTGAAACGTATATGTCTGGTGACCTGCGGTTTCCCCTCCCACTTCATTCTCTTCCAAGGAGGCAGACCAGATGGCCTTGTCTCCACCCGGGGACATTATCTCGATGACTCGGCCGTCTTTCTTGGGGTAATTCAAGTAAACGTAGTATTCATCGACGGCGACCTGGTCAAAGCCATCACTTGCAAAACTGTTGTGCACGTCCATGGCAAGCGCATAGTCTCCCTCGGTGCCGGCGATATGCGCAAAGCCGGTAAAGTGCCTTACCGAGTCCTTGATTTGTTCCGAGTCGATGCTTGACTGAACGAACTCTCGCACAGCCTCGGGGTCGAACCTCTGGCTGTTGAGACGCTGTGATACGCTGCCAAACAAGTCGCTGATGAAGAGAAGATAGACGGTGCCGAATACGGCGGTGAGAGCAAGCAGGCGACCGATGATCAATGCCAAGTCACGGCCGTCTATGTTGGGGGTCGGGAAGTGCCATCTTGTTCTCGTTTCACTCGGTTCGCCACTCTCTTCATCATTCGCGCTGTTGTCGGATTGGCGAGGGAGTCGGACTGTTAGCCGCGGCAAGCGCCACCGCCATTTCCATCGCGGTAAGGAAAAGCGCGAAAAACCTATTCGTTTTGTCCAAGATGATGTGCTCGAGTTTGCGTCGTTGAGGGGGTCTTCTATCTCCAGCTCTTGCATCTCACGCCTCACCTGGGCTGCCTCGTCAGTATCACTATCGTCGTCGTCATCGAGACTCCAGTCCGACTCCTCATCGTCGGTTTCGACGTGAGGAGGCCGGTAGCCGGCGGGTGCCCGCCTCGATTGGTCATGTGGTCTGGTATGGGAGAGAAGGGACTGAGCTTCGGTCTCGTGGTCGGGCCTCGTATCGGCGTGGGAGGGCGACGGGGGCCAGGGTGACGTCGAAGACGATGCATCGCCGGCGGTGGCTTCGTCGTATGTCGGTATGGGCGGTGCCGGCTCGTAGCGGGACTTCTCAGACGGCATTGCGTAATGATATCAGGGACGATTTAATACCAACACATCGGAACCGAGAGGAATGATGAAGTCGAAAATAAGGACGAAAAGGAAAATGGAAATGGCGGAGTGATATTAGGTAAAATACGGGTGTACTAGTGGATGGAAATGCGAGGGCGAACGAGCGGGCGAGGACGGGTCGACGCGGTGATAAAGGAGTGGTCAGAAAGGAAGCGAACAGTAATGGCAAAAGAAGCACATGGGTCTTGAGGTAAGTAGCGTGGGCTATGGCTATGGCTATGGCAATGGCAGGTATGGCTATGTATTCGACATTGACGCGGATAAGAGAGTGGAAAGGTTATGTAACGTTTAGAGCCGTTAGGGTATCGAGGCTCGATATGGCACAAAAAAATACGCGGAGATGAGCTTGTCGAGGATGAAGGCAATCAATCGATCGTGTCGGTTGGCAGATGGACGGCCTTCGAGTCTTTGCCCTTTGCTTACAGCATTTGAGATGTTGGGTGAGACATGGACGAAGGTACCTAGGTTACTCAGTTGTAGGAGCCGGGTTGCCGATGCTCCACGGGCAGTATGGGGCAGTTAGGTACCCTACTATGAGCACTCGGGAGGGTAGGTAGGTACCTGCACGGGTCATACAGTGGACCGGGGAGGCGCATGTACCTACACTAAACACAGTACGCGCATGCGTCTGGCAGCAGGGTAGCAGGGTCTTGGCGTGGACCTGAGATGGGTCAGCAATCGGTGGGGCGGCCTTACAGTGCATAGGTACTCCGTAGGCAGTGCTACAGTACTACACACGCAGTAGCACAGGTTCTGCACAGGTTCTGCACAGGTACACTAAGACAGGCTTGCCTGCTGGATTCGGTAGACACATTCAGGGGCTCTTCTCCTCTATTGCCATTGTCATTGGCCAATACATCCAATCCTACCTCCGCTCGCTCAATCATGCTCATTAGTATCTACCTAATAATACCTAGGTACTTACTTACAGTCAATCGAGTTTCATAGGTACCTCTTATATATTTCATACTTACAAAGTACCCTCACTACTCACTTACATCACTCACCACCATCATTCATCATTCAACTCCCCTCTCACAACCACATCATCACATCACGAGCAGTCATCGATAAAAATTGGGTAATCAATCACACCTATCATTAACAGCAGCCCGTCCTCTTTCTCACTTCAAACTCCTGGCTAGACTATTAGGAGGTAGGTAGGCAGTAAGGTCAACCCTCCCAAATCTTTCGAGATATACATATGTACACAAGAACACCCATCCCTCTCTCTTTTTCTCTCGGACTCTCGGACTCTCGAACTCTTGGCTTATTTATCATCATCGCGCGAAAACATCATAACACACCAGCGTACACTTCATCCCCCAAATCCGGAATGCCTCATTCGAGTAACCTTATCTGAGCGATCGCTTCCAACCCGACACCAACTAACCCCAATTTCTTTTCCCCGCACCCTGCGACCGTCCAATTATTTCTGCGGATATAATACTATGCCCTCGTACTGTCTTCCCGCAATGTTCTCGAGCGCATGCCGGAAATGTCTCTTGCTGCTTTCGATGCTCGCCGAATCTTGTTGGTTGGTCCCCAGATTCGAGTGTATCAACTCAATCAGTCCGTTGATGTACTTGGTCGTAACCTATGTTTTTTTTTGTCAGCCTCGATATCGGTATTCACCACACATGAGTGGCACGATCCTATAGGTCTTACCGCTTCATTATTCTGGTCAAAGTAATAGACGTAGCGGTCGAGAATCTCTACGAATAACTCGATGGAAGTCGCCTGTTCCATGCACGAGTCCGCCACTCTGAGCGCTCGCTGCAGGCACTCGAGCACCCTCTTCCCATCGCGATAGAGCTAGTATCCCGGTTAGTGGCTGTTTTTTTCTTGTGTGTGTGTGCAGGTAGAGTATCACAAATTTGGGGGGATTCCTTACGTCTTCATCCGACTCCTCGCTGGCGGCAATTGGTGTGGCCCACCACAGGTGGCTGGCCAAATACACCGCCCGGCATTGATCCGGCTTTCGAAGAAGCTTGCTACCGTGTAATGCGCACTTGGTGATTAAAGTATCGTAATTCTCTTTGCCGAAGTTCCTCGTCTGATGCAGCGCACTGGCAATGACGCATACCGCCTGGAATTGCGCCTTCGAATCGGAAATGGCCTCCTCGTATACCGTGAACGCCTGCGCGAAATATTCGTACGCTACCTCCTCGGAACCAACCATATCTGCCGTCTGCCCACAGGCGGTAAAAAGACGAAGAGCGAGCTCAGCCGCGCCAGAGCCATTGACTCTCGTGTAGAGCGCCGAAATGGAAGAGTGCATAAATTTGAACAGCGCGCTCAGTTGTGTCTCCCAGTTATCGTCATAATGCTCGCGCGCCTTGTAGCGGCGTGCCAGCTTCATGCCAGCCGTGATAAGAGGCGGCGTCGTCGTTCGGATGCGCTCATTACCTTCGGCATACGTCTTCCGTGCAATCTGGAGTAGGCGAAACTGGGTATCATTATCCGCGCCATCCAGCAGGTGGACAATTCTCGCCAGCCAGCCTTGTTCTTCCATCGTCTCGTCTGTCTCCATGGCGCGACGCTGCGGCCCACCGGGGTATCCTGACGGCTGCTGTGTCCCTTCTTTGATCAAGACCTTTAAAACTTCTAGGACATTTTCCAGCTGCGTCGTCGTAGAAATGGATATCTGGTCCCGCAACAGGCTTCGGGCGACTTCACCGGCGACTGCCCTCCTTGTGGGGTAAGTCTGAGACTGCACAAGAGGGACATATGTTGGGAGAGATAATGCGGTGAATAGGGAGGCGTATCTCTTTAAGGGAGCTTGGAGCAGGGCGAGCAGACTGTGCTGTGCAGGGGGCGAATGAAGATCAGGGCTATTGGCGTGTTCCTTGACCTTACGGTTAGCATACTCGAAAATTTGGTCAACATAATCCAGACGAGTGGGATAGATGTTGAGGGCGAGGTTGGTCAGGGAGACGAGCAAAGCAATTGTGTCCTGGATAGGCAAATGCTGAGCGCTGACGAGGTTGTTGACTTGCTCGAAGAAGATCTCGTAGAGCTTGACGTCTTGTGGAATACCGCGATCGGCGTCGGACGCTGGAGTGGATTCTTCTTGCTCGCCGTCTACCGCGGTAGTTTCAGTCTCGGCGACTGATGGCGTTGTCTCGGGTTCTGCAGCAGAGGAAGTTTCCGTGTCTGCAGCAGATTCCCCATTCGATTGGTCGCCGTTTGTTTCTGCGGCCGGTTCTGTGGCCGGTTCTGCGGGGGCGGGTTTAGCTTCCTGTTGTTCTTTCCCTATTCGGATCTTCTCGAGTAAATCCGCCAGTGCCTCTGTCTCCAGCTTCGCCTTATCTTCCGTGATGTTCTGTTGCGACTCTCGTTCGGCGTAAGCGGAAAGTCTATCCATGAGCCCAATAACAATCGCTTTCACATTAACGTGGGGATTTAGTCGCGACACGGCACCGAGGAACTGGTCGAGTGTGTGTAGGTGGAACTCGTCGGGGAATACCTGGGTGATAATTTCCAACAGGTACTCCTGTGCCAAAACATCTCGGCATTGGACGACTTGTTCGAGTAAGGGACCCAGGATGCCATTTTTGTAAGCTTCTAGATCAACCAATTGGCTCAATCGCACAATGTTGCTACCAACAAGCTGCTGTAGTTCTTTGCGCTCCCTCGTGCGTTGCTCCCGCTCCCTCGAGTGACCTTGGTGTTGTAATCGCACCCACAGCTTGTTCATCTCAACGAAATTTGTGAGGATAAAGCTGATGGAGTCCTGGAGATTCCCTTCTAGCCCATCGCTATCTCCGGTGGGCAGATAATCTCTCGCCTGGCCGGAGAGGTAGTAGCGAAGGAACAGTCCTCGGATAGGATGTTGGACACCACGGGTCATATCCATCATGTCCTTCATGAGCTCCTTCACGGGGGCATCGGGGACCGACATATACGCGGTCCCGACGGTGATCATAAGGTATAGGCGGGGGACAATGTTGCCAGCGTACTGCACCAGTTCGTAGAGGTCGGCGAGGTGGTTGTGGGGATGGTTCTCTTTGAGATGTACAGAGAGGTAGCGCAGGGCATCGAAAACGGCCATATAGAGCTCGTAGTACTGCTTGGGTCCTAAGCTACTCGTACGCAACTCGGAGACGAGGGTTGAGCTATACACAGCGGGCAGTTAGCCGGGTGCCTAGCGTGACGAGACGTGACGTAACGTAACGTAACACAGGGCACGTCAAGCGAAGAACGGATGGGAGCGACAGAGGGGAGCGCGGGTCAACATACCAGCACTTGAGGGCATCCATAAGCTTGCCGGGAGTCTCGAGACATTTGCGCATGAGGGCGGTCTGTTGGCGAACGGCAATCAGGGCATCCTCGAGCAACCTCGCCTGGTCCTCAGGCGGAGCGGGAGTATTGGACATGGCCTCAGAGGTAGATGAGATGCCGAGTCGGAGGGGCTGAAGATGGGAGCGAGGTGAGGAATTGCAAGTGCGCGCGCGGTCTTTAGAAGGATGTCTCACGGGTCATCGGACCGGATCGAGCAATGAGCGCTAGTGGGTTGCGGCTCATCTATGGTGTTTAGTCTGTGAGGTTGTAAAATAATAGCGGAAGAGTGCGAAAGAATAAGGGAGGCAGAGGCAGGCGTATGAGCATCAGCAAACAGTCGACGTAGATAGGTACCGGAGCTAGGTAGAGGTAGAGGTAGCAGCCTACAGGTCTACAGGTACCTAAGCTCCCCCCGGGGTGGCCTACCGACTGGATAGATGCCTGTAGGTACCTTACCTTGGGTACTATACTTTAGGTAGATAAGAGGTACCCTACGCAGACTAGTGCCTAGACCAGTGCCTACCTAGACTAGCTCACGGCCAAGCCACAATTCGTAAGATCGATGCTGCTGCGCCACATGTATAATATCGGTGCTTGCATTGCGACCGTGACATACAGTATGTACGTTATCAATATACAATCTCACGCACGACCGTCATGTAATAGTTCGTGTTGAAATAAAATGGAGTATAAATATAAAATGACCTTCTCAAGTTTCCCGAGCGTGTCGTATGACGCCCGATTAACTAATACTCAATCAATTTGAGTTTACCAGGAAAGCCGCTTTGGAACCGGTGGTTTCATGTTGCAAGTTAGCTACAGCCCATTTTGGTCTGCCGATGTGCGGAAAAAAGTGCGAAGATTTAGGGCGGAAATCACTGTGCAGGCGCAAGGGATAACACGTGTGGTGTTTGTCACTTGCTAATGTGATTTCGAGGGAACTCCTTATCCAGGATGTTTCGGGGATTAGTCGATAGAGGGCATACCGCATCGCAGGCGTCACGGATTCTAGATACCGAAGCTATGGGCAAGAATTGCGACAGCTTGAAGTTACTAGTGTCCGGCTTGATGGGCTGGGAAATACCATTACTAGTATTCCCTACGTTATATGTGATGTTAATAATTATCTAGTCTACTATTTAATATAGGGGTATCGTGATTGCCGCAGTTTGCATTACCAGTTATTCTAGTATTGACCTATTGTTATGTCGCAAGGAAGTGAGTTCTCTTCATACTCAAGGTAGCTCACCAATTAGTTTATATACAGCATACGTCGAAGCCCGTGCTCGCTCAAGTACTATAATATTGTTTCGTGACGGCCATGCTAATTTCAAAGTAATACAGTTTTACGAGCGCAAGGGGTAGAACATGGCGCCAGCGTATCAGATCACATTGTCGTTTCTGTCTGGTTCCCCTCGCTTGATAAATCGAGCTAGACTGCCTATCACACCTCTAGAACAAAGAAGTTTTCTGTACTCCGTATATTAGTAATGATACCCAGCATAGATAGTAATTATGGGCTCTCCGTGCTGAAATAATTGGTCATTACACCGCCATACTAGCAATCATGGCACCCCAAATCTCCAGAGAGAGATGTCGAAGGCCACCCGAGGAATTTCTGCCCTTTCCTCACTACCAAAGCAACTTTATTAATGATACGAATAAAGGCACACCACCATGAAGCCATGGAAGCATATGTGAGCCGTGTATAGTGGATTATACTGGTATTATAGATTCCCTGAGCAGCGGTTAGCCATTCAATGAGATCGCTTCTTCTTGAAATAAACTAGACTCACCTCACCGCGCTCGCAGCCATGATTTTGGGCGCCATCGAAGCAGCTCATGCGTAAACTTTGCTGAAGCCAGATTCTAGAATCTTAGGGCTGAGTTGAGCGGAGTCGCCTAGATGCCACGAGAGGTCTTCAACACCCAATTAGAACCACTGTCAAGCTGAAAAAAAAGGAAACCCCTCACATAGATGGAACCATGCGAGTCTATCAGACAAGGCCATCTCCCACTGTCATGAGTTCTACACCTCTAGCCGGGGATTGAGCTATAATGGATAATCTATCGGTTTAAGTTACTCTCAAAGTTAATCGTACCTCAATTGATCCCACAGCATGACGAGCCTAGGGAGTCTACCTTTGAAGAACCAAGGCCATAAGCTCTAGTAACGCCGATATATTCTTACCAGGTCATCAAGTTTATTCGTTTTTTCGCCGACGAAACATAGTATTATCACACCTCTCGGTCTCTCCGTCCGAGCACAATCGTTCAGGTCTTATACTCTACCCCAACCAGTCACCGAACATACCCCGATTTCAGAGTGACTCAAATGCCATTCCAGGTTCAGACCCCCCGTCGACAGCTTATCATTTCTGTACTCGCTAATACCGGGTGTGTACTTGAGTGGTTCGTGGAATTGTTGCTGAGCTGATCCCTAGGGTGCATAAAAGAGGAGGCTGAGCGCGGGATGGATCCAAGCCGTATACATCGTTATTGAGCCAACTATTGGCCAGTATACTAACGTACAAGCACGACGCTTTCCTCTGCCGCTGATAGGACTTTCAGCCAGCCCCGACTTTCCAAGGTGGGAAATTCGTGGCCGTTTTTGAGGCTCTTCGGGTTAATATCTCTAGACTTGCTGACCAAATAGCTTACGATATGGGTGCTGTATTAGTCCAAGGGATGGGGAATATGGAGGGGCACAAATCAATCAGATTGGACCACAACCCCCGGTCAGATGCATGTCATCCATCGACTCCAACACCTTCACACGTTCATGCGGGAATAAATTGCGGAATGCCATTGTCCTATCCGAAAGTAATAGATACTAAGCGAGGTTGGGGGCCGTGGGGCTGCTTCTAATTTCCTACGATGTGTTAATAAAATGACTTTCCTAACAACCATGACGTGGATAATCCGTTGGGCCTCTCGCCCCGGAGATTCACCAAAAAGCGATGTTTGAGGTCTTCAGTTTTACCCACGATGAGCGAACCAATCGACCTAGATTCGTCTCCGGCCGAGCAAAAGGAAATCTACGACGAGGAAAAGAAACAGGCATGTCTTAGGATAAAGCGCTTTAACTGGCTTGGCCATGATAACCGTGGTGAGTACTGAAATAGCGTAGATTAGGTGTAGGTGGCTATCTAGTTAAGTACACCTACTCTAGGGACTATTGTCATCCCCTTTATTCTGTGGATTCTATTGCATTGCATTTCGGCCACCAGAATCTCCTTCTCGTATGTCGTTAATAATTACATCGAAGTGTAGGATTAACCATATCTCTGCCTGTAAAGGCCCGGGTCAATCCCAGTAGCCCACTTCAAAACCCTCCGGAACCCTTATCAATAACTACTATAGAGAGATAATATGGCACTAACCCTCAAACTCTCCTTTTAGGGGCATCGTATATCAGCTACAATCAGTTCTGTCATCTCCCAGCCACTTCGTTCGAATTCGGTGCCGATGGCTTTGCAGGAGCTTGCAACAGCGGCGGAGAGCTACTACATCTATCTGCACCGTCCAAGGAACACGGCTTGATATTCGCTCGAGGCGCTTTCTCTAGCTCTCTGTATGCTTGCATATCTCGAGCACAGACGCAGTATGGTGGATCAGCCACCTTCGGCCTGAGGTTAGCTAGAGACCAGGTACCCTACGTCGACTCGACTCAAAAATCAAACGGAACGAAATCACAGATAACGAGCCAGCCTAACCAGGAACAGAATGCCTACCCTTCCGAGGGCTCTAGTTTTCGCCTGGGCGAGATGACTGAGCGAGGTTGCTTCAATTACCGTTGGCCATTGAACGAGTATTCACTACTTTTGAATAACGCACCGGTTGGGAAAGATAATCCGGACGTTGATGCTGGTTACTGCACTAGGTTGTCATACTTCAAAGACGGCGTTTGCTATCAGGTGATAAGGCTGGAGCAACGAAGCTGGAATGATGCTGACCAGGAGGATGTATACCGTCTTCCCCCTCAGACGGCCAGGTGATCCTCGAGATTGGAGGTTCTATCTATTTTCAATTGTTCAAAAACATTATCACAAATAGCGATGAAAACGGCTTCGATAACCGTATCAAGGACGAATCGTCGAAAAATTGCCTCCGAATAATGGATAAGAGGCTTAACATCGGCCTTGAAGCCCGAGTTTATCAAATGAATGCGGATGGAAGCGGTTCCAATCTTCTCGACCTAGCCCCCTCTCCCAGTCAAGACACTCGTGAGACCCGTCAACCCCCACAGCCTCCACGGCCGCCGTATTCAAATTTTGATTTATCCGGGCCGACACTCCCGAATCACGGATACTCTGCCCCCCCGGTCGTAGATAGTGAACCCGATGACGGAGCCCCAGTTCACTTGGCCTATAGGGCCACCGCCAAGCTTCATACACCCTCGAACGCAACCGGTGGTTATAACAATAAAAGCGACACGTTTATTGCTGCAATACGGCTTGTTTGCGGCACAGATATCACAACCGATAGCGATTGTCCCGAGGCTCCATCCTCGAAAGAAATACACGAAGACATATGGGTTGAACCTGTCCGCTTAGAAAGAGTGCTTGAATCAAACTCACAAGCAACCGCAATAATGTGGGGGACGATTCTCCAATGGCGCGATCTAAACACAGACTCAATGTCAGAGTTCACAGAGATCAGCCTCATGGCTCGTTGCCTTGAAAAAATCCTACAGGTCGACCTTGTCCCCGGTGTCTATGGGTTAGAGAACAAGGCATTGGCAGTTATAAGCAATCCTTTCATGCGCCCTACTGTCAGTCTAAGGTCGTTATTGTAAGTATCATTCGTGACTGACCATGTTATTGGGATCTGGAGTACGTAGCTGACTAGCATTAGTTGGAAGGTCCGATTTCTCGCCAAGGTCCACCATTTCTTGGCTGGATTGAAGAACGGCCGAAACGGCCAAGATGCGAGTCAACAAGGGGAGGAAAGTGACAGAAATCCTTTGGACTTTTTCTCCGAATTCGATGAACACGATAGGGCACAGATGATCAATATTGCTACAAGCCAGTGTATTCGTATTCGAGATGCGATTGAAGGCGTCATCTCCTTTTTGGTTGAGCTTCTCTTACAGCCAAACTCAGCACCCTTATGTCCGCAATATTCGACAGATCAGTCCGAGTTCTACTACATTACCATGACGATCTGGTACGTCGTGAAGTCGTTCAGGAAAACAAAATGGGAATCGCCCCGCCGTCTTTCCGATTTCAAAAGGAAGCAGCTGACAGAGTCCCGGATCCCACCGGACAATCACAACTTCGGTGCAATCGACAAGCGGAAAATAACTCTTCTCAAGTGGTATCACTACGGCTCTCTGCTAAGCCTTGCTGATAGGGGCATCCTTCCCCCTTATTGGAGATCTGCGATGAAGAAAAGGGTTTACAGTCTCAGTAATGCTGCAACAATAGCTTGCACGGGGAGCACGGACATAAAGACCCACTACTCCGTGGACGATGAAATTGTCGATCGCTTATCGTTTTTGGCCCACGAGTTAGGTATGGAAGAGTTCGACGCTACAGCCGAGACCGTAACATCTGCTTCTATACAGCGTATACGAGGGAGAGAGTTCACTAAGTACCTCAACCCTGGTATCCCACTGCTAAAGGGGCTAGGATATAGCTTTCAAGAGACATCTGGTCCTTGGGAGATACACGCACTGTGCCACAACAGCCGCGTTAACGTTCTCACATTGGAAAGTGAGGGTGATTACATCAAGGCTACAAAGGACTTCCGAGGTAAAGAGACACGGCAGGAGGAAATAGCTCTGTACAAGAACAAGGTCTATCGGTTTCTCAATTCGGAAGCAACTTTAATTCCATGCTGGGAGCGCTCGCCGACGAAGATGCGCTCGGGCTGGCTAGGCTTTCGAGGCCCGGCCCATTGCCAAGAACCCAAGGGCCCAACTGAGCCCATAGGCACCTAACACACAGACCAACAGCCTATTGCCAAGGGTAGATTAATACAAAGATTAGTACATTTAAATTTTCTTAACTTAAAATATATAAAAAAATTATAATTTTATATTTATAAAATCTTAAAATATTATAATTATATTTTTTAATATTTTAATTAATTATTTTATTTAGTTTTTAATGTTTTATTTAAAGGCTTAAGTAAGCTTATTAGCTTTATTAAAGCTTAGCTAACACTTTTCTTTTTATTTATTATTTATGTGCAAGCTAATGTTAGCAGCGTTATAAATACTATATTAAAAACTTTAACAAACGCTAATTTTAGCGTAATCTTTATAAAATATTAAAGGCTTAATTAATAATAGTTTTTAATAAAACTTTATTAATATAAAACCTAATTACTTTATTATATTTAGCTATAACTTTTAATATTAAAATATATATAAATATAACTATTATTAATATATTATTAAAAGCTAACTTTTAATAAGCTAAACAAATAAAAATTAAAATAACTAACCTTTTTTTAAAGCTAAAAATAGCTAGAAAAAATAATAATAACCTAAAAGCTTTGCTTTAAAATATGCTTACTAAGTAATACGCTAAAATTAACTACAAAAATAAAATTTATAAAAAAGTTACTATAATATTAGCATTTATATTAAATAATTTTATTTAGTTATTTTAAAAAAACGCTTAAGCTAGCTATAAGCAGCTAGCTTAAAATTACGTTAAAATTTTTAAATAGCATTTAAATATATTAATATATGCTTAGTTAAAAAGTAATATAATAATATTGCTATAATTAGCTAGCATATAAGCATAAACTAAAACATTAAAATAACTAGCATTAGCTGCTTTTAGCATACTATTATATGCTAAAATAACAAAATAAAAAGTTAAGTTATTTATTAGATTAGCTTTTAAATTAGCTACTTTAGCAGCTTTTAGCAAGCTATTTACTTATAGCGCTAGCATATTAATATACTTTTAAAAATCTTGCAAAAATACTTAAGTTTTTATTAAACTAAATAATAAAGCAGCTAAACCTTACTAAATAATAGCTTATATAGCTAAAACAGCTTTACTTAAAAGCTTTAAACTACTAACTAAAGCAATTAAAAACGTTTAACTTATTAAAATAAGCTAAGCAATTAAAGCAATAAACTTAACAATAAAAAATAAGCTTTTTAAAAAAAAAAACGTTTAAATTATTAAAAAAATACTATATGCTTATACTATTAAACTGCTAAAAAAATAAACAATATATATAATTTTTTAAGTATTTACTTTAATAATTAATTATTTAACTAAAACCTTTATAAATATTATATAAAAAATAATAATAATAAAAATAAAAGTTTAAATAAAAAGTAAGCTAATTAATGCTTATATATTTTAAAAAAATATAAACTTATAAACTAGTAAAGTTATATAAATAATAGCTTTTAAAAAACTAATATAATAGTTTAAACTTTTTTTAGCTAATAAACTAGCTTATAAAAAAAAATAATAGTTATATATTATTTAATATAACTTTAAATGCTAAAAATATTATATAATAAAGTTTTATAACTATAAGCCTTTTTATAAAAACTATAAAGTATAGTTAAACTTTTATAACCTTTTAAATAATAAAGTATATATGTTTTTACTATAATATATAAACTGCTATAGCTTATATTTAGTAAACTATAAAAACTACCTTTATAAATTAAAAAAAATAAATAAAAAATATATTCTATTAACGTAAGCTAAAATTAAAGCAATAAAACAAGCAAAGTTTAAAGATTATAATAATAAAAACATATTTTTTATTATTATAATAACAAAAAAAAAAGCAGCTTTAATAAGCAAACTAAAGCAATAAAGCAATAATAATAAAAAGAAAGTATTACTTATATTAATAAAATAGCTATAAAAAAAATCTAACTTAAAAACTATTACTTTTAATAACGCCTTTTTAAAAACTATAACAAATAAAACTAATAATAAAATAATAAAAAATAAAATTACTGCTATTATTTTAGTAGCTTTTTTACTAGTTATATTAGTATTTTTTTTTTAAATTAAAAAGCTAATAAAACTAACAGCTAAAAATAACGTTAATAAGCTTATAAATATACTTAAAAAGTTAGCTAAAAGCTTAAAAAAAACCTTTAAAAAATCTATTAAGCTAAAAAGCAAATAAATAAATAGTAGTAACACTAATATATAACTAAATAGTTTTAAAAATAATATAAAGCTTTTACTTTTAAAATAATATATATAATAATATAAAATATTAAATATAGCATAAATAATTACTTAATTTTTTTATAAAAGTATTAAAATAAAAAAATAAATATTATTATAGTTATTAAACTATAAATTAATAAAAAAAAAAAATTATAAACTTATTAAAGTTATAAAAACTATAACTTAATTAATATTTAAAATATAAAAAAATTAAACTAATTAAAAATAATAATATATATTTAAATATAAAAAAAACTTACAATTAAAAAAAAAGCTTTAATTTATTATAAAAATTTAATATAGCTTAACGTTAATAAATATAAACTTTTAATATATTATAAAGCATTAAATATAAATATAGTAATAAATTATATTATATTATTAAAACTATTAAAAAACTACTTTATAGTAGATAATTTTAATATTAAATATTTAAACTAAAAACCTAGTATAGCTATTAATATAGCTAGGTAAGGGGTCCACCCACGAAGTGGGTGGGACCTACCAGAAGGTCTACTATTCCTACTGCCCGGAGGGCAGTCGGAATAGTAGAACCTTCCATCATCATCAATATACTCACTACCTCTGTAACACTTTACCAGCTATACTATATAAAAAATAGCAAATTTTAAACTAGTTTGCTAAAGCAAACATATACTTTATAAGCATTTTAAAAAAACTAACTTATAAAGCAAAACATATTATTAATATATTATTTTTAAATATTTTATTTATTAATAGCTAAATAGCTAAAAAGTTAAAAACTTTATTAAACTATAAACTATTATAAATTAAATTACTATAAAAAAATCTAAAATAACTTTTTAAAAAATTATATAAAGTTTTTATTAAAAATAAAAACTTAAAAAATATAATAAATATAAAAGTTAATATATTATTAAACATTAAAAAAGCTTTAATATTAAAAAAAATAAAAGTAGCTATTAAAATATTAATAACTTTAATATTAACATATATAAAAATAATTAAAATAAAAAAATATAAATTTAATAAAATAGCACTTTAATAAATATTAAAGTGCTAACAAATATAAAAAAAATTTTAAGCATTACTTAATATTAAAAATGTTAAAACTATTAAATAGTAGTTTTTTATAATAGTAAAAAAAAAAAAAAAAAATATTAAAAAAATAAAATAAATAATATAAAAAACAATAAAGATTTAATTTAAGTTATAAACTAATATAAAAAAAAAAAAGCTATTAAAGCATTATTTTTTATTAATAGTAAAAATATAATAGTTAAAGCAAAAAAAAAAGCAGAATATTTAATTAAAAACATTTTTAAAAAGTTTAACGCAAATAATAACTTATTAATAATAAATCTTTTAAAACTAATAAAACTTTTAAAACTAATAAAACCTTTAAAATTAATAATGCTATAAAAACTAAATAAGCTTTTTAAAGCAAATATATAAGCGTAACTACTATAAAATATTAAAGTAACTATAAAAAAAGCTTATAAATATACTATTAAAGTTATTTTAACGTTATTAAAAAAAAACTTAATAATAATTAAATATTTAGTAGCAATATAATTTAATATAAAAAAATATTATAAAATATTATTTAAAAAATATTTAAAACTAAATATATTTTTAAAGGTTTAAAAAAAAGCTAATATAATTATACTACTAAAAATTAATAAAATAAACTTTATTTTATATAAGTTTTAAAAACTAATTGCTTTGCTATTATATATAAAAAAAGATTTAAAAAAACTAATAGCAAAAAAAATAATATAAACAGCTTTAAAAGCTAGCTTAATAAGCTTATAATATATAAAAGTAATATTAAAAAAGTTAGCAATAAATTTAATAGCTAGCTTTATATATAATATTAAATTAGCTTTAGCTAATAAAATAATAGCTATACTTATTATTTTAAATATATAAAAAGCTTTTAATATACTATTAAAAAACAAACTAATAAAAAAGATAACAAAATAAAAATAGCTTAACTTAGTTATTTAATTAACTAAAAGTTTTTTAGCAAAATAAATAATTACTATATATTTAAAAAATATAGCAATAAAATTAAAAAAAGTAACTTATAAAATATTATAAAGCTTTTTAATATTATTAATGCTTTATATACTTTATTTTTATAAGCTAGTTAAAAAAAACAGCAGTAAATAAAAATATATTAACAACTTAAAAGTTTTTACTTTAAAAAAAACTTTAAAATAAAGCACTTATAAAGTAAAAAAACAAGTTAATAAGATTTTATAATATAAACAAGCTAATAAAATAACATTTGCTTTAAAAAAAATAAAAGCTATTTATTTTATATAAAGCTAAAATAAAGCTAACTTTATTATTAACTTAAAAAATAACATATATATTAAATTTATTTTATTAGTTAATTTTTTAAAGCTATAAAAAACTTTAGCGTTATAATAGCTAAAAGTTTTTTTAAATAAAAAATTATGCTTTAAATAATATATTAAAAAATAAGCTGCTAAAAAAGTTAAAATAGCTAACTATATTAAAGCTATATTAGCAGTTATTAAAAAACTTTTAGCTATAAGCTTTTAAAAAATAGTTAATATTATATTATTACTTGTTTTTTTTTATAAGCATAAAGCTTAATATAAAAAACGCAAAAAGCTAGCAAGCAAAATAGCTAATAACTAATAATAAACTATAAATATAAAACTTAAAAAATATATTTAAACAATTTAATATATATTAATTAAAGCAGCTTAAAAAGTTTTATTAATATAAAAAACATTTTTTAAATATATATTATTTATAGCTAGCAAAATATTAACAGCTATATTAGCTTTAAAAAAAGTAAAGTATATATATGCTTTTAAAATTAAAATAATATATAAAACTTACTTACTAGCATTAAAGTTAGCGCTAAAAATAATTTAACATAGTAAAAAAGCTAAATAGTAATAATAAAAGCATATTAATTTTTAAATATTAGCTAAATTATTACTTAATATTTAAAAAATAGTTTTTTATTTACTTAAATATTTAAAAAAATTAAAAGCTAACTTTATAAACAGCATAAATAAAAAAACTATAGCAAAATTATTTAAAAAATAGTTTATAAGCAAATTAATTTTTAATATAATTATTTTTTTAAATAGCTTAAAAATAAAAAATAAACTTAAATATAGGTATGCTTTATATAAAAAATAAGTATTAATTATAAAAAGGTATAAAAGCTTAGATTTTTATAAAGTAATATTTAATGCTAAAGCTTTTAAAGCTTTAAAAAGTCTTTAAAAAGCAGTTTAAAAATATTTAACTAATACTATAATTATATTTTACATAAATAATATAATAATAATATAAAAAGCTTAAAAAAATGCTTTAATAATATTATAGTAGGTTTTTATAAAAATTTATAAACTAATAAAACAATATAATATTAAACTTTATTAAAGCTTAAAGTATTATAAAATTAAAAAAAATAAATAAGCAAATATATTAGCTAAGCTAAATATAAAAAAAAGCTTTTAAAACTTAAAGTTAACCTTTATAATAGTTAAACTTAAAAAAAAAATATAAATAAAAATCTAATAAATAGTAAATAATTAAATAAAATATAAAAATATAAATATTTTTAATAGCTTTTTTATAGCTAATATTGTTATAATTATTAAAAGCTAGTTTATAGCTTTATTAATGCTATAAATAAAGATTTTAAGCTAAAGAAAAAAAAAAGGAAAAAAAAAAACTAGTATATATAAAAGCTAATAATATATTATATATATAGTAAGTTTTTTTTATTATTAATAGTTTTATTAATAAAAAGTTAAATTAAAAATTATTATAGCAGCAATTATTATAACTATTATATTTTTTTTTATTAAAACTAAAATATAGTTGTAAATTTTATTAAAGTTATTTATATTGTTTAATTTTTATATTAAAGCTTGCTTTTTTAGCTAAATTATTATTTAAATAGTTTTTTGCTTATATATTTTTAGCTGCTATTTTTATTTAATATTAAAGTTTTATTAAAAAACTTAAAGCTTTTTTATATTGCTTATAAAATTTTTTTAACTATATTAATAAGTTTTTAAAGTTTTTAGTAAAATATTATATATTATTAAGATTATATTTTTGCTATATTATTTAATATTATAATATTTTATATTTTTTATATAGTTTAAATTATAGTATTTTTTTTATTTTAAATTTTACTTTATTATTAACTTTTTTTACTTTAAATAATAGTTATATTTATTATAATAGCAAGTTATTTATAGCTTTTTATAATTTATTAATATAAAATAAATTAGTTATTTTATAAAAGTTTAAAAAATTTAAAATATAGCTATATTTTTATATTTATAATATTTTAAATAGCTTTATTTATTATAAGTTTAGCTTAGTTATTAATACTTAAGTTATAAAGCTTTTTTTTTAAAAAAATATATAATTGCTAACTATAATATTTATTAGTTTTTGCTTATAGTTAGCTTATATTTATTATTATTTTTATATTTTAAATATTATTTTATAAATATATTATTAAACTTTTTATGCTTATTATATTAGCTTAAGCATTTATTTTTTTAGTTTATTATTTACTTTTTTATTAAATAATAATAATAATAATAAGTTATAAATATTAGTTTTTATAGCTACTTTTAGTAAAGCTATATTTATTAATAAATATTATAAAAAGTTATATATAAAATTTAAAGCAAGCAAGTAAATATTTTAAATATTTTAATGCTTATTAATATAAAATTTTAATTATTAATTTAGCTTTTAGTTTATAAGCTTTATAGCATTTTAAGTTTATAAATAAAATATATTGCTATAATAGTACTTTATGCTAGTTAATTTATTAATTTTAGTTATAAAACTTAAAATAAATAGTTTTATATTATTAAATATTTAAACTTTTAATATATTAAATAATTAATAAATATATTAATAATATTTTAAAGCTATATTTTTTATAATATAAGTTTTATAAGCTAAAATATTAATTAAAAAATAACTAAATTTATTAATAAATACTTAAATATAATTATATTTATATTAATTTTTTAATATAAATTTTTTATTAATTATTATATATTTTTAAATTAAAGTTAATATTAATAGCAAATATAATAAGCTTAAAGTTTTATTTTATAATATTTTATTTTTTTTATAATTATAATAATTTTATATATATTTTTTAATATTTTTTTTAAAGTAAAGCTAATAATAATTTTATTTTAATACTTTTATAGTTTTATTTTATTTTAAGTAAGCTATAATAATTAAATAATAAGTTTTTTTATTAAAGCTATTTATAAAAAAATTAATTTATTAATTATAATTTTTAAAACTTTTAAGTAATATTTTTTTATATTTAGCTATTAAAGTTTATTTTTTTTTTAATAAAATTTATTAAGTTTGCTTTTTTTAAAAATATTATAATTAATTTTATTAAAGTAATTAGTATAGCTATTTTTGCAAAATTAATTAATTTTATATTTTACTTTTTAGCTTTTTATATTTTAATAGTAAATAAATTTATTATTTTTTATAAAAGTATATTAGCAATTATATTTTATTAGCTTAAATAATATTAAAATATAATATTAAAATTAAATAAAAAGTTAGCTTATTATATTTATTATATTAATAATATTTTTTTAGTTAAAAAATAAACTAAAGTTTAATAATTAATAATTATAAAAAACTTTATTTTTAATAGTTTTAAATAGTAATATTTTAATATTTATATTATTGCTAAAAGTTTATAATTTTATATAAAGTATACTTTTTTATATAATATTATTATTTTTAAAAAATATTTAATAAGTTTTTATTAACTATTAAGTTATTATTATTAAATAATATTTCTAGTAGTATTATATAAAGCATTTATTTTTATTTTAGTAAATATTTTAAATTTAAAAAAAGTAAGCATTAATAATTAATAAACTAATTATTTTATAGCTTTAAAAGCTTTTTTTTATTTTAAGCTTTTTTTAAAAGATATATTTTTTTAAGCAATTAATTAAAAAGTTTAGCTATATTACTTATATAATAAATAAATATATAAATAAAGTTATAAAGCTTTAAAAAAAATTAAACTATTTATATTTTATTAAAATTTTTAAATTTTTAATTAATAATAGCTTTAATTTTAGCTAAATTTATTTTAATGCTTACTTTAGCTTTTAATATTATATTTAAATAGTTTATTTTTATTATATTAAATTATAATTTTTTAATATTACTTTATAAGTTTATTTTATATAATTTATAAATAATTTTTTTATAGTAAGTTTAATGCTTTTTTTTAATATTAAAATATATTAAAATATTATTAGCATATATGCTTATAAACTTATTTAATAATTTTTATAGTTATATATTAATAAAAGTTTACTATTAAGCTAATTTTATTTTAAATTTAAAAAATAAAACTAACTATTAAAAAATATTTTGCTAAGTTTTAAAAGCAATAAAATATTTTAATTTTAATATTATTTTTATTTTATAAAAAGCTTTAATAATATTAAATTTAAAGTATTTTTAAGCTTAATAGCTATTAAAAATAATATTAAGTAAGTTTAAAGCAAAAATAATATAATTTTTTAAATATTTATTTTTTTATTAATAATTAATATAAAATTATTATTTTTATAAATAAAGCTTTAAAGCAAATAAAATAAAAGCTATATTAACTTTTATATATAGTTTAATAAAGCTTAAAGCTAGTAATTAGTTAATAACTTTTTTTTTTAATAAAAAATATTAAATTAAAATATAATATTTTAAAAGTAAATTAGTAAGCTTTTTATTAATAAGTTTTAATATAATATTAAAATTAAATTAAAAAAATATTATAATATTTACTTTAATTTTAAAAAAAAAGCTTTTTAAATAAGCTAATAATTTTAATAATATTTTATAAACTAAAATTATATATTTTAAATTTTTATTAAATAAAAAAAAATATATATTTTTTATTAAATATTTTTTATAATTTTATATTTTTTATTTATTTTATTAATATAATAAACTTTATTAATATAAGTTATTTTAATGCTTTTTTAGCTAGCTAAGCTTATTATTATTTATTTAAGTTTTAATTAACTTGCTATATAATATTTATAATTATTTTAAAGTTATTATTAATATTACTTAGCATTTTTTATTAAAATATTTAATATTATTTTTTTAATATTTAATTTTAATAATTAATATTTTTTTAAATAATAAAGTTAATTTAATATTTTAAAGCTTTTATTTATAAAATTTTTATTATTAATAAAAACTTTGCAAAAAATAATAAGTTATTAAGCTATATTAGCTTTTTATTAATATAATTTAAAAAGATTTAATATTTAGCTAGCTAGTTTAAGCTAATTATAATATTTAGCTTTATATTAATAACTTAAAAAAGTTAATTTTTAAATTTTTTTTTATTAATTTTAAAAGTAGTATATAAATATTATTTTATATTTTTTATAAGTTTTTTTTTATAATTTAAAAAAAGTTATTTTTATATTAATATTATTAATTTAATTTTTAGTTATTAATATATTTATTAAGCTAATTTTAAATTTATTATTAAAAAAACTTAAGCTTTAATATTATATAATATAATAGCTTTTATTTTAATATTATTTACTTATAACTAAATAATATTATAAAAAAAAAAGTTTTTTTTATTGCTATTTATTTTAGCTAAAAATAATAATTAAACTATTATAAAAATCTTTAGTAGTTTTATTAATTTTTTAAGTTAAAAAACTTATTAGTTAAATCTTTTTATTTTTTAACTTTTTTAATAAGTTATATTTTTGCAACCTTTTTAAGTTTAAGCTTATTAAAGCATTTAATAGCATAATATTTAAATTTTTTGCAAATAAAATATATATTATTAGCTTAATAAACTTTTTTTTTTTTTTATTTAAAGCTTTTTTTAGCTATTTTAAAGTTTTTATAATATTTAATTTAGTATTATATTAAATAGTTAAAGCTTTATTAGCAATAAGCTTATTTGCTAGTTTTTAGTTATATTTTTAATAACGCTAATAGCTATGCTTATAGTTATATATAGCTTTAAATATTTTATTATAAAAGTATTTATAGCTTATATATAAGTTTATATTAGCTTTAAAAATTTTGCTTTTTAAATTAAAATTTATATGCTTTTAAAAAATTTAAAACTATTTTAATTTAAAAAACTTAGCTTTTAATGCTAAAGTATTAAATTAAATAATAAATTAATAAATATTTTATTTAGCTTTATAATAATATTTATTTAGCTTATTATAAGCTTTAGCTAATTAATTTAAGTTATAATAAATAATTTTTAAAGTTTAAATTATTTTAATTATATTATTATATAATTTAATAATAAAATAAAAATATATTTTAAAAGCTTATATAATATTATTTTATAGTAAAAATATAATATAATATATATAGCTTTTTTTAATATAATAAATAATAATATCTTTTTTAAATTTATTAGTTAGCTTGCTTAGTTAATAAT
Source organism: Xylariales sp. No.14919 (assembly GCA_002003505.1). Classification (NCBI taxonomy): domain Eukaryota; kingdom Fungi; phylum Ascomycota; class Sordariomycetes; order Xylariales; species Xylariales sp. No.14919. Next base: position 68,875 of record BDMC01000044.1, read on the forward strand.
TAAATTATTTTTTATTATTAGCAAAATATTTTAAGTTTAGTTTTTAGTTTTTAGCTTTATTATTATATAATAAGTTAAAGCTATTTATTATTATTTTTTTTATATTTTTAAAAATAGTTTAAGCTATTATATTTATTAATTAAAAAATAATACTATTAAAAGCGCTTTTAATAATATTATTTTATTTTAATTTTAAGATTTAATTTTATTAAGCTTGTTTTAACTATTATATTAACTAAAAGATTTAAGCTTATAAGTTTTTTAATATTGCTTATTTAGCTATTATATTATTTAAAGCAGCATTAAAGTTTTATTTTTATTTAGCTTTTAAAAACTTAAAGTTTAAATTTTTTTTTATAGTTAGTTTTAAAATATTTATATTTAAGTTTATAAATAAAATATTATTTAATATAATATAATTTTAAATTTTTTTAAATTATTTTAAGTTATTAATTTTTATAAATTTAATAAGTGCGCTTTAAAGTGTAAGTAAAAAGTAGTATATTAGTAAAAAATATAAAAAAAAAAAAAGCTAAAATTTAAAATCTTAGCAAAAGCTTGCTTTTATAGGCTTATATAGCAGCTGCTTAGCAAATGTTAAAATTAGCTGCATATATGCCTATGCAAGCAATTAAATACTTCTTTATAAAGTTATATTAAATTATTGCTTGCATAAAAATTATTTGCTATTTTTAGCAGTTATTTTATTTAATTATATATATTTTATTTAATTATATACGTTTTATTTTAAATATTTTTTTATAGTTTTTTATAATTTTTTTTTTTTTTTTAAGGTTTAAATTTTAATTTAATTAGTTTAAATTAAGTTTTTTTATTTTTAGTTTTAACCTTTTAAGTTTTTTTTTTTTAAAAAGTAATTATTTTAGCATTAAAATTAATTTTTAAATATAGTTTATACTTATTTTAATATTTTATAATTAAGTTTTTATAATAATATAGTTGTTATTTTATTTTTTATTTATTATATTTATATTTTTATTTTTTTTATTTAATTAAATAGTTATAACTAATATACTTTTAGTTAAGCTAATATTAAAATATAGCTTTAACTTTATATATTTTGCTTTTTTTATTAAAGTTGCTTTATTTAGCTTTTACTAGCTTTAAAAGCAGCGCAAAATAAGCAAAAAAGTTTTTACTTTTAAATATTAAACTAAAGTATTAAATTAATATAATAAAATAAATAGTAAAATTATTAAAAAAGTTTAGTTTATATGCTAAGTTACTAATTTTTTATTTAATTATTTAAAGCTTAAATTTTTATTATAAATACTTTTATAAAAGTTTTTTTAGCAAGTAATATTTTTTATAAAAATATAAATATATTTAGTTGCTAAAATTAAACTTAATTTTATAGTACTTAATATTATATTATTACTTTATAGCTACTTAAGTAAAGTTTATAGCTAAATATATATTTTATTGCAAGTAATTTTTAAAAAATTAAATATTTTTAAATTTTTTAAGTTATATATTAAATAGTATTTTTATTGCTTTTAATAATTAAAATTTAAATAGTTGCTTATATAATATAAATAAAATTATTTTAAAATAAATTATATTTAAGTTTTATTATAAAAATAATATAATGTTTATTTATTTAGTATTAAGTTTTATAAAATTATAAAATTAAAAAGTAATTTTAATTATTTAATTTTTATGCTTAAATAAACTATTACTTTATAAATAATATGCTATAATTATTAAAAGCTTTATATTTAATATTTACTATATGCTTTATTAAAATTTAAATATAAATTTTTTATTGCAATTAAAAATAATATTTTTTAGTATGCTTTAATTATTTAATAATAATTGCTTTATTATTACTATTGCTTATTTTATAGCTATATATTACTTATTTTTAAGCAAAAAAAAGTTTGCTTTAAAATAAAATAAATAACTATTATTATTATGTTATAAGTATTAAAATAAGGTTTTAAACTGCTTAATTGCTATAAAATACTAATTATTAAAGCAAAAAAAAGTTTAAAAATAAAGTTAATAGCTACTATTTATATAAAAAAATAGTTTTTAAAATATATTAAGTATATATTACTATTTACTTACTGCTTATTTATTTAATTAAAGTTATAAATGCTATAATATTTAATATATTTTTTTATTAGCTATATTTTATTAGCAATTATATATAGTTTTAAAGCTTTAAATATATACTTTATACTATAGTAATACTTTTTATTATAAACTTAAGCTAATATAATTTTTACTATATTATAAAATATATAAAGTTATTATATTTTATTATAAATATTATAAATTAGCTTATTAAATATAAGCTTAAATAAATATTTTTATTTAAAAAAAGTAGTAATATTTTTATTAGTTTTACTTAAAGCATTTTTTATATCTTTTAAAATATAAGTATATTTATTATTTTTTTTATATGCTTGCTAAAAGTTATATAGCATAAAATTATTTATTATTACTTTTATAATATTTTTTATTAAGTTTGCTTTATTTTAAATTATATTTAATATAGCTAGCTTATTTAATTTAGTTACTTTATTATTTAGCTTTATTATATTAATAATAGTTTATAAATAATTAAAAGTATTTAATATATAATTTAACTATTTAAAAAAATAGTAAATATATAACTTATATTTAAATAAATAAATAAAAAAGCTAATTAATTATTTATTAAACTTATTAGTTATAAATATATTTAAAAAAGTTTAATTAATAATTTTTTTATAGCAAAATAATTAGTTAATATAATTATAAGTTGCTTATTAAAGTAAATAATTATATAAAGCTTTTTTATTATTTAAACTAAGCATATAACTTTTAATTTAAAAAGTTTATATTATATTTTTGCTTTAAATAAAAAGCAACTAAAATATATTACTAGCAAAACGTTTATATAGCTTATAAGTTTTTTAAGCTTTTAATTATATTTTAGCTTAAAGTAAAATATTATTATATTAAAACTTTATTTTAAAAAGCTATTTATTTAAATAAATAACTTTTATATAAGATTATAATAATATATTATAGTTTTTTTATATATTATATTTTATATAGCTTTAAATAAAGCTATTTTAGCTGCTGTTAGCATATAATATATAAACTAAATATATGCTTAATATTTATTTAGCTTTTTGTTTTTTATTTGCTTTTGCTTTTAGCTTTTAATAAAAAGTATTAACTTTTGCTTTTATAATAGCTTAATTAGCTTAGCATAATAAAAAATAAAATTATAAAAAAAGCTAAAAGTATTAATAAATTATTTAAAAAACTTAAATTAGTTAAAAAATAATAGCTTATAAAAAGCTTTAATATAGCTTTTTATAGTAGCTAAACTAAAAGCGTTTATATAAAAGCTTAATAAGTTAACTAATAAGTAGCTAATAAATAATTTAATAAATAATATTATAATATTATGCTTTTTAAAAAGCTTAAATATAATATGCAAGTATTTTTTATATTATTTTTTATTATTAAAAAAAATTATAATATTATTAATAAAAACGTAATAATAATTTTTATAGTTTTAAAGTAATTTGTTTATAAATCTTTATATATAAGCTAAAATATTATAAAATTTTATTATAGCTATTTAATATTTTTTTATATTATAAGGCAATATAATTATAAATTTATTATAATAGTTAAAATATATTAAAAATTAATAAAAAAAAAGTATAGCATTAATTATAGTTATATAATACTTTTTATATAATAATATAATTATTTTTGCTTATAAAAGCAAAAAGTAATTATTTAATATTATAACTTTAATAATATTATATATATTTATAATTATTTAGCTTTTTTATTTTATTATTTTTAAAGTTTTAAATATATAGTTAAAAATATTATATTAAGTAATAAATATTAAATATATAAATAAAGTTAGGTTATTAACTTAATTTATTTTTTTTTGCTTATATAATATATTATTTTATTTATTAAAAACAATTATGTTTTTATAATTAAAAAAGTATATATAGCTATTTAACTTAGCGCTTTAGTTTTATTAGCTATTTATTAAAAAAATCTTTATTTATTAATTAATAAATATATTTACTATGCTTTTTTTTTTTTAAATATTAAATAATTTAGTTATTTTTTAAATTTTTTTAGCTAAAAATACTTACTTTATATATATATAAATATTTAATTTTATAATAATTTTAAAAAGGTTTTATAGCTTTTTAATACTTAAAGCTAATTAAATATTAAAATTTTTTAGTTAAAGCTTTTTTTTAAGCAGCAAAAGCTTAATATAACTAGTTTTATTTCCTTTATTAATTATTTTTTTTATTTAGTTAATAAGTAATATTTCTAATAAAAATATAGTTAAGTTTTTTATAGCTAAATTAGCAATTTTATTAAAAGTTAATATATTTATAAATAAAGTTAAGTTTATTATTATAGTTATAATTATTAAAGTTAAATTAAATTTACTGCTTATATATATAAATATAGCTACTTTACTTAATAGTTTATAATTTTTAAGCAATTTATATACTTTAAAAATTTTTAATTAAAATAAAGTTTTTTTAATAAAAGTTAATATTATATTAATAAAAAAGTTAATTTTTAAAATAGTTAAAGTTAAAAAACTGCTTATAAAACTAATAAATGCTATAAAAAAAAGTGCTTTTAGCGCTTTTTTTAAAAAAATATTAAAATATTTAAAGTTTTTATTTTTATAAATTTAATTTAATTTAATATTTTTTTTAATTATAACTTAATTAAGTATAATATTTTAAAATAGCATAATATATAATATTTTTATATTAACTAAAGTATTTATTACTAAAAAAATATTTTTTAGCGTTATAAAACAAAAATTATAATTTATTAGTAAAGCTTTATAGTTTACTTTTATAAAAGCTAACTTATTGCTTTTAAAGCTAATTTTTTTTTAGCTTATTATTTTTTAAATATATTTATATTTTTATATTAATACTTAAAACTTTATTTAAAAGTTTTTTAAAGTAAAAAATATAATAATATTTATATTAAAGTTAATATTAGCTTTATATAGCATTAAAAAGTTATTAGCTAAAATAATATTAGCTATTAATTTATTAATTATATATATCTTTTTTTTAAATATTTATAATATTAAATTGCTAAAAACATTAGTTTTTTTATAGTAAAACTTAAATATAGCTTTTTTTTATAGTTAATTATTTTAAAGCTTAATTTTTTAGCTTAATAGTTATATTTTTTAATAATATAATTTAATTTGCTAAAAATACCTTTAAAAATATATAAATTTCTTAAATTTAAATTATTATATACTTTTATATTTTTTTTTGCTTTAAAGCTTTTAATTTAAAACTAAAAGTAAAAATATTAAAAGTATTTAAAGTTTTTTTTAATATTATATAAAAATATTGTTTTAACTTTAAGTTTAGCATTTAATACTTTATTTTAAGTTTTTTTAAGCTTTTAAAACTTTTTAGCTTTTTTAAAGTTTTATATATTTTAAAACTTTTTAAAGTTTTTTTATAATTAGCAAAATATTATTACTGCTTTTTTTATAGTTTTTTTTAGTATAAAAAAATATTATATTAAATATTTAAATAGCTAATTATAAAAAGCAAATAAAATATTATAATAATTATAAGTTTTTTTTTTAGTATTTAAAGAAAATTAAATTATAAAAGCTATAAATTTAATTAACTTTTTTAGCTTTATATTTAATTTATATTTATAAAAGTAAATATTTTATATTTTTTATATATTAAAAATATTATAGCACTAGTAATAAGTATAGTTAAAGTTAAATATATAATATATTTTAGCTATATAATATATTTGCTTATTTTTTAAAAAATAATAGTTAAATTTTGCAGCTATAAAATAACTACTTAGTATATAATTATTTTTTTTATTGTAACTATTATTTTAATAATTATTATTGCTATAATTATAACTTATATTTTGCTTATTAAAGTTATGCTAGTTTTACTAATAATTTTTATTTTTATTATTTTATTTGTTTTAGCTATTATTTTATTAAAAATAATTTATTTTATTTTAATTATTATTTTTATTTTAGTTTTAATTATTTAAGCAATTATAAAATAAGCAATAATTATTATATAAAAAGTAATATATATTATTTATTTATTAATTATAACTACTTTGCTAATTATTTTAATAGCTATATTAATTGCTTTAATAGCTATGCTAGTTATTTTAATAGCTATAATTAAATAATTAGTTTTTAAACCTATTTTTTTAATAATTATTTTAATAGCTTTTTTTATAATTTTTTTAATAGCTATAATTATTATATTAATTTTTTAATAGCAAGTTATATAGTTTAAAAAAGCATATAAAGCATATAAATAAGCTTAAAATATTAAAATGCTTAGTAGTTAATTTATTACTTAAATATTTATTAGCTAAGTTTTAAAAATTTCTGCAAATCTTTTTAATTTTATATATATATAATTTTAATATTTATTTAAATTAAAATAGCTTTAAAAACTATTTAAATTTAAGCTTTATATTATTTTTAATTTAAGTTATTATATTTTATTAATTTTTATTATTTTTTTTAAAAATTTTTATTGCTTATATATATTTAAGTTTTTTTTATATATATTAAAGTATAATATATTTATTATAGTAAATATTAAATAAAGTAAGTTTTTTTTTGCTAAAGTATTTAGTAGCTATATTTATATTTATAATAAATTATTTTTTAAGTATTTTTATAATATTTTATAGTTTTTGCTTATTTATTTTTATTTTTTTTATTAAAATAACTTTATTATTTTATTATAATAAAGCTAAGCTTATTAAAAAAGTTAAAAATATAAAAACTATTTGCTTTTTATTAATATATTTTATTTTTAAATTAAATTTAAAAAAGTTTAGTTAATTTAAAAATAAATATATATTAGTAAATATAATATTTTTTTTTTTAGTAATAATATTTAAGTTTTTTAAGTTATTATAAAAAAAATTAAAAATGCTAACTTTTTTATATTTTAGTTTATTAAGTTTACTATATTTAGTATGCTTAGCTTAATTATTTAAAATATTATATTTTAAAAATTTGCTATAGTATTTATTATTAAAATTTAATAAGCTATTTAAACTTAAATTATTATTTAAGCTAAAATATTATAATTATTTTTATAAAGTTTTTTTACTTTAAAGTTATATTAATTTATAATTACTTTATAGCTATATATTATATTATAATATTAATTATTTTATATTAAGCTAGTTTTTATTATTAATATTTTTATTAGTTTTAAATACTTGCATATTTTTAACTGCTTTTAAAATAAAATCTATTTATTAGTTATATTTATTTATTTATTTAATTTGCTTTTATAATAAGTTAATAATATTAGTTATATTGCTATTTATTTTAGTAACTTTTTTATTTATATGCTTAATAGCTATTTTAACTTTTTTATTTTAATAATATAAAAACTTAATAGTTTTTTAATTAGCATTAAACTTTTTAAATAAGTTGCTATTTAGCTTAATTATAGCAAAGCTTTTATATTTAAAAAGTAAGCTAACTTATAATTTAATTACTATTTGCTTATTTAGTAGTAGCAAAAGTTAAATAAAAAAGTATTAAAACTTAAATATTTTTATATTAGCTATTATAAAATATATTTATTAATATATATTTAAAGTAGTATAAAATAAACTATAAGCAAAAAATAAAATAAAATAAATTAAATATTTATATTAAATATATAGCTAAAAAAATAATTTATAATATTTGCAATATAAAATATAAAAGTGTTTTGCTTAGCTTACTTTATATTAAAAGTTGCTTTTTAACTTAAGCTAATATACTTTTATATTTATACTAATAATAATAAGCTAGCTAAAGTTTATACTTTTATTATTTAGCTAATATAAAAAATATATTATATTATAATATTAAACTAGCTTGCAACTATTTTAAATTAAATAAAAAATATAAAAAGTATAAAGTATATATAATTTTAAAGTTTTTAAAAAAAAAAATAGTTTTTTAAAAAAAAGTTTTATAATAAAAAAGTTTTTATAACAAAATAATAATTTAATTTAAAAAACTAAAATAAAATAATAATATAGTTTTTATAATAAAACTTAAATAGATAGCACTACTTTAATAAGTATGCTTTAAAATATAAGTAAAAAGTAATATATTAATAAAAAATATAAAAAAAAAAAAAGCTAAGATTTAAAATTTTAGCAAAAGCTTACTTTTATAAGCTTATATAGCAGCTGCTTAGCAAGTGCTAAAATTAGCTACGCATATACTTATATAAGTAATTAAATACTTTTTTATAAGGTTATATTAAAGTTATTACTTTAAAAAAGTTATAAGTTTTAATTTTTAGTAATAATATATTTATTTTAAGTTAAATATATAATAGTATAATAAATAATTAGTTTAAGTTTATAATTATAGCAATTATAAATAATATATTTATAAAATGCTTAATAGCAAGAAAAAAAAGCTTAAAATAATATTATAATTATTAAAGGCTAGTTTATAGCTTTATTAATATTATAAACAAAGATTTTAAGCTAAAAAAGAAAAAAAGAAAAAAAAGAAACTAATATATATAAAAGCTAATAATATATTATATATATAGTAAATCTTTTTTATTATTAATAGTTTTATTAATAAAAAGTTAAATTAAAAACTATTATAGCAGCAATTATTATAACTGTTATAAATATTATATATAAACTTAAAAAGTATTTAAAAATATTTTATTTGCTTAAAAAAACCTTAAGCTAATATTTAAATGTTATATTAGCTTATAAAAACTATAAATAATATTATAAAAAATTTAATTATAAAAACGCTAAAGTTTATTATATTTGCATTTTTTTTTTATAAAAAATTAAAAATAAAAGCTTAAAATATATAATTTATTATAAAATTACTAAAACTTATAAAACTAACTAGCTTAAACTTTTAAAACTAAGCAAAAAATATAATAGTAATAAATAATTAAAAAATAGCTAGCTTATAAAGCTTTATAAACTAAAACTTTAAAGCTTAAATAATAAATATAAATATTAAGCTTAGCTAGTTTAAAACTTTTTATTATTTTAAAAATTTTGCTAAGTTATAAGCTATTATAATAAAATATATTTACTTTTTTAAATAAAAAAAAAGTAGTGCTACTTTAAAAAGAATATAAAAAAAAAAAAAAAAACTTGCAAAAAAAAAAAAAGGTAGCAAAAAAAAAAAAAAACTAAAAATAGTTTTGCTTTAACTACTAAAAAAATAAAAGCATAATATAAATATTAAAACTTTTATTATGCTTTAATTATCTTTTATTAAAAAATATAACGTTTAAAAACTTAAAATTTTATAAATAAAACTTATAAAATATATATAAAACTATAAAACTTAAAAATAAGCTTATAATAATATAGCTAAACTATTTATTTTAGTAAACATATTAATATATTAACATTTAAAAAAAAAAGCAAAAGCTAAACCTTATAAATATTACTAAAAAACTTAAAATACTTAAAATTAAAGCTAGCTTTATTACTTAAAAAATTAAGTTATAATAACTATAAGTTTTAAAATATTAAGCTTATAAAAGCATAAGATCCTGACCGATACCGAACGGGAACGGAAGTCTCTGAAGCATCGGAGTGTGATGGCCAACGAATCTGTCAAACTTCCCAAAGAACTTGAAGGCGCAGTAGGGGAAAAAGGCGCTCTTACCTCACCACAATCCCGGGTGTCATTCTTCGTCTCCTCTGTTGTTCTTACTACTAACGCCTTTGGTGACTTCAGTAGGTGTAGTGTGATCTCCGAGGTTGAGGATGAAGATACAAGCGCAGAGGAAGATGAAATAGCAGCGGGGAAACCGTTGAATGAGATATGGCAAGTATTTGTGCATCAACCACAGACGGCGCGATGTCTTGTTTTCCTCAGTCTACTAGGAATGCTATGCAACAAACTTTGCAAACAGTACCAGGGCACGATAAAGGAGTTTGACTTTATTGTCCTCTCCACGGTTAGATAAGGAACTAGCCCGCTATGGTCATCACAGGGTTACTGACTGATTGAAAATATAGGATGCCTTTCTGCTTAAGGAGGGGAGCTGGGCTCAAGACGACGGGACACTGTCTCAGTTCCAGCTCATTCTATGGAGCCTTGATTGCCTGTACAAGTTCCAAAACAGTCTCAAGTCGTCCATTACAAACATACTTGATGCAAAGAGAGAACTTATTGATCAGATACACGAGGTAGGAATTGGCTCCCCAGCATTTGTATAATACATGCTAATAAGATACCAGCAAGCGGCAAACAGAAGCCCACCTCTGCAGGGAATGTGCCAAGAATACATCGCCAACTTCGAGAGCGTTGTGGTGGAATTAACTCAATTCAACGAGTACTTGGAGAGCAACATCGCCGTAGCCGTGCGCTTCAAGGATGCGGTCGGTTTCTCCGAGCCCATCATGAGCGGACCGAATGTCGTAGAGCTAACAGTAATGCTAAGCTTGCGGGCACGTTAGCACTCAGAGACAGTCGTGTCGGCCTGGTCCAGAATGAGATATCTCTCAAGCAGAACAACGCCATTCAGGCGCTTACATATCTCACCATCGGATACCTACCGCTAGGGTTGATGGCCGTAAGTCGTACCCTCATTCCCGACTTTCTGAGAGTTATATACCTGAGTTAAGGAGCTTAGCTGATATTACTAGGCAATATTTGCTATTCCAAAAGAGCAGAATGTTGTGTTTCAAGGAATGGGGAAGTGGTGGTTCGTCGGTTCTATCCTCCTCTTGTCAGGGATAACTTACTTGGTTGTTGCATGCCTCAACCCCATTATTGACTTCTTTAAATTTCCGTCGGCCCCGGGGTCTGGTAGCCGGGAGCACCGGCCAAACTTGTGGAATCTTTTATGCAACATTGGCCCTCGGGACGACGCGTTGCCCCGTTAAGCTGAAGTTGGATCTCGGTCATGCTTATTAAGAGAACGCAGGCTTGTATGAAACATGGATGCAGTAATTTTATATTGAACCTTTTTCTCCCCTTGTTAAAAAGGTGAAAACATACAGCGTTCATAACGCTCTCTCATATAAAATTAAATGAACAAGGCTTGGAAAATATGGTTAGCCGCAGAGTATTTGGTATGATCGAGAGCGGCAGTTTTGTACCATAGCAGGGGTAGGTGTTACTTGAAGTGATAGGTAGAACAGCCTGCCTGCCGTTAGTATCACCTGTATATGGGTCAGTTTCTTTGTTACCTATAGAAGGCACAGGACAGTAAGAGAAAATTATGAGGAAGAGTATGAGGCCCCCCCTCTCTCTCTTTCTCTTTTTCTCTCTCTATCTAGGTTGCTTTTCGGGACTGACGCGACAGTGGGAACGGAGAACCCTGCCATTCTGGGCTTCCCTTCCCCAGGTTAAGTATGTACAAAAATACGCAATATTAAGAACTCGGTACGAGAGTTGGGGCTGACTCATCATGCGGGTCCTGGCGGTGCGGCGGCCCTGCAGGTTCTGCCATCCCACCTCGTAGCCGCCGGGCCTCCGTTTTGCCATCAGCATGTTGATTCCACCGATGCGCCGTATTGAGGGAAACGGAACCGTCGAGCCGCCATACCATGCTGCTCCTTCCCCGTCTACTTACGTCACCCCCTTATCGGAACACCCTAGGCCCACCAGCTGATCCCAAATGGGCTTTGTTCAACAGTGCCTACACCAACGAGAAGGTCCCAATTTGGCATCCAGAGTGCCGTCTTAGGGGAACTGCCCGACACTGGGCTGATCCGACTCTTTACGCACATGAGCATGACCCATGATCCTCGTGCTGCTAAAAATATGGTTCCCGATAAGGTGTGGCACGCTATCCCTGCGGATCCTGAAATCGAGAAACTCGAGCGTCAGCGGCAGATGCTCAAGGAGGGTCGGTATCGTATCAACAGTAAAGACACTGAGACCGAGGTCCGAGATTTGAGTAAGAGGATCAGAAGTAAGCGAGCACAACGGAAAAGGGGACCCAAAGACAGTACCGCGAGTATTACTTCTATAATCAGCCGACGTGGGATATCGAGAGGTAAGCAGCTGAAGATGTCGAAGAGGAAGGCCTTAACCCTACCGTTTCCCTTCGTGTTGCCGAGCGGTCTTGCCTCGCCCAGATTCTGTGGAATCAGCCAGCGGACCTTGGGAGCGACGACCTTTTCTATCGTCGCATCCAAGCTACTGAGCTGATGACAGCCCTCTGCCTCAAATGGGAGACAAAGAAGCGTGATCAGCGCAGGGTCAGAATGCAGGCCCATACCCGAATAGAAGAGGAGTCTCCGCGGCCGGACCCTTCCCCCTTGCTGATGTACAAGACGCAATGTCCGTTTGCATTGGGACAAGGTCTTGTCCCACCAGGAGAGAATGGTTCCATACAGCCGGCCGGCTGTCACGTACGACCACTTTGACAGGGAGCGTGGGAAAAAATTGGAAGGGGCCGAGAAGTTACCCTGTAAATACCCAAAATGTAAGGAAAAGGCCTTAAGTTCGAGAACTTGAGTCACTTCAAAAACCACGTAGCCACCATTCACGGTATCCGCCTGCGACCATCCTGGCGGCCCCTTTTACCGACGCGTGAGGTTTTCTATCCTGCGATGTCCCAAGTCTCCATAGAACCTCGAAGTTAAATAGTTGCACTTATTTAATTAATAATATTTATAACGGAAGGATAAATCCAACTGAGAAACTTGTTATTGTATAGCTAAGACCGAAAAGTTTCTATTTTCTGTCCTGTCTCTGGATATTGTTGAGATTTTAGCTTGTAGTCTTGAACTTATTATGTAAAATCGCTGCCATTGTCAGCTACTACGATTGGATATAATTAAGCATGGCTCGACTATGGCAGTACGAATGATATTCCATTCGATTTCAAGCAATCCACCTGGGGGTGATTCCGCGAGCGTATATCGTTACCCCCACTGCTGGTTAAAGAGCCCTCACGAAAACCGTTGGCAGCTATTTCCTCTTTCTATCCCAAAGCTTTGCTATCGAATATTGTGATGGAATTATATCAATCATATAGTCTGCATTGTTTGGTTCGTCCGCTACTAAGTTACATAGTATCCTCGAAGGAAGGTGGGTGTGGAAGGCGAGGAGATGGATGGGTTATATATCACCGATATAGTCTGGTTCGGTCACATCCCTCTGCCATGCGGCACCGGTGGCCAGGTCTACAGTGTATCGTGGAACGATGGAACGAAATTTCGACCTAAACGGGTGTTTCTAGCTACGGAAAGATCTTATTCACATCGGGGTCTAATCGAGGGGACGAAATTCTCGCAAGTGCAGGTCGGCCGGGTCGTATTCAAGACGTCGTTCTATCCTTGTAGTTTTTTTTAACTAGTTTTTACTATAGTATAAATTAATTATAGTACTAAACTCAAGTATACATATTCCGATACTGTAGTACTGCAATAATATGAACGGGCGTTGTAAGACGTATCTGGGTGTTCGATTCTAGAATAATGGTTTTGATTTTACCAAAGAAATCCTATTAAATAATTTTATCTAATCTATCTAGGTAGGTGCACCCTGCAGTCACATATTACCATAATACTCCTGTAAATGCACTTTCTGAAAATCCCAGTCGGCCTGTGACAGCAATTTTTCTAATCCCGTCTATAATATAAGACGTCTCCTGGTCAACCATTACCCAAGCTACGTGCTCGCTTAAGGCACGGCAAAAAAGATTTCGACGAAATTCCTTAATACGACCTTCCGGGATATCGCTACTTAGACAAGGTTGACTTAATAATAAGTAAAATGCACTACTTACGGACCATCTCCTCACGGACCACCCTAACCACCTAATTTACGCGCTTAACGTATATATAAACACTTAGTTATATCTTTATTACTTTTTTACTTGCAACCTTTTTTTTAGACTTATTAAAATTGTTTGCTTTTTTTTTTTATTATAATATTACTTTTAAACTATAAAAAATATATTAATGCTATATTTTATAATATTAAGCTTAGCTTATTAATTTATATAGTAGCTAGTAAATAAAATATATTTAAATTATATTTAAATTATTATATTATAAAAATATTAACTTAAAAAAAAGTTAATAATTATTTATAAACTTTATTTTTATATTTAAAAAGTTAGCTAGCTTATTAAATAATTAGTTAAGCTAAATTAAGCTTTATATTTTTTTTTGCTAAGTTTAAATATATAGCTTAATAGATATTTTTAGCTTATAGCACTAAAAAAAGCTTTAAAAAGTGCTAGCATATTTGTTTTTTTAAAAGAAATCTATTAGTAAAATTAGCTAAAGTAAAAACTATTAGCTATTTATATATAAATAAAGCTTTAAAAAATAATATTTATATTTTTTTTAATTAATTTGTTACTTTATATATTGCTAATATTTTTGCTTTATGCTTTTATAACGCTAATAAAATAAGCATTAGCTAAAATATTAAAAGTAACTATTAAATAGTTTATAAAGCTAAAAGCTATATAGCTTTAAAAAAAAACATTAAATAAAATAAATAAATTATTTTTATTAAATATATTAATATTAATAAAATATTTTTTTTGCTATTAGTTTTTTTTAAAAGTAATAAAATATAAAGTTAATAGTTTTTAAATTAAAATAAAAATATATAAAATAACTAGCAGTTTAAAATAATATTTAAAAGTTAAATTAATAATAATATAGTATTAAATTAGCTATAAAACCTGTTTATTTTTTTTATTTAAGCTTATTATAACAATATATAAATAGTTTTAGTTTTTAATAGCTATAACTTATATATAAGTAATAACTTTTTATTAGCTTGCTTATTAAATAAAGTTTAGCTAATATTTTATAAACTATATTATAATTATATTTTATAAATGTTAAATATAAAAGTTTTTAGCTTTTTTAAAAAAAAGCTTAAAAAATAGCTTAAAAAAAAAGCTAACGCGCTTTTTAAAATTAAGCCTTTTAAAAAAAAGGTATTAAAAGCATTTTAACTAGCTAAGCAGCTAGTTTTAACTTTTAAAATAATTAAAAACGCTTAAAAAATAATTAAAATATATTTATAAAATTATTTAAAGCTATTATTATTAAAATATATAATATTAAAAAAAGTAAATAAAGCTTAAGCTATATTTAAAATATTTATTATAAAAATAAAGCTAATTATATTATAATTTTAAGTTAAAAGCAATAAAATATAAGTATAAACTTTTTTATATAGCTAAAATCTTATATAATATAATTAAAAACTTGCTAGCATTTATTTTTTATTTAACTTTTTATTATAAAAGCTTTTTATTTAAAAGGCTATAAAAGCTTTTAATTATTAAGCTAATAAAATTATATCTTTTAAAGCTTAAGTTAGTTACTTTAAAGCTAAAGTAGTTAAACAAAAAAAAAAGCCTTAGCAAAATATAAAAATTACACTTAAAAAAACTTTAGTATATATAGCTAACATATAAAAAGCAAAAAAAAAGTTAAAAAATAAAACTATATATAAAAACATAAAAAGTAATTATAAAATGCTTAAAGCTGCAATTAAAGGTATAAAAAAGTCTTTAGCAAACAAAACTAAAGCTAAAGACTACATTTTAGTAGAAAATGCGTAAAATTAGCATTTGCAGCCAAAAACGTTAAAAAATGCAGCTTTATATATGAAGGGTTGTTTTTAGGTGAGGTGGTCCGTGAGGGGACGGTCCGTGAGTAGTGCATTTTACTTAGTGATTCAGCCGCGTGCCGCTCGGCCAGGTCGGGGCTAGAGAGCCGTGCCGCAACTAATTTGATGACATCTTATGATACGTCTGACAAATTCACGAACTACATTGCTTTCCGTTTCATCTCTATTCTTGAGCATTGTCGTGATTAGTTGAAGCATTTGTTCGGGTAAGGGTTTTTGGCCGAGGGCGCAAGGGGATGGGGGGGGCGGGCCGCACACTCCCCCATTTCAACATCTTTAATTCTGAGCGAGGTAGATATCGTTTTCAAGTCTTTTTCGGATAGGCTACATCCATCTTTGAAGGCGTTTTTCATCGTCATTCCCAAGTAACGGATTTTATCGCTGAATTCAACCTCAGGCTTGACTTTATGCTCAACCGCTGCTTTTTGGGCTCTGTCTTGGTTATTAAGCATGACTACTATGTCTTCTGATAGGTCTGGCTGTGCTCGGAGAACGTCGCGTGCCAGTCTTCTCGTCCTATCCTCAACATTTGGACTTCCGGATAGAGTTATGATGGAGTTGCGTATGCTAGATGAGAGACTTGACTGATTTTGAAGGACCCTAAGCACATTCCGAATTATTCCCGTGTTTCCGCTATTGTGTAAGCAGCTCCCGACTAACTCCACAATTCTAAAGGGGAGGCCTAGTTAATTTTCAAGACACGATAGTGCCGACCCTCTTATGCTCTCGTCTGGGCTGATTATTAAAGGTGTGATCAAATCAACGACACTCTTTGATAAAGTTTTGTTTCTCAGCATATTGAGTGTTCTCGATATAAGTAGCGGATCAGGATTAGGATTCTTCAACCAGCAACTTATTATATCTATAATGCTCAGATGAATCGTGCGCCAATGACGAAGTCCTGTCAGAATCATCCGTATTCTCTAATCACTCGAATTCTTGTTAATGAACACCCTTTTCAAAATATGCGGAGGGAACTCTTGTTCATGCTTAATAAACATGTAAGAAGTGTAGAGATGAATGTTTCTATGAATGTCGTATTCTTCGGACGCCCAGCATTGGAGTTCATTCTCGATCTTCTCTCTAAGAGGGAACGTCTCCAACTCTTTTTCAGGATCTGACTCGTTCAGGAAATGGATAATTAGACGTTTGTGTGTGGGACCTAACAAGTCACGGGGCTTTTTATTGATGGTGTCCAACAAGCGGTTCAACCCGTCATTTTGCTTAGAAGCGAGCAAACTCGCAACAAAGCGCCACATGATATCGTAGCGAGCTGTGTATTTGTGCTGCTCGATGTATGAAGTAGTCGAAATGCTGTCAGTGCCCCCGTTTCCATACTGGAGAGGCTCCTTCGTTTCTAGCTGTCGTATAAAGTAGCGCGCTGCGAAATAATCCTGGAAAGTTAGATGTATAAAGTGGCAGCTTCTTTGCGTGCTCTCCGATAGCGCGTCGGAAGAGCGAATGAACGAGAGATTAGGAGTAGTCTTGTCGAGTAGGATAGGTAGGTGGCGAACTGCATCTTGAAGGTGGTGTGTTTGAAACTCACTCACTTCCTTATAAAGACCGGTAAAAGCGAGGCGCTCTAAGAACTTGATCTCGTCCTGAGCGAGCTCCTCCAGTTGTGGGCGGTGATCTGATTTGATATGTCCCGGTGTAAGGAGCTCGCCATCCTCCCGCTTCCTTAACCGTATGATATCCTTCCTCCATAATTCTTCTTCGATCGCCCGGTATATCTCAGGCATGGTCTCAATTTTTGTCTCAGGCTGAAGGCTCTTGCCCTCTCTATCCCAAATGAAACAGAGTGCATCCAGCATGACCGGGATCTGTACAAAACTTTGCAGAATAGGACGTTGTTGAAGAAACGCTTCTTTTATATGTGCGCTCTTTTCCTCGTTCTTCCGAACATACTCCTCTACCTGACTAGGGTAAAACCCGACCGTTTCTAGTTCGAGATCAATATTAGGAGGAGGGGCAGGTTATGGCTGTGCCGTGATGATCATGTTAGGCTGCTTTATTAACTTTCGGAGGAAATCAAACATATCGCTGTCGTGACTGAAGTCTTGGGACACCTCGTCTAGGCCATCGAGAAGAAACAGGGTCCTTTCGCCTTTTAAGGCACAAGTTAAAGCTTGGGCTCGGGTTTCTTTATCGTCCGAAAATCTGAGGTATTCGTCAAGGAAAAGTTTCTGAAAGTTGTATCCTGGCGCAGCTCTCCCCTTCAGCTTCCGTAGCGGTATCCATAGCACGCGGTCGAACAGTTTGTGCCATTCGGGCCATGTGCCATTCTTGAACTCAAAGACGATCTTCTTACATAAAGTAGTCTTCCCCGCGCCGGCGCGTCCCCGGATCAAAATTCGCTTAGGGAGAACTGTCTGGTTGTCATGCGTTTTGCGCGGGCTGAAAAGAGTCGAAAGCTCAACTGGGATATCATCGTTTTGTGTGTCGATTTGAAGCCTAGTCTGAAGGGAGAATGAAAAGGGCTGATTAATTATATCCCGTTCCCCCTCCATGTAAAGATTGGCATAGTCGGCCGACGTTTGCACCATGGTGAGGTTAATATAGCACTGCTCCATTTCCAGTCCTCGGCCATTGAGCCGCTCGATCTTCAGCCTGTCTCGGGTATAGTGCTTGGTTCGGACCTGTTCATCAGCTTGATTAAGCGGGATACTTATTCGTATTTTGTTCGCGAGGCCTCGAACATTTGAAACAACTGTCTGATGATCCTTACACCCGCTGCAGCAAAATTTATTAATGAGTACGTGCGGTCGGTCGAGGGGGATTGTATCGGCCGCATCAAGAGATGCTGAGGACTTATTCACTAGCTACGAAATGTAAGTCATAATCAGAAACTGGCTACTGTGATACGTACCAGTTTTTCTTGCCTGAAGTAACGAGGAAGACACGGGAACACCTTACATGGTAAACTGCTTTTTCCCAGTTCATAGAAAGTGATAACGTGACAAGGATCATCATCATCCTGGTACAGTTTAGTGAATTTGTTAATATAATGTGTATTATGGTCGATGTTTGACCCTGTTATGGTATTAAGTAGCCTATTGACTTCTGTATGTGAGAAAGAAGCTCGTGTCATGAGAACAAGCCTAGCCCATGTCGCCACATCTTCCAAAGATGTGTTCCCTCGAAATGGTGTGGCAAGAAATATAATACCGCGTGTGGCTCGACGGAGATGGAAGTACCGACTGCTTCTCGTTGGCATTTATAAGAGTGTGCATCGATATAATGCCACCGAGACATGACGCGATGAAGAGTATAGGCCGGTCGGATTCGTGTGGCGTTCGTTCGCGATCGCACTTGCTGAATGCCTTCAAAAATAAGTTTTGCATACTCTAGAGGAGTCTTCTGAACAAGATTGGTAGGCTGGAACAGGGCGGCAAGCCAGTCCCACGTGAAGACGCGAACCCTATCCAAACGATCCGGGCCTAAACATAGGTGGTGCAGCCAGTTGAAGCCGGTATTTTTGTCTCTCCACGTATCCGCAGACTGGGTGTCAAGCCCATGGATGGCGATGATGTCAATGTCGGTGTCGGCATCTCCCTTACCGGGATTGAGTTGCTTGAGATGGACCGTTTTGGGCCCTCGCTGCGCTTGTGGGGTCTGCTTAAGGCGCACCGCCGGGAGGAGGTATAAAGTTGAGGCTAGAAGTACGGGGATTGTGACGAGTGCGGAGAGGAACGCAATCTGGCTGGTATTGTTGGGAGCCATAGCGAGTAGTAAATAGCTGGATAGGCCAGGACAGTATTGACAATCGGAAACTTTGGGTGGTCGTTGAAAGGCTGTTTTCGAAGGAGTCGGAAATTCCGCGCTGAACGAAGATGGGAGATAGGTTATGGCTTCGTAGTATCATGTACTGATAATATCCAGGTGTTTAGGCAGCTAAAGGCTTTGGCTTGTTTTCATCTCAGCCAGCCCTGGAAACGAGCTTGCTCAGAATGTGCGACCCCCTGAACTCGTTACGGGAATAGACGATTGCTACCTACCTAGAGGTAATCAACGGCACTTAGAGGTCTATTCGGCTTACCTAGGTAGTTTAATAAATTACCTACCTACCTGGTAGTTTAGGTGATTCCCGCACGCGTTTCCCGAGGCTTCGGTGCGGTCCGTCCCATATGTGCGGGGTACAACGCCGGGCAATAAGTGGTAGTCTACACCTGAGCCCCATGCGCCTGTCCTTGTCTCCAGCGGAAAAAGTATGGCGTTATATTAAAATCTCGTGTCAAAGGAGATCTCTCCGTTGTGCAGCTGACCCCCCGCGTAGCGCTATTTTACAGCCGTCATAGAATCGCTCCGCCACTAAGGTGCCAGGCCACAGGCCAGATTTCCACCCCTACAAGCTAGCAAAACAACTCGTATATATATATATCTCACGGCTTGTCGGCTTCTTGTTTCATGTGCCATACATCATTGCAACCACCTACGCCCACTTTCATACTACCATACACACCCAAGCGCGTATACTTATAGATTCACAATGTCGACTATCTACCTAGGTCTCTTCGGAGACCCCCGCTCCTCTCAAAATTCGGGCACGTCGTCCCCATCGTCCAAGTTTGTACGATACCTACTACATTATAATTCGTTTATTCTTCGCTCATCGTTATCCCGATGCCTACGATGAGATTACAGAAGTATCTAATACCTCACGAAACCATCAATGTTTTTCTGCACTACAGGAAAAGAGGCGCAGCACATCGGTAATCCTCGAGCGTTTGCCGAATAATCATCGTAAAATGATGCTGCAGGGTATCAATATGCGAGTAAGACCAATCGGGAGTGTTTTGACTCATTCACTGCAACTATAGCAGCAGCTAGGTGTGAACCTCCGGTTCAGCTTGGAAGATGTTGGGCACCGATGGGGCTTTTCCACTTCCAGCTGTCAAGGCAGAATTAACTCAATATAACTACCTATCACAGCAGTGGTACTGCTCCGGGGTTCCGTGTAAGAGACGCAAAATAAGCCCCTTCTGGTCATTTATTACTTGTAGTGCTGGGTTCTTGCTAGGTAGTGCGCAGCTAGCCTGGTACGGTGTCTATAACCCTCAGTACGGTATCCGGAACTTTGTCGCTTCGCTGCTGATTTCCTTGGGCACGTGGCCTGAGAATGGCCTTCGCCGCACGGCGCTTTCCCCTAAAAAAGGCGCTGGCGAGGTGGCCACCCGTAGCCCTCCCGAGTGCAATGGCTTCTGCTTTTTCTTTTTCTTTCGCCCTTCCAATGTCTAATTGACTTTGATTAGTTAAATCTCTATTGTTATCGGTACACGCTGTATGTCGATCGGAGCTGGATCACGGCTTGCCACTGGAAATGCTTGTTTATGTGTGTTATCAGTGGCCCCGTGATGCCGTGCATACAGGTAGGCCAGTCGCTTTATATTAATAGGCTGTGCAACCACCCGTCAATTACTGAGGTGTTTTGCAAGGTGGAACTATTCTAGGCGTTCAACTCGAAATATCTTTGAGTTCTTTTCACCATACACTCGAGAGGCTTCAAACCCGCATCCAGTAATAAAAGTTAGTCGACCAAATCAAGTGACAAAATATAAGGTATGCACGTATCTCCGAAACACCGCGTGTTAATTTTTAAGCATAATAGCATCGAGCCGCATATCGCCGTTCAAATGACCACTCCAACTAGCGAGGCCAGTCCGCAAGCTGGCAGCACACCCTCGTGTCAGGGTGTAAGTTAAATACCCGACCGACTAACGTAGACGAAATATGTAAATATACTAACCTTCCGAGAAGCTTCAGTTCCCGATTCCGTTTACGATAGATATTTTTCAAATGCCATCCATAGATAGCCCAGTCCAGAAGCCGGCAAGAAACAGGGACAATGCCAACTTGCACTCTGCAGATTGTGGTTTCCAGAGTCTTATGCCGGCCTCATCCCGCTCGAAGAGTAAGGTCGATGATTACCCCAACATGGATATAGTCGAGCGGGCTAATCCTAAGGAGGAATACCTCCGGAAGGAGTTGAGTGTCCCCCGCCTTAATAAGATTCATAATAGCCTCTGGTTTGCGGGCCGACCGATGCCACCACGGCCGCTTAGCTATCAGCTGGCTACCGGCAGACTAATCACTGTATCAGAGGACATCCAGGTCCATATGGTGTGGCGGCCGGGCTGCATGTTTTTAAAGCCAGTACCGCGGTATCTCCTCAGCCGTCAGTTCTGGGAGGCGCACCTCGTTTGTTCCAAGGTCCGGGGGGGCCAAGGTTGCCAGTGTCATAGGGAGCGGGAAGCCGCTAATCCCCAAGACCCTCACAGAGTTTGTGAGAAGCCAGAACTATACAAGTGCGCGTATGGATTGCTCCTCTCGTATACGGCCTTGATACAGTACGAAAGCGACTTCCACATCGCCAAATATTACCATCTTCTCCCGGAAGAGGTCGAATGGAACACCTGGCGAAAACTTTCGTGGGATCTGCTCGAGGGTAGCCCGGGCAACTTGGCGAGAGTGAACAAGCGATATCTGTTCGGGGAGCTGAGGGCGTCGCGGCTAAACAAGATCATCCGATTCAAGTCCTTTTCCAACGCCGGGGCAGGATTGGGGGGCTTGATGCGAGGGTATCACTTTGAATTCTCGACCTATGAGCAGCAGATTGGGGTGTATCTGGCCCCAGTCGCCGTGGCCACGGTCTATATTGCGCTCGCTTTGGCGGCCATGCAGGTCGGTTTGGCCACCAACGCGCTTAAAGACGACTTTTCGTTTAACCAAGCCTCGTATGGCTTTACCATCTTTGCGATTCTTGGCCCACTCGTCGTCCTTGGTGGTATTTTTATTCTGGTTCTAGTGTTTGTTGTCTTTAACTACTGGAGTACCAAAGCGTATCTCAGATCACGATCGAAATTCTATGGTAGTTTGGGCATTGAACCATCTTCAAACGTGGCCCCGGTTGTTGTTACGGACCAACAAGAGGGTGGTTGAGCTATTGGGAAGACCAACAACGGAATGAAGGCGAAGCCCAAAGAGGCTTCAGGCCAAGAACCAGATACAAGCATACTTGGCGACTCAAATGAAGGCCACGGGATCGGCCTTAAGAGGGATTACTAGGATCACTAAGGGTGATCTGAGTGAGTGAATAAGGAAATTCCAAGCACTTGTTACGAACTTGGCTGCGCCGACGGGCCACCCCCACGGACCGGTGGGGATCAAGTCCCCAACCCTGATTCAATTATCACGTGACCATGATCTAAGTGGTCTAAGACTCTAACTGACTCTAACTGATCACATAGATCGCTGCTCTCTATACACTCAGCGCGATACCATCTCCTTTGTCTATCTATATAATGAAAAAGATCGTCTGTATCTAGTCACTCCTTTCTAGTTCCTGAGCTATTGATCTAACATTAAGATTCACACTCTCAAAACAACTATCCAGACTTCTATCTCTGTATAGTGGTGGCCCATGCATTGCAGCGGAAACCCCCCCGGTCCCACTCCGGGGTGAGAGAAGGGGGGTTAAGCCGCACATGCACACAAGTCATCTTCTCGTATGCACCGCCTGGCAGCTGCACAGTGTTTCAATGGAGAGCCTCGAGATTGAACGTACAATCGATATTCAAGGCCTGCAGGTTCATTTCTGGATCTATCAACCAGGAGACGAAGGACTGATACTTAGATTGAGCGTGGAATGTCTTGGGGTTTTTGATTGGGATCTAACGGAGTCTAAAAGAATCTGTCACGGATAAGTAGATACAGCAAAGCCTTAAGATCAGATAAACATTACCCTAAGTGATCTTATATATAAATAGCATTAATTATTCCTTTTGCTTATAAGTTAAAACTTAAACTTTAAAGCATTTAAATATACTACTAGTAATCTTTGTTAGTTATAATACTAGCTTTTTTTTTTTTTTAAAATTTATTTTTATTTTTATAAAAGTTATAAACTTAATTATTTTAAAAACTAATATTTTTTTTATAAAATAATTATTATAATAATATAGCTTAAGTTTTTACTTTTTTTTTATATTATAACTTTAAATTGCTATAAAATTATTTAAAATAAATTAACTATTTAAAATTTTATATAAGCTTATAAAATATATAAGATTTAATTAACTTAAATAGCAAAAATGCTTTTTATATTTTTAGCTATATTTTTAAAACTTTTAATAAAAAAGTAGTAAAGGTTAATTTTATTAAATATAAAACTAATAATTATTTAAAAGCTTATATTAAATAATTAGTTAAGCTAGCTAATAAATATAAAAAAATAGCTTTAGCTAAACTTAAAGCTTTAATTAAATAAAAAATTAAAACTATATTATAAAAAATAATTTAAGATTATATATTTAATATTATAAGCTAAACTATAAAATTTAAATAATATATAGCTATTTTTAATTAAATAATTAAAACTATAAATTTTATAATTATAAACTTAGCTATTATTAAGTTTATTTTTAGCAAATAAATTAGCTTATAAGCTTTAGTTAAAGCTTTTAAAAATTATTTAGCTTTTATAAAATTAGCAACTAAAAATTTAATTTAATATAAATATAAAAATATATTTAAATAAGCTATTATAAAAAGCTTTAAATTAAAAATATAATATATAAGTTAATATAAAATATTTTTAAAAGCTAAAATATTAAATTTATTTAATATATAAAAAATATTTATAACTAAAAACTTTTTAAAAGCTATATATATAAAAATAGCTTTAAATTAAATATGCTAGTAAATTATAAACTTTATTTTAAATAAATAGCTTAAAAAAAAGCTTATAATATTAAAATAATATAAAAAGATTTTTTTTATAATAGCTTATAAAAAGCTTTTATATAATAAACGCTTTAAATTAAAAATTTTTTTTATTTTAAAAAATAAAATATAAAACTAATTAATAGCTTATAATAAAAATATTAAGCAAAATAAATTATATTAATAAAAATATTAATATTTTTATTTATTAAATTTAATTTAGTTTTATAAATAAGCTTTATATATTTATAAGTATTTATAAAAAGTAATAATAAAATTTTTTAATTATAAAGTTAAAAAAATGCTATAAAATAAAGTTAATAAAATTAATATTTATTAAAAATATTTATATTAATTAAATTTATATAAGCTAATTTTTAAAAATAAATAAAAAGTTAAAAAATATTTTTATAGCTTATAAAAAAAAAATAAAGCTTAAAAAAGCAAATAATTTAATTTTAATATAATTTTTATAATAATTAATTTAGTTATTTTATAAAAGCTTTTTTTTAATTTAAATATTTATATTATATTTAGTTATAGCTTTTATTTACTTTTAAAAAATATAATAATAAATAATTATAAAGCTTTATATTTTATTAATAATAAAAAGCTTTTAAAGCTTAATATATTTATATTAGCTAAAAAAAAAAAAAATATTAAAGGTAATATTATAAGCTTTTTAATTATAAGCTAAAATAAAAAAATTATATATAATATATTTATAAGCTTTTAAAAAAAAATATAATATATTTAACTTTTAATAATATAGCTTTAGTTAAAAAGTTTTATATAAATATAGTTTTAAAAGTTTACTTTTATAATAAAAAAATTTAATATTATAGTTTAAATTATTTTTTATATTATAAATTAATAAAATATAATATTATTATTAAAAAGCTTATATAAAAATATAGCTTAATATTTTTTAAATATAAGCTTATTTTTTTTTATATAAATAGTTTATTAATATTAAATAAATTTTTTAAACTATATATAATTTTAATTAATATTATTAAAGTAATTTTAAAAGTAGTTTTTAATATAATAGCTATTATTAAATAAACTTATTTATAAAAACTTTTAATAAATTTTTTAAAGCTATAAAAAAACTTAAAAAATATATAATATAAAAAATTAAAATATTTAAAATTAAAAGCTTTAAAAATATTAGTTTATAATATTAAAAATATAAAAATTATAAAAATAAAAAAAGTTAAATATAAAATATATATTTAAATATATATTTTATAAAAAATTTTTAAAAAACTTTTTAAAAAGCTTTTTTAAAAGCTTTTTTAAAAAATTAATTAAAATTTATTTAAATATTTTAAAAAATATAATAAATTTATTAAACTGCTTATAATTAAAAATAAATATAATAAAATAATTTATATTTTTATATTAACTTAAAAAATAAAGCTAAAAATTAAAAAACTTTTTAAATGCTTTAAATATTAAATAATAAAATAATATAAGCTTTTTATTTATATTATATATAGTAATAAAAAAACTATAATAATTAAAAATAAAAATAATATTAACTTTAAATATTAAGTTTAAAATAAAAAATTAATTTTAAAATATTTGCTAGCTTATATAAAAAAGCTTATAAAAGCTAGCAAAAAAGCAAAGCAAAAAATTATAAATAAAGCTTTTAAAATAAAATAAAAAATAAAGCTTTTATAAAATCTTTAGTTAAAAATAATTTATATTATTATTTAATTATATAATTAAAGCTTATTTAAAGCTTATAATTTATATTTTTTAATAAAAATATTTTTTTATAATATAAATAATATTTTAAATAATATATTTTTAAAATTATAGTAAATATTATAATAAATATAAAACTTAAATAAATTAATATATAAATTTATAAATATAAAATATATTTAATAAAATTTAATAAGCTTATAAAAAAAAAAAAGCAAGCTTATAAAATATATTATTATATTTATATTAAATATTTAATTAGCTATTAAGCTTTTAATTTATATTAAGTTTAAAATTTTTAATTAAATAAAATAATTAATATATAAAATATATATTTTAATAAAAAGATTTTTTATTAAAATAAGCTTTAAAAATTAAAAAAGCTTTAATAAATTAAATTAATATAATAAAGCTTATATTAAATAATTTTTTTAAAATAATTAATATATAAAAAAAAAGCATTAATAATAAAGCTTAAGCTAAGCAATAATTTTTTTAATAAAAATAAAAATAATTTTAACTTTTTTAATAATTTAGCTAAAAGCTAACTAAAAAAATTATAAAAATTAAAAGTAAAAGCATTTAAAAAATATAATAAAAATAATAATAAAGCTTTTAAAAATTAGCTATATAAACTTATAACTTTTTAAAAAATGCTTATATTAAATTAATATTTAAATAATATAAAAAAAAGCTTTAAAAGCTTAGCTAAATAGCTAAATAAAAAATTATAATTAGCTAAAAATAATAATAAAAGTTTATAGTTTTATTAAAAAATATATTTAATTAAAATAAAAAAAATAGCTAAAAATTTATAAAATAATTTTATTAAAAATATAATAATAATAAGCAAATAATTAACAAAGCTAAAAGCTTAATAAAAAAAATATTAATAAATTTATTAATAAGCTATAAAATTTAGCTAAAAAATAAAAAAAAAGCTTTTTTTAAGTTTAATTAAAAATAAAAGCAATAAAAATATTAAAATATTTGCAGCTTTTATTAAAATAATATATAAAAAATAAAAAATTATAACTTTTAATAATTTTAATAATTTTAATTAGTTTAATTTTTTAAAATTTTTTATATTTAATTAATAAAAAGCTATTAACTAAAAAAACTAAAAGCATAAAATATTATATATAATATTTTTTATAGCAATATATTAAAATAAAATAAATTATTTTAAAGCTATTTTTAAATAGCTTATAATATATAAAAACTAGCTTTTAAAGCTATTACTAAAAATATAAAAATATTTAATTAAATATTTATTAAAAAATTAATTTAAAAAAAATATAGCTTAAAAAATTGCAAATTTTAAAAAGCTTAAAATAATAAAAATAATTTTATATTTAAAAGCAAAATATAATTTTTTATTTTTAAAATAAATATTTATTTATAAGTTTAATAAAAATAATAACTTAAAAGTTTATAAATTATATTTAATAATATAAAATAATTTATAAGTTAAAAATATATTTTAGTTAATATATATAATAATATTTACTGCTAAGTTTTTTTAAATTATAATAATTATAGCTATATAATATAATTTTAAAATAAAATAGTTTAATATAATTAATATATTTTTTAATATATAAAAAAAAAATAAAAAGCTAATTATTTATAAGCTATTAAATAGCTTTAAAAAAAAAAGTAATATAATATTTTTATAAAAAATATTATATAGCTTTTAAAATTTACTTTTATTATAATATAAAAAGTTTATAAATATTTTAAAAAAAAATAATATAATTTTTTTATTAAAAAAGCTATATTTATTTTATATAAAAAATTATTATATTTATATAATTTTTTATATAAATAACTTTTTAATATTATATTATAAAAATTATAAAAAATAAGCTTAAAAAATAATTTTAAAAATTAAAAAATATATAAATTAAAAAACTAAAGCAATATATTTTAGTTTTTAAAAATTAAAATAATATAAAACTATAAAGCTTATAAAATAATATTAATTTATAACTAATATATTAAAAAAATTATATAGCGCTATAACTTAGCTAATAATAGCTAAATATTAATAATTTTTTTATTTGCTAAAAAGCTAAAAAAATATTTAAAAATAGCTTTAAAAGCTTAAATAAAAATATTTTATATATAATAATTATAATTAAACTAAATATTATATATATAATAATATAGCTTTTAAAATATTTAATTAACTTTAATAAAGCTTATTTAGCTATAGCAAACTAAATAATTAAATATTTTTATTATATTTATTTTTTAAAAATTATATATAATAAAGCTAAAAAAATTACTTAAATATTTTTTTTAATAATAATTATAAAACTAAAAAATTATTATATAATTATATTATATTTTTATATAAAAATATAATTAGCTAAAAAATTATTTATTAAAATATAATATTTATTTTAATAATTAAAGCTAAAATTAATATATTAAATTTTATAAAAATAAAAATAATTATATTAAAATTTTTTTTTAAAAATATTAAGCTAAAGTTTTAGCAAAAGTAAGCAATTTATTTAAATAATATTTAAGCAATTTATTTAATAGTAAATAAAAATAAAAAAATTAATATTTATTTATATTATATAAATATATAAAATATATAGCTAAAATAAAAATATTATAAAAGCTTTTTTAAAATGTTTTATTTATTAATTAATTAAATATTAACTAATAAGCTTATAAAAAGCTTATTAAAAATATAGTTTAAATATTTTTATATTTTTATTAACTTATAAAACTTAAGTTATATAATTTATAAAAATTATAATTAAGCTAATAAGCAAAAAAAAAAAGCAAATAAATTATTTAAAAGCTTAAAAAACTATTTAATATAAATTAAACTAACTTTTTAAAAAAAATAAAAAAATATTTTAATAATAATATATATATATTTATAAGTTTTAATAAAAATTTTAATAGTAATAGCAAAAAAAGCTAAAATAATAAAAATAAAAATAAAAGTTAAAATAAAAATATTAATAATAATAATAATAATAATAATAAATTTAGCTATAAAAATATTATAAAATATATAGCTTATTATTTAAAGCTAATAAATAACTTATTTATAATTATAACTAATTAGCTATACTTTTTTTTTAAATTTATTATTGCTTTTTAAAATATATTAATATATTTATAATATTTTTAAAGTTAGCTTTTTAAAAAGTTATTAAATATAATCTTATAAATATAATATATAGCTTATTATATAATTTAATTAATATATATTTATAAACTTAAAATTTTTTAAAAAATATTTATAAAAGCTAATAAAAATATTTAAAAATATATAGCTAATATTATAAGCTATATATTATATTATAGCATATATTTAATAATTTTTTAATAATAGCTAAATTAAAGTAAGCAATATAAAAAATTATATAATAAGTACTAATAATAAAATAATAATAATATAAAAATATATTAGCAATAGTAATAATATAAGCAAATATAAAAATAAAAGTATTATTATTTTTTTTAATAAAGCTAAAAATAAAAAAAGCTTAAATAATAATAATAATAATAATAATAATATAAATAATAGCAAAAATAATAATAATATTATTTATAAATATAAAAATAAAAATAAAAATAAATATAAAAATAAATATAAATATAAAAAAAAATAGCTAGCTAAAAAAAGTTAATTTATTAAATATATTAATATTATTTAATTTAGTTAGCTATATTTTTTATTTTATTTATATTTTATTAATATTTTTTAAAAAAAATTCCTTACTTAAAAAAAAAAAAAAAAAAAAAAGCAATTAATTTGCTATTTTAATATATTTAAGCTATTTAATTATATTAGCATTAATAAATTTTTAGTTATATTAACTTATAAAGCTTAATATTTTATAATAAGCTTTTAAAAATATATAAAAAAAATAAAAAAGTAAATAACTTATAAAATAAATAATTATTTATTATTTAAATTAAAGCAATAAAAATACGTTAGCAAAAATTTTTTAATATAAATATAATTATTTAAACTATATATAAAATATTTAAATATAAAAGCTAAAAAAAAAAAAAGAAAAATTAATAAAACTTATTATTTAAAATATTTTAAAAGCTAATATAATATAAAGCAATTATTATAGCACTTTTATAAAAAAAATATATATTTTAAAAATATTAACTACTTTTATAATAAAATATTTATTTATATTTTAATATTAATATAATATATTTTTTATACTTTTATTATTTAGCTATATATTTATAATATTTATTAAAAATAGTTTATATAATTATAAGCATTTATTTATTTTATATTATTATTTATATTTATAGCTATATTACTTTAAAAAAGCTATAAAGCTAAAAAATATATTATAAATAAATAAATATAGCAAAGCTTTAAAATTAAATAAATATTATTTTAAATAATTTTATATATAAATAGTATTAATTATTTCTTTTGCTTATAAATTAAAACTTAAACCTTAGAGCATTTAAATATACTATTAGTAATCTCTTCTAGTTATAGCACTGGCTCCCTTTTTTTTTCGAGATCTATCTACACCTCCGCGAGAGAATCGTATTGCTACTTAACGGAAGTCACGGCATCAACCTCGGTTACTTACACACACCACACACATGGAGTGGAACATGAATGGAACATGAATTCATAGATTCTGAAGGCATCTACTAGAAGAATGCGACCCGTGGTACTTAGGGCGCCTGCGTCCTTACGTATTCCCACGCACTGGAGGATACATCCTGCAACAGATGAATGACAATATAAATTAGTTGGACAGGGTTCAGGGTCGAGGTCTATCGCACCTTTCAGCACTGCCTAACTGAGTAAAGCCCTGTTGTTTGAAGCAAGATTCCACGAATGGTTCAAGTTTCTCTGGTAATACGTTACATCAGACAGCTTGCGATACCGCCTACACAACACAGCCATGCCAGTGGTAACACGTCGTGCGCTCGACAATGAGGCGCGTCCAGACCATTGGAAAGCGTTGATCACGCTTGCAAGCCCCACCTGCAAGAAACACCAACAGCATAAAACATTGTAGCCCAGTACGCGGGATGAGGCAATTAGGTACACAATTTGTATGAAGACTTTGGGCACGAATAGATACCTAAGGTAGGATTGTAAGAACCCTCGCTCACACAGCTGCAGCGTGCGGGGTCACTTAGCTCAAGCGAAGCGGAAGGGACTAAGAAAAGCCGTGGAAGTGCGGCTTCCACCACATCTTGTGTTGCCATAGCCACACCAACTGCAGCGCGATACGCGCCCGGCAGTCAGTCAGACTTGCAGAAGATATTGGATATCGTTGATTAGGCATAAGAACCCCAACTGAAAGAAGGGGTAACAGGATAAGAACGCATAGACCAATGTATGAAGTAGGGCGGTTAGGCGCAGATTGTATGAAGGACTTTGGGCGTAAATAGACACGAGATCCTCCCTACGAGTGAAGGGAGGAATGTACCTAAATTGAGGTCCTTAGGTGATCGTTACTTGAGTAGACCAAAACTTCGAACTATCTTCAGGAGTCCTTGCCACATCTCCGAGATCTCGATCCTTGGGCGAACTAATTATCAAATAATCATGTGGCTCCTAAACACAACGACGATAGAACTGAAAAGCTTTTCCGAGGACAAAATACCAGAGTACGCAATCCTGTCGCATACGTGGGGCTACGATGAAGTCCTATTTGAGGATGTCTATAAGAAGCCTGTCGAGCAGTGGAAAGACAAGGTAGGAGGAGTTAAAGTGCTGAAGTTTGTCGAACTCGCCTCTCAGCGTGGAATAAACTATGTTTGGGTTGATCCTTGTTGTATGTAAGCTCCTAAAACCCAAGGGTGTCAGATTCTAAAGAACGGCAGGTATCGATAAGAGGAGCAGCTCCGAGCTTTCCGAGGCTATCAACTCCATGTTTAAATGGTATAGAAACTCGCGTATCTGTTATGCATATTTATCCGATGTTCTCTCAACCGGAGAGGAAGATTCTACCGACGACGGTTCTACCGATGGAGAATCTATTGATGGGGAAGATTTAATAGAAGAAGATCAAAGAGACTATGTAAGGATGATTGGACACAGGAGGAGGGTTCGACATAGTAAGAGGGTTCAACGCGGGAAGAAGGCTCTGCAGAACATGATGGATCGACGGAATGGGAAGATTCAACCGGAGTGGAAGGAGGCTCCGCCACTCGACACTGTGCCGTTTGAGAAAAGCCGGTGGTTCAAAAGGGGATGGACAGGTGAGCAGACAACGAAACGTCCATTTCATAAGTTTAAGCATCGTACACTGTTTTAAGTTTCAGCTAACAGCTTTATCTAGTGCGTTACGCCTATATCTACCTAGTATTACTTATCTGTGAAGCGCACCAAGCCCTACTGACCTTCAAACAGCTCCAAGAACTCATAGCCCCCTCAAAGGTGCAGTTTTGGAACAGAGAATGGTCGAACATCGGCAGCCGTTCTCGATGGAGTGGGACGATCTCTTTGATCACGGGTATCGATGAATCCGTGCTTAAGACCTCTCTGGGTTTGCGATTCTACCCCCAATCTGTGCATACCAAAATGACCTGGGCTCAAGGTCGTGAGACAACACGAGAGGAGGATGGAGCATACAGTCTTATGGGGCTGTTCCAAGTCAACATGCCTCTCTTATACGGTGAAGGGTGCCGAGCATTTCACCGACTTTTCGATGAGATCATTAAAAAGACGGGCGATCAGTCAATCCTACTACAAGAGAGCCGTGAAATCTTTTACGTATACCCGAGTTGGAGTCCAGATGCTTACGAGGCGACTAGGCTTTCGAGATAGGCACCCATGGGGGCCTGCCAAGGGCCCATAGGTCTTAGCAGGCCTCTAGCTAAAGCCTATAGGCTTAGTTAGGCCTTTAAACAAAGCCTATAAGCTTAGTTAAGCTAAGCATAAAAGTAAAAGTTAACTAAATATAATAATCTTATATTAATTAATATAAAGCTATTTAAAAATAAATTAAATAAAAGCTAAAAAAAATTAAAAATATATTAATTTTATATTAATTTTTTATTAATATATTAAAATATTATTTTTATTATTTTTATTATTTTTATTATTTTTATTATTTTTATTATTTTTATTATTTTTATTATTTTTATTATTTTTATTATTTTTATTATTTTTATTATTTTTATTATTTTTATTATTTTTATTATTTTTATTATTTTTATTATTATAAGCTTTTTTAATTATATAAAATATAAATTTTAATAAAAATATATTATTATTATTATTATTAAAATTATTATTATTATTAATAAAATTTTTAATAATAATAATAATAATAAATTAAATATTATTAAGCTAAATTATTTAATTTTATTTTATTTTATTTATTTTATTTATTTTATTTATTTTATTTATTTTATTTATTTTATTTATTTTATTTATTTTATTTATTTTATTTATTTTATTTATTTTATTTATTTTATTTATTTTATTTATTTTATTTATTTTATTTATTTTATTTATTTTATTTATTTTATTTATTTTATTTATTTATTTTATTTATTTTATTTTATTTATTTTATTTATTTTATTTATTTTATTTATTTTAATTTAATAAATATATTTAAGTTTTTTTTTTATAAATTAATTAATTATATTTTATTTTATTTTATTAATTTAAGTTTATATAGCTTTATATTAATTTTTATTATAAATATTATTAATAAAAAAATAATTAATATTAATAAAATTATTAATATTATAATATTATATAATTTTTATAATATTAAAAATAAAATAAAAGTTTTTAAATATTAAAATAATATATTAAATATAAATAATTTTAAAATTTATAGCTAAAATATAAATTTTATTATTTATTAATAAAATAATAGCTATTTTAAATTTTTTTAATAATATTTTTATAATAAATTTTTAAATATAATAAATATTATAAAATAATAAAAATTTTTTAATTAAATAAATAAATAATATTTTTTTAATATAATATAATTTATTTAAAAATTATTAAGCTTTAAAAATATTATAAATAAATTTATTTAAAATTATTAACATATATTAATATTATATTAATTAAAAAATATTTATAATAATTTTTTTTAAAATATTATATTTTTTTACTTATTATAATTATTTTATTTTTTTAACTATTATAAATTAAAAAATATTAAAAATTTACTAATAAATAATTTATTTAAAATTATAATCTTATTTTAAATTAGTTTATTTATAAAATATTTATTATTTTAAATTTATTAAATATTTAATTAAAAAATAAAAAAAATATAATTATTTATTTTCTAGCTATTTTTTATAAAAATATAATAATTAATATAAAAATTAATTTATAATAAATATAAAAAATTAATTATATTATTATTATTAATTATAATTAGCTAATAATATAAAATAAATAAATAAATAATTTTTTAAATTAATTAATTTTATAATTAATATAAAAATTAATATAAAATATATAAAATAAAATTATTTATTAAATTTTTTTAGCTATATAATTATAAAAAATTAAATATTAAAAAAATATAATAATATTTTAAATTTTTTAATAATAATATTAAAAAATAAAAAGTTTAATTAAAATTTAATATATAATTATATAAAACTTAATATATAATAATTATAAAATAATTATTTATAAAATATTTAATAATATAATAATTATATAAAAATAAATTAAAAAATAAAATAAGCTAAACTTAAAAAAATTAAATAAATAAATTTAAATTTATTTTTATTTTATTATAAATTTATTTTTTTATTAAATTAAATATTTTAAAAAAAAGTTAAAAATTTTATTTAAAAAATTTAAAAAAAATTTAAAAAAAATTTAAAAAAAAATATTATATTAATTATTATAAATTATTTATATATTAATTTATTAATTTATTATATTTTATTATAAATATATATATTTAAAATAATAGCTAAATTATAATATAAATTTTATAAAAAAATTTATTTTAAATTTTATAATTATATTATATAATATTTTAATATTATATAAATTATTTTTTATTATAATTAATAATTAAATAATTATCTTTAACTTTTAATTTTAAGTTTTTTTTATTTAATATATTAGCTATTATTATTAATAATATATTTTTTTATATTTAAATTTATTATATTTAATATTAGCTATTTAAAAATTTATAAGTTTATTTAATTTTATATAATAATATTTTTTTTAATATTATTTTTAAACTTAAATTTAATAATTATATTTATATTAAATATAAAAATAACATAAATAATTAAAAAATATTTTTAATAATATTTAATTATTTTTTAAATAATTAATTAGCTTTTTTATTATTATATAAAATTTTATTTTTTTTAATAATATTAATATAAATATAAATAATAATAATAAATATAATATAAAAAAGCTTAAATATTATATAATTATAATTAAAAAAATATATAAGCTAAATTTAACTTTAAATATATTTAATAATAATAATTTTTATTTAATAAAAAAAACTAATAGTAGTAATAAATAAAGATAAAAACTAGTTTTTATTAAAACCTTTAAAAAAAGTTACAATAAAAACTAGGTCTTTATAAATTAAATAAAATGCTAATTAAGTAGTATAATAATATAAGCCTTAAAAAAGCCTATATTATTATTTAAATATAAAAAATATTATAAGTAAAAATTATTAATTTAAAAAGTTTTTATTTTTTTAATATTTAAAAAGCTATAATATTTTAATTATTAATATAATTTATATATTAATTAAATTATTAATTTTTAAATAATAATAAATTAAAAAATAATATATATTTTATAAAATATTAAATATATTATAAAAAAAATATAATAATTATAATATAAAAAATATTTTTTTTAAACTTAATTATATTATAATTATTAACTTATTAATATTAATTTTTATAAATATTATTATTAAAATATAATTATTATATTTTTTTTAATAATTTTTATATATAACTTTTAAATAAATAATAAATTTAATTTTTTATTTAATATTAAAAATTAATTAGCTTAAATATTTTATTAGCTATTAAAAAAGTTATTAAAAGTTATTATTAATTTATTTAATAAAAAATAAAATAATAAAGCTAATTAAAAAAAATTATAATTTATATTAAATATATTTTTTATATAAATATTATTTTTTTAATAATAATATTAATATAATAAATTAAAATAAATAAATAATATTAAACTTTATTTTAAGCTAATATTTATATTATATAAAATATTTTAATATTAATTTATAGCTATTAAAAATATAACTAATTTAATTATATTTTAAAAAATTAAACTAATTAATTAATTAAAAAAATTAAATTAATTTTAATAATATATTTAATATTATTTTATATTTTTTAAATTATAATAAATATAATTTTTAATTTTAAGCTAATAAATTTTTTAATAGTTAATTATAATATTATAATTTAATATAATATTATAAATATAAAGTTTTATTATATTTAAATATTATAAATAATATATAAAAAAGCTAAAATATTTATTAACTTATTATTAATAAGTTATTATTAAATAAATTTAAATTATTTTTTATATTTTATATTATAATAAATATAAATAGCTAAATATTAAAACTAATAAAATAAATATATTAATTAAATTAATTAATATATTAATTATTATATATTTTTTTATAGCTTTATATATAATTTTTAGCTAATATTAAAATAAGTTTTTATTAAAAAAATTTAAATTTTTATTAGTTTTTTTAATATTTTTTATTATATTTTTTATTTTTAATTTTTTAAAAAATATATTAAATATAAATTAAATTATATATAAAAAATAATATAAATAAATAATTATATAACTTTTAAACTTTATATTTTTATTTTATTAAACAAGTTAGCTAATATAACTTAAATTAAAATTTAGCTTATTATTATAAATATAAACTTTAATTAATATATAAAAGTTTTTTTTTTTTTTAAAATTATAAATTTATAATAAATTTAGCTTTATTTTTTTATTTTTAACTTTATATATATTTAATAAAACTTAATATAAATATTATTTTTTATATAAAAATTTTAAAATATTTATAAAAAAAATTATAAATTAAATATAATATATTTAAAAAATATTTATATATATAAAATATTAAAAATATTAAAAAATAAATTAGTTTTAATTTAAGCTTTAATAAATAATATATTTATTTTTAATATTATTTTTATTGCTTATATTTTAATTAATATAAAATTAATATAATTTTATTATTTATTTATTTTATTTTTATATATTTTAAAAGCTTATAAATTAAATTTTTTATATTTATTATTTTTAATATAATATATTATTATATTTATTTTTAATATTTTTAAAAATATAAAATATATTAATATTATTATATAATTTTTATAAATAATTTTTAATATTTTAATAAATATATTTGCTTTTTATTTTTAAATTTTTAGTTAACTATATATTTTTTATATTATTTTATTAATTTTATTTAATTTTTAAATTATTAGCTATATATTTTTTTATATATATAATATTAAAAAATATTATTTTTAATAAAATTAAAAGTTTTAAATAAAAAATATTATAATTTAAATAAAAAGCTTAATATATTAAAAAATAAGTTTTTTATTTAAATTATTAAAAATAATATATTATTTATAAATTTAATTAACTTTATAAATTTTAATATTTTTATTAAAAAATTTTATATAAATTTAAATATTTAATTATAAAAATTTTATTTAATATTTAAAAAATTATTTTATATATTTTTAAAAAATAAGCTAAAAAAAATTAAGTTATTATTATTAAAATTAATTAAAGCTTTTAAATTTTATTATATTATATTAATAAAATTATTTATTATAATATTTTATAATAATAAATAAATTATTATTTTTTTAAAAATTAAAAATAAAATAAAATTTTTTTTAATTATTTTATATTAATTAATATATTAAATTTTTAGCTAATTATATTATTATTTTTAATATAATATTTAATTAAAATAAACTTATATATAATAATTATTATAATTTTTTATTAAAATTAGTTTTTTTTTTATTATTTATTTTATAATATTTTTTTTTATTTTTATTATTATTATTTTTATTTATTTATTTTTAATTATTTTTTAAGTTTATATAAAATTAATTAATTTATAAAATTTTTAAAATATTTTTTTATATTATTTATAACTTAAAATTAATTATATAAATTTTAAGCTAATATTTTATATTTTTTTTTTTTTTTTTTATTTTTTAGTTATTATTTAAATTATATAAAATATTTAATTTAATTATTAAAATAGCTAAAAAATTAAATTTATTATATTTTTTAAAAATAATAATAAAATAGCTTATTATAAAAGTAAATATATTATAAATATTAAAATAAAAATATAATAATAAAAGTTTAATAATATAATAATTTAAATTATTATATTAATTAATATATTTTAATTATTTTATAAAAAATATATTTTAAAAAATTAAATAATATTAATATTAAATTAATTTATTAATATTATATTAGCTATTTTAATATTTTATATATAAAATTATTAATAAAATAATTAATATAAACTTTTAAATATAAAAAAATATAATAAAAACTTTATAAAAAATATTTAAAATTTATATTATTTAAATATTTAGCTATAAATTTTATTTTTATATTTTAAAAAATTATTTTTAATAAATATAAATATTAATTATTATATAATTTATATAAAATATATTATTATTTTTTAATTAAATTTTATATTATTAAAAAATATTAAATAAAAAATAAATATTATATTATTATAATAATAATATTTATAATTTTAATTTTATAATTAATAAATTTTTTAAATAAAAAAATAATAAATTTAAATTTATTAATAAAAAAATTTTTATTTTATATTATAATTTTAAAATATTTTTTTTTATATTTAATTTTTTTTATATAATTTTTAATTAATTATAATATTAAAAAAATTTTATTATATTATATTTATTTAAAATAAATTTAATTATTTTTTTAATTTATTATATTTATTATATTAAATTTATATTAATATATTATTTAAATAATATATAAATATTTTATATTTAATAATATTAATAGCTTTTTTAATAGCTATAAATATTATAAATAATTTTTTAATTTTTTTATAAACTTAAATATAATAAAAGTTTATAAATATTAATTAAATTAAATTATAAAATATATTATATATAAAAAAGTTATTATAACTATTAAATAATAAATTAAATATAAATATTAAAAATAAAATAAAATAATTTTTAATATTAATATATTAAAAATTAAAAATATATATAGCTAATATATAAATTAAATTAAAATTTAATAATATATTTTTTTAATATTATATATTAATTATATATTAATTTTATATAGCTATTAAAAATAAAAATATTTAAATTAAATTATAATTTATTATAACTATATTTTTTTTATTAAGTTTTTATTATTTATAATTTTATTTATTATAAATAATAAAAATATAATAAAATCTATAAATTTTAATAAAAATAATATTAATTATATTTTTATTTTAGCTTAAAATATTAAAATTAATAATAATAAATTTTTTAAGCTATAAAAATATTTAAAATAATTTATTTATAAATAAATAAAAATATTTATTTTTAAATTAATAAAAAATTATAAGCTAAAAATATTAAAAGCTATTTAAGCTTTTATAATTTTAATTATATTTATTTAGCTTTAAATATATTTATTAAAAATAATATTTTAATATTATTTTATTTAATTTTATTAAATATATTAAAATTTTAATATAAAATTTAAAATTTTTTATTTAATTTTTTTTTATATATTAAAAATAAAACTATTTTAAAAAAAATAATTATTAATATATTAATTAATATATTTTATAAATTATTTTTATTAATAAATTTTATATAATTTTTATAATAATTAAAAAATATTTTTTTTTTATAATTTTAAAATATTTTATTATAAAATTAAAACTTTTTATTTTTATTTTAAATTTATAAATTAAATTATTTAATTAATTATTTTATTTATAAAATTTTTTATATTTAAAAATTAATATTTTTTTAATATAATTTTATTTTAGTTAGTTTTTTATAATATTTATATTTAAAAAATATTTAATTTTTAATTAATTTATTATTATTAATTTTAATAATATTTAATATTAATTAATTTATTTTTTAATTAAAGTTTATTATATAAATATTATATAATATTAAATATAATAAATTTATTTTTTAATATATATTTTAATTATATATTAATTTTTTTAGCTATAATAAATTATATTTTTTATATTATTAAGCTTATTATTATTATTTTTTAATAATAAATATTTATATTTAAAAATATTATTTTTAATATTTTATTTATTATTAAAATATTTTAAATAATTATTAGCTTTAATTATTATATTAAAAAATTTTTATTTTAATTTATTAAATATTAAAATATATTTAAATTTAATATTTATTAAAATATTAAAAATAATAATATATTATATAATTTTATTTTTTTTATATTAAAAAATTAATTTAGCTATAATATTATATATTTTATAAAATATTTTATTTATAATATTAATTAATTTTATATATATTATTAAAAGTTTTATAAGCTAGTTAATATATAAATTAATATATAAATTAATATAATATAATTTTTATTATTTTTACTATAATAATATTAATATATTTTTTTTAAAATTAATATAAAAGTTAATATAAAATTAATTTTTTACTTTAATATTTAAATATAGTTTATATATTAAGTACTTATAACCTTACCTAAGCTTTAGGCCTATTAGAAAACCTATTGCTTATATATAGTCTGTGTATTAGGTGCTTATGGGCTTAGTTAGGCCCTTAGGTTCTTGGCAATGGGCTGGGCCTCGAAAGCCTAGAGGCGACTACCAGACTTGAAGTGGGTGATAGATCTTCGACCTTTCAGTTCCAAACAACCAGTCAGGGAGTGGAAGTGAGTTTAATGTTGCTCCCAGCTCCACAGCTGACTAAATCCTCAGTCTTGGGAATCGTTGAGGCTTATTTCCGCGATGACCCTTTGCGGCTAGACAGGCCTGCGCTCCACCTGTTGCCGGTTGGGGACGGTGATATTTACGAACGTAGAGATTGCACGATATATCGAGCAAAACGTGGCGAGGAAGGTCAGATTGAAGTACATATAGGTTCGTGCATATATTCGGATACTAGTCTACTAATAATAAGTATATAATAATGACAATATCAGGTCAAAATGAAATTGTCCTTGACCAGAGCAAATTACAACGCCGAGTAATACGACTCACCTCATCGAGTATTATTGGAAATATGGTTTTCAAGACAGACGAGCGACTAGGGAACTACCGAATACTGCTACGGCCCATTTTACACAAGTCACCTTCATCTCATTACGAACATGAGGTATTATGCCCGCAAGCACATGGAAACTGGATATATGCGAAAAACCCTCACGCAGTGAAGTTCCGCTCAGAACGTTTGATCGCATGTGTTCTTCTAAAGAGTATAGAATCATATTCTAACTCTCCTGACTTGGTTGTTTTGATTTTAGAGTCTCCGGATGACTTGGGTCCCAATATGCTTCATCTCCATCTTGTGGAGTTTCGGAAGTGGATAGGAGAAGGTGACATGGGGTGCGATATACATCGTCTTGAATCAATGGTGGACTATTTACAAAGGCTTCCAGGTCTCAATAACAAATACAGCCACCAAAGCGGTTATCGTCATCCCAGGGCTAAGGATGTTAAAAGTTACATCAGAGATCTTGCAAGCATATATGACCCAGAAACAGGAGCTTGGATTTCAATTTCTAGTACGAGGAGAGTCAGGGCATGGCTAGCAGAAGGGACCTTTTTAGAAGACAAAGTATATCGTTTACATGTAGAGGTAGATTAAAAGAGCATGAGTTTGAATAGTCCACCTTAAAAGGTAAATATAAATTATAAAACATAAAGAAAAGAGCTTGTTTCCACTACCATAATATTTACTCTCCCAACCAAACCCTAACAAACTTGCTATCAATCGCTGCCAAGCTCACATCCGAAGCGCCGGAAGCGCGCTGAGTATCATACGTCGACCTCTCCGCTCCCTCAGCCAGCAACTCAAAGAAATCCAGCATCACCACGGCTGGCGACTCATCCCTGCTCGGATTCTCAATCTCCCTAAGTCTACCAATCCACTCGCGTAGCGGAACAACACTCGCACTGTTCAATCGCTTGCGCAGAGCGTCCACCACAATATTCCACGGCTGCTGTTTTGGATGCGTGATATGATAAAACAATGCTTCCTCTTCTCCTCCGGGCGCTTTGAGGGAATCGTGCAGCATTTTCGCCGCATCGCTAACGCGCACCCAGTCTACGACCGCAACGTGACTAGGGATCAGATTCAGCGTCTGGGACGTCGTGACAACCGCCGAGAGCCACGATCCGTCGCTCCCCGCCGACGCACCCACAAGCTGGCAGACACGCACCACCGAGACCGGGATGCCGTACCGCCGGCACGCAACGGCCAGGATACGCTCCGCGGCGAGTTTGGACCGGGCGTAACCCATGGGTGCAGCCGCTGCGGGGTCGTCGACGAGGGCTTCGGGCACGGTGGAGGTGCGCGCCAGACTGCCCACTGAGGACAGCGAGCTGACGAAGAGAATGCGCGGGCTTCGAGCGCTCGTGGCGGAGAGATTGATGACTTCTACGAGCGCGTGGAGGAAGGGGTGGAAGGAGTGGATGGTCAGATTGAAGTCCAGTCGCCATGCGTTGAAGACGATGGCGTCGAGCTCTGTTGAGAGCTTGCTGTGGTCGTCTTCGGAGAGACCGAGGCGCGGTTTACCGAACTCAACGGTAAGATATTCGAGTTTGTGCAGAAGAGGCATGAAACGTTCTGAGTTAAGTTGTGTGAGCGTTCGCCCCTTTGCCTCTTTGGATCTGTTGAGGCAGTATATCCGGCTAATTGATGAGTCCATGAGTAGGCTTGCTATCAGTTCAGAGCCTAGAAACCCGGTTGAGCCCACGACGGCGACTGTTGTCAACGTGCGTAGTTCTCTCGTCTCGGTTGGTTTCGACGTTCTGGTCAGGGCCGCGAGGTATTTGGGCACAACATC
Source organism: Xylariales sp. No.14919 (assembly GCA_002003505.1). NCBI lineage: Eukaryota > Fungi > Ascomycota > Sordariomycetes > Xylariales > Xylariales sp. No.14919. Next base: position 112,135 of record BDMC01000044.1, read on the forward strand.
TTCGTTTTCGTCAATATGCTTGGGAATGGTACCTTCATTCAAGAACTTATAGAATATCTCACAAAGAGCTTTGATAGTTGGATTTGTGAAAATAGTTCGCGGGGTAATCCAATCACACGACGCTGTGGTGTGTCCCTGAAGATTGCGCTTCAGGCTCGATATGAAGATCGTCGTCTGAATCGAATCTAGACCAACAGCGTAGAAATCCTGGTCCTCGTCTATGCTTATATCAGCAGGAAATCCCGTCATGAGGGTTGAGCGCAGAAACTTGGATATGGTGGCTCTGTCATAACTAAGCGTTAGAGCATCAGCCTGCAGATCGTAAACACTAGAGTTATGCATATCCGCGTAAAGCTTCTCGACTTCGGGCCGATAAGCATCTTCGGTTAATCGACGAATGATGGTTCCTTTTCCAGTTCTCGCGAATGGTTTATCAGGGGAGCCAAGGATGATCATGCCGCGATGGATCCGTCCTTGGCCGGGAACTAGGGTATTGGACTTTTCTATCAGCGGCCAGAGGTCTTCCAGTGAAGGCTGGTTAGGACTCTTAAACTCGAGCAAGAGCGCAGGTTGTGAACGACCATTACCAATCACCAGGGCGCCTTTAGTCAAACTGTCACCCTGAAGGTTAAGTTCAAAAGGGATGGGGTTGAACTTCTCGCCATTGCTGAGAGTTATAATGTCGTCTTTGCGCCCGTAATACTTGAATAGATTGGGTTTCTCGGCGTTTCGGACGAATAGATCCTTTGTGTGAAATTGCCCACGGCTATCGGGAAGGTTATGATAGACCGCCGCAGTGTCTCGGCTATTCTCTCCAGACATTATTACGAGTTCGTGTGTACCCTCCTCGGGATCGAATAGTTGCATTTCATGTTTGCAATGTGGACTGAACTCATGCCACTCCCAGTCCTCTGGAGCAGTGGCCAATTCTGGCTGGGGATATGTCTCCGTTGCGCCGTAAGGTGAAAACACGTCGATGATCTTCGACAGTCGGTTTCCGATGGCAGAACTCAACGGGGCGCCGCTGTAAGCAACAAAATCCAGCTTTTTGACCAGTTCCATTCCTTGTGGCTCGTTGACGAGCTGTTCAACAAGAGATGGCGGCAACAAGAGAGCTTTTAGTTTCTGTTGGAGCATGATATCCCTTATTAGAGCACCATCCGGGACTAGGAATGGTGGTGCGTATACGGTCGTCGTTTTACCGAAGATTGCGGCGACTGCATCTATCAGCAAGGCCGCACACAAGAATGAATCAGTATCATTATGTACCCGTAAACATTAAGAATCCCCCTAGCTATTTTGTTGTTAGTCAAAAAATTTATTTGTTGTATGAGTATCCAGCTTACATGGAAGAATGGAAAAACTGTGAATAAACGGCCTCCTCCCTCAAAGCTCCACATAGTCCAGTCCCTTCTCTTGCGGCCCGTGACCTCGGGTAGATTGTGCTCGTTATCAAGAACGGCGAATGACCCATGTGTCATGACAATTGGTTTTGGAAGCCCTGTACGTGTTCAGAAGCAGTTCATAGCTTCTCATACGATCATGACTTACTCGTCGAGCCCGATGAATGAAGGACAGCTGCTGGTTCATCTCGGGTGTCTTCAAAGAGTTTCTGGTATGTGTAATGCTTTGGTGCACTTGCCATCATATCCTCGAGTAAGGGAATCGCTTCAGCATGAAGTGAAAGGCTGGAAGCCCTTATTGGATCGACGAGAGGCGATAATTCCGACGCATACAGTAATCTAGAACAGCCCGTCTGCGTCATCAGAGATATGTTGTTGGATACTTGGTTACGTGGGGACAATAGCAATATCTGAGGTGTATTAGCACCAAGTACCAGAGGGGGCGGGGACACTCCAATACCTTGAAGCCGCTCTTGACGAGTCCTTGGAACAGGATGGGTCCGCGAACGTCAGCTATGCCAATATAGCCAATCGCCTCGAACTTGTCACTTCTGCCAAAGCGATCTTCAACCCACCAAGCGATGAAATTGACCATCCGAGCTACATCAGCAAAGGTAATGTCCCTGAAGCCATCCTTGATGTCATTCGTCTTTGGAACAGCAGCATAGACTCTAGCAGGAGATCGTGCCGCGAGGTCATCTAGCACTGTGGGCATGAGTCTTCGACCATAAGCTGGAGTACATTCCATTTTGCGCCGCGAACTGTTTGGGGATTTGATGTGTGAAGTATGAGTAAGACCGGGCTTAGTGGTCTGGTATAGGCTGTGAGATTGTGGTGGAGGAGCGGAGAGACTTACTTATACACAGGCGACACCTAAGCACTAACTAGAAGAAGGGCACGCAAGGAGCCATTCTCATCTGCTCCTAGTCGCATTTAATGGCAGGCAGGCTGTCCTATCTATCACTTCAAGTACATCTACCCTTGTTTTCCTGCGGTCTTCGATTTGGGTAGCACTTACCTAAACAGGTAATAACGATCTGCAGAGTTTCGGCCTGCATCTAACTCCTGTATAATCGGACCTAGGGTGTAGGGCGGGGGCGTGAGTCAAGCTCGACCCGACAGATACGGTCCCAACAGTGTAGATGTAGCACACCCGCAGAAAGACAGCATGAAAGACAATAAAAGGGACGAACGCGAAGCATACCTATGCGACTAGGCACTAGAAGATACCTTAAGTACAAATATGCGAGTATTTTGGAGTTAATACAGACACAAGTTCGGCTGTACTACCACCCGCTTTATAATGATCCCGAGTCTTTCTAGCTGCTGGAGTCACCCCGATGTCACGACACTCCAGGAGACACGAGTTTGAGCCACAAACGTAGAAAAGGGGCTGACGAGTATTGGGAATTCAATCTAAAGGGGATTAATAATCAATTGACCAAAATGTAAGACCGGTCTAAAATGTTGAAATATCAGCTAATGTAACAGGCTAAGCCAGGCGGCTGTTGCTATATGAATTCTATTAACTATCTTAACGAGGGAAAGAAATTCTTGTGTAGTGTTTTTTGTGCGTTTTGCAGCTAAATAGCTTATCATAAGTTAGTGATCACTGAGGTCGGTGCAGCATTCAATATTTGCTATGTGACGACTAGTATCACCGCAAGTGTGTTAATGCGACTAGGGTTTTGACTGATCTACAGATCCCTTCCGCGGTACTATGCCTTATCTCACGTTGTTGTTGGTGCCGTTTCTCCTAATTTTGCATGATCTAGGAGGCCATGAGCTGTTGGTTTTTGGTGTAGGATCCGTGGGATTTCATTCCATGATGCTGCTGCCGGATCCCGTGATCCTCCGACCTATGTATTTCCATTTCCTCAACGCCAACATGCATATGCAACTAAACAGGGGTAATATAGCCAACCAAATGAATAAGAATTTAGGTAATTTTATCCTTACCTAGTTTTACTCATGCTAGAGGTTACCGCACTAATAGCAACTACATAGTCCTATACCACTTCCCGCAATTTAGGTATGAATCTCAAGTGGTTGCAAACGTAGCTCCGTTGGCAAGGGCAGTGTGGGTAAAAGAATGGACCGTATGCAAGTTGGTGTTGAGACGGGATTTAAAGGGATAATATTGTTTCATTCAAGAATATGCAGCCTCAACTTCCAACGCAAAATACAAGGCCATCTCTATGTATCCTGATTGATGAGACATTCATAAGTCGTTAGGGGCAGTTGGAATAAGCTGCATACGGGGGTTGGATGCCCTATCCGATTCAGTAGCACAATCCAAAAAGCGGCTGCGAGTCGACAACCCAAAACACCGAGGATTTGGTGGCAGGGCTAAGACTAATATCTATCCTCAAATGTCTATGCGCTCACATAGTTATCAGTAACCTGAATTGTGACTAAGTGATCTGCTGTAATCAAAGCCTGTGACCAGAGCTCGACATGTCGAGATTTCTTTATATTTTATCCTACTCCTCTTCCATTTCGTGTGTACCTGTGACTAATGACCGAGTCTAGTTATTCTTTGCAGCATTTACCGGTGTCAAACTGGCAGCAAACACCTACGGCCAAGGCCAGCACCAGTGGAACGTGAGCGTCGCTAATCTAAGCCATATCCTCCTAGTAAGCACTCCCCGGGCCAGTGTGCTTCGCAAATACTCGAACAAGGGCCCAAGGCAGCTGATTTTGTCAAAATTTATAGCTAGCCAATCTTCTTGACATCTTATATGGTCCTACCATGTTCTTCGCCAAATACACTGTTCTTCCACAGATCGAAAGCATATTCTACAAGCACCAACAGAGTAAGGGCCGTTCTCGACTCATCTCGGCTTTGATATGGGCAAATCTATTTTTCTATTTAGCTATCTTCTTTGCTTTCGTCTTCGCGTGTGTCCCGCGAAGTAAAATTACCAACCCAACACTCCCGGGACGCTGCATATCGACGAACGCCAGCATACTAGCGACAAGTGCAATTAATGTCGTTTCTGACATCTCGATTCTAATCATCCCAACCGTTGCGGTCTGGAATCTTCAACTGACGCCAAGGAAGAAATTTGGGGTGTCAGTGGTGTTTGCGGTTGGCATATTGTATGTGTTTTTCCTTCCCGTGTCTTGCTATATACGCCTGGAGAGCTCGCATTAAACTAATCTGATGGAACTCTTTCAGCGCTTGCATTGCTTGCGTCGTCCGCTTATACTACAGCGTCAAGTTGACGCAGAGTGAAGACGCGACGTGGCATATCGAGCCAGTCGGTTCCTGGGCGTAAGTTGAACTGCCGCCCCCAACGGGTAATATATGCTAACATACCGCATTTCCAACTTACAGGCTTGCCGAATTCACAACCGTCATCTTAGTAGCCTGCTTCCCTGTGCTTCCACGTCTATTTATCGAATTGCGCAATCGCAACGGAGCCGCTCATTATGAATTAAGCGATACCCCTGAACAGAGTAAGATGAGTTTCACGCGGCGACGTGGGGTGGATACTAGTGGCTAAGGGCAATGGCGATGACCCATGGGTTCTAGACGCATGCTAGAGTTACGGGCGTTGGGGTATATGCTGAGGAGAGCGAGCGAGCTTAATAAAAGGAGGAAATTCCTTGATCAATTCTTGATCAAACACAAATGGATACAGTCGTTTCTATCGATAAAGATGAAATAAGGGAATCAGGCGTGGTTTGGTCGGGTGATGACAAGTTTTCAAGCAAGCAAGTTTATCTGATACTTGTCGCCCCCCGATGGAAACTGCGGAAACGGACTTATATGGGGCTATCGAAAGAAATATACAATATGAAGCTGATTTTATGTTCAACGGTAGAAAGCTGGTAATGAGGGATGGTCAAATAATTAATACTACTTGACTAAAAACTTAGGTATTCACGGGATAAAGTTCTAACAAAGAATACTACCGAGAAAAAGGAAGTATACTTACACGGGAGGTTATAAATCGACTAGAATACCATAGAGTAAACACGACACGGTCACCTTCAAGCGAACCGGCCAGGCCCAAACTTTCCAAGAAGGTCAATAGTGAGATCGCTACCGCCTTGTATCTCCGCCTTGCGCGCCACCAAGTCGTCCACGTCCCACTGGCTCGCAATGACCCTGCCGCTGAGGAAGTGAGCGTGCGGATGAGAGAGCCAGACGGCGACGCCGCCGACAAGCTCGGGTGTCTCGCGATCGAAGCGGCGCATGGCCTGCGGCAGCATGTCCGTGTCGAGTAGGCCCGGGTGCAGCGCGACGGCCGTGATGTTGGGGTGCACGGGCGCGATGGCGGGGACCAGCTGCTGCGCGACGAGCTTCGAGACGCTGTACCCGGGCGCCATGGGGTTGCCCTTCCAGGCCGCGCCGGTGGTCAGGTTGACGATCGTGGCCGGAGTGTCGTGGGCCGGCAGCTGGTTGATGAAGGCGTGCGTCACGAGGAACGTTCCCTTCCCATTCACCTCGAACTGCCTCCACCACGTCTCCGGATCTGCCTGGCTAAGCACCACGCTCTCTCCGTCGCTGTTGATGCCGGCGTTGTTGATCAGGATGTCGGCGTGGCCGAACGTCGCTTTGATCTTCTCGAACGCGGAGGTTACGGCCTGTCCGTCTGAGATATCGGCCGAGATGGCCAGTGTCTCGATCTCCGCGTTGATCTTCTTAACCTCCCGCTCGACGTTCTTGAGCGCTTCAGCGTTCGTCGCGACGAGGACGAGACCCCGCACGCCGGCTTTGGCAAAAGCGGGTGCAAAAGCCTGGCAGGGAGAATTAGTCCGCGCCTTCTAATATGATAATTTTACCGATTCAACGCGAGCTTGCCTACCTTGGCACCGAGACCGCGGCTGGCGCCTGTCACGATCACGACCTTGCCGGCGAGGCTCAGGTCTTCACGGGTGGGATCCACTGCCGGGTATTGGTCGCTGTGTACATTCTTCGTGTACTGCAGCGAAGTCAGGAAGAAGTCGGTAGGGAGCTTGGAAAAGCCCATCTTGACGATAGTAGCAGGAGCTGTGTGATTATGGTAGATAGAAATGTGTTTGAAGGGGCGAGAGAAGGTTATCGATGATCTTGCATCGTCTCCTCCTCTTTCGGTGTTCCTGAGGCTCTATATATACAGCTCGATCTATCCATCCAGTCCAATACCAAATTCAAAACCCCCCCTCGCCGCTCAAAGCGTCATGACTCATTGTGTAAAAGGCACAAGTTCTCCCATATCGCATTGACTTGCAGCTAAAATCTGACGTTGAGCGGAGCCCCTGAATTGGAGATGAGGCTCTGGAGTTGATGTTGTCCCGTCCGCCCCACCATTTGGCCAGACTAGGATGGCAGTGTGTGCAGCGCGTGTTCGCGGAGTAGGAGACGCGTAGCTGTCGCGATGTCATGTGTGCTGCTAGTTCACGGCTCTATCCCTGCCTCGGACTCGAATCCTGTCCGAGCTGTGGATTCTAGCTCGGTGCTCGGTGAAGATCGACAACCGGGGTGTGGAACACTGCCAGGTCTGGGGTACTGGGACTGGAGCTTTGAGCCATCGTGAATTGAACAGCGCATCGCGTTTTAACAGAGGTAATTACTATATAGAGCAAGTCAAGTTTTTCGTAGCCTATCTTTTATACTGTCTAGATAGCTAGATACCTATAGTTCTCTGATCAATGTAGATTTTCCTCTCGGTTGCTATCGGGAATGCTCGGACCCACTTCGGATAAATCTTGGCAGTTGTCACGCCCTATAATAATGACATTAGTATTACAACCTCACATATTCACCAATCACAAACAACTTCAATTCGACGGTTGGGTTTCGTGGTGTAGTTGGTTATCACGTCAGTCTAACACACTGAAGGTCTCCGGTTCAAGTCCGGGCGAAATCATCATATCTACTATCGCGGATGAAGTTAAACTTTTTTAGCTGGTAGTTTGTGCTGCTGAAGCCAGAGGCTTGAATTACACGGGCAACTATGGTACAGGCTGTGTTCTTATCTAAACCTCGAGGATTCTTGCTATACCAGTCATTGAGGTGCCAGGCCTGTAGTAATTTCGGTTTCCTTTTTTCTTTCCCCTCGCTTCAAGTATTGACCTGACTTTCGAGATCTACCCATCAGGTCCTACGATTACGTGGTTGCGCCAATGAATTTACTACGTAACCCCGCTCCTCTCCCACCATGTTGTTTAAATGCTCACAAATGCCAGGCTAACTGATACCATCTCTCGTGTAATTGGACTGTTTTGCTGACTGCAGAAAACCCTTGGTAGGACGCGCGTTAGTTTTCAAACGTAGATTTCAGCTGCTCGGAATTGGGGTACAGTAGGCAAAACCGGGCGATGAACGTCAGCCACCGTCTAATGCGCCTGTGGGCGAGCGAGAGTCCATTCAGAGCTAAATTATGGCTCATGCCGTCCAACGAGAACATAGAAATACGGCATTTTCCATTTATTTTATGGGATGACGGTAGTTATAAATATATACTGTCGGCGAGCTAACTCTTTCAGCCCCCGCCCCCAAGTTTAACCACAAGACCTTCCTTCCGCCGATGGTGGAATATAGATAGCCGAGTTCACAAGGGCGTGAGAAGTACATTTCACACTATTTATTACTTCCGGATGATCATCTGGTTTTGTATTAGAATAAGGCGAGCAGTCTCTTTCCAAACGGGATCTTCCATGCATAGCTTTGTGAATGCGGCGTGGCCGCATGCGACACATGAGATCCTCACTTACGAACAGGAAGACCTACAAGAGCATGCTCGTATAAGGGTCCTCGAAGCTAATTTTACGGAATCCGGCCGGGATCCCAAAGTTGAGATTGTGGAGAAAACAGACCGACAACTGTCGCGCTCCTCCCAAGCTTCAACACGGTGCTACCTCCGTTTAGTCCTCGTTACCCGTTCCTGGAGATTCGCAAACACCAGCAACGCTAAGATTCCGCACTACAACATCAGCCAAAAGGGCTTTACCGACATTCTCAAGGTGCAAGGCCTCACCAACTTCTTCCGTCAAACGCGCGTAGACGTAGCCGGATTGTTTAGAATCCCCATCTCCCATCCCCAGAAGCCTGAATCTAATGACAGTGAATTTTTCGCCGTCATCCAAGACGCCTTCCTCGGGCTGTGGGCTAAATATGACCACGAAAACAAACGATGGGAGGGAATCTGGATCGTTGCGGAGACGAGTTTAAATCTTGACGCTATCGCCGGGGAGATGGTCGGGTTCGTCAAAAGCAAGATCTTCCTATACCTTCTGGCGGCCAAGTACAACGTGGACTTCATCGCGCTGAGGTCGGGGGAACTCCCGAGGCAGATCGCCGAGATCGAGCGGCATAGTGGCCACCATGACGTGGTATTACGCCGGGTTCCGGCGATCTACGAGAAGTTGGAGGTGATCTCTGCGGACGCGACATCGGCGGCAAACCTGGTGTCGTACTTCAAGGTTATCATCAGCTATCTTGCGGAGGAGATTTTGCAACACGTTGAGGAGACCTGGGTTGACGATGCCGGCCAGGCGAAGGATGCGAAGCAACACGTAGCATACCTCCGGCAGCGTGTCAAATCGCTCTCGGCCTATCTAAGTTACCTAGAGCGAAGGGCCGAGCGACAGGTCGCGGCAACGTTCCACCTCGTCAACCAGGCCAACGCGTCGACCAACCTCGCAGTTGCGCACGACACCAAAATCCTCGCGGTGGCTAGCAAGCGAGACTCCTCGTCGATGAAGATACTCGCCGCGGTGACGACCACTTTTCTCCCCGGCGCGTTCGTAGCAACGCTATTCTCCATGGACATGTTCAACTGGTTTGCCGGCGCGGATATGCCCGTTGTCAGTGGGCGATTCTGGATATACTGGGTGATCACTATCCCGCTTACGTTGGCCACGGTGGGGATCTGGTTGGCGTGGGAGTTCTGGGTAATGGGGAGACAACAAAGGCTATGGAAGACTGGTGATTCCGATTAGCGATGTGGTATAAAGATATTGTAAGAAAAGAGGGGGGGTTGGGGGGGTTGAGGAATTGTCCTGCAGTTCCATGTACGTTAATTAGACCTAACATGGTGTTCAATAGCTGTGATGATACGATTACTTTATGGCAGGGGAATATCTTCTCCCCCCTATTCCCCCCACCTTCCTCAAAGCCTACTTAATCTTCCTGCGATTACCTTGATTCCACCCCCGGCTCTCAGTGCCGCACTTCAACCTCCCGGCTCCGTTATCCGAGCCCCATGCACCCGGCACTAGGCACCGTAACCTAACTATGCGGATCATGCCGAGTTTCTGTAAGGAAGTAGCTGTACACTCCCAAACGCACTTCACTTCACCTTCTAGGAAAATGTAATGAGACAGTCTAAGTGTATTGCGAATTACTATAGAAAGTTTGACCTCAACAAGCGGTGATTGCCTTAATAAAACGATGCCTCTATCTCTCTACCCAAGCTCCTGCCCATGATATTAGCCTCCATGCTCCTGCCGGATTCATAACACTTCAACTTAACAACAACCGGGATACTTGATATTTTCTAATCCGTATTTCTGATTGAGCCCCTCCACGTTACTCCCATTAGGTCTCGTCCTTCTCCCATATCCACCCTCTCTTCATCTCTTGTTTATATGCACCTAGGCCAGCTTGGGAACCGCCTTGTCCCACACCCGAAGTCTTAGGTTTCTTATCGTCGCGTCTTTCATCCCCTTTTGCCTCTCGCAAGGTACTGCATCACTGGCCTGCATTTCAGTCGCGTCTGTTCCTTACCTGCATAGCTGCCCTTCTATGGTTGAGGCAAAAGTGATACTGACATCCAGGGTCTACCGGTGAGTCTCTCCTCTCTTACTCTTGCCGTGGCCTTCCGAATCTACAATTTCCGTTATGATGCGCTCCAACATATTATTATTCATCTGAGTCAGCCCGTTCTGTTTGTGGTCATATCAATCGCAGGTCGTTCCGCGCCTAGCTATGGAACTTTTAGTCCTTTCATTGGCTAATACCGAAACATAGTAGTATTTCTCTCACCTCCATCACTATCCGCTTTATTCTCATTCACGTATCATCGTAACCATAGTAAGTATTCACCCCTTCTCTTGCATTTTAAATTATTAGACCACGGAGAACCCGATCTATTCGATATACCGATCCTCAGGCTAACACATCCTTAGCCCCCATCTGTGGTCGTCAAGAAACGCTATCCTCAAAATCGGCGCACCACGTCAACCGTTCCCATCATGCCCCCTCGACGGCAGTGTAAGCCGGATAAGGTGAATTCTTCTCGGGATACGCATCGAGTGGACGAGAAGTCTGGTATATAGAGCCTCTTGAGCCTTCGAAAAAATATACTTCGAAAAATTAATGCTTAAGTAGAAGAAAAAGGCATCGATCGCCTCGCACCGATATCGACGGCCCTAGGAACGCCTGGTGGGATCCCTACCTTTTCTGCGGCCGACTTCCATGCTCTGTCCTTGCGGTTAGTCGACAACAGCGGCGCAGCCAGAAGCAAATATGACGATCGGCGCAGGGTAAATCCCCCTTTCGCTGGATTCACGCTGCAAAAACACATGTAACTTTTCTTTAGGTCTCCGAATACGACTTCCTGGCCCTAAATCCCGATTTACCCGACGACTACAGATTATCTAATGCGTACAGAGATACCAAGTTAGTGACACCTTTAGGCTTTTACTCTTAATATACTAATTACAATCTCAGTCGCATTGTGGTCGCCATAGTGGGCAATAGCACGGTCCTTATGCATGCTAAAATCTTGGCCCGCTCGCGAGTCCTTTACAACCTATTCACCACTGCAACAGGCCGGGGCCCCTTGAACTGTGCTAATTTTATCGGCATCGGTCCTCGAGAGTTCCAGCTATTCGCGCATTCATTGTACTGCATCGACCGTAGGCATCCCTCCCCAGTCCTGTCGTTTAACGGCGTCGACTATATCAAGGCACTGTGTCTCTCAAATACGTTCTGCTGCCAGCGAGAGGTCTACGATTTCATTGCGGATTGCACAAGGTCCTATTTTAATGCGCTCGACTCCTGGAGGACCTTGTTCGATCCGCCTCGTCTCACTGCCTTGATATCCCACGAGAAACGGATCTTGGAGATCAATGAAGCGTACAAAGTCTACAAGGAGCATGTTTGTTCTGACGGACCGCGAGCATTTACGGACAACTCCTTTGCTATTTTTCTGTTGAAGTTTTGCCCAGCCGCGGTCTACGATGCCCACAGCGCCAAGCTCGACCAGTCACTCGTCCGCGAGGTCGGCAACGTTGCCCTTCGCCAGAGAGACGCTGACGCATTCTCCCAAGAGGAGACTAGGCTATTCACTAAGCCTGACAGCTCAAACAAATGAATTTGCAATTCAATCTTGCCTATTTGCGACTTATAGGAGGACGCTGGTAATAACATGCCAAAATGCCCGAGAATATCGACGACGAGCCTATTCATAAACTTCAATTGCTATGCCAATTATTTGCACTAAGTACGTAGATAGTCCTAGATAGGGTGGAGGAAGAATACAAGCCGACGTAACCCACTAACCAACGGAAAGGAAAGGATGAGAGAGCCGGAGGATCAAGGTTCAATTTCCGGATTCACTTTCTAAATTCTATAATACGCGCCATAATTGTAGCTCGAGCTATCACATACGCCATGTTCTTTAAACCTGTTTAAAACTGAATTTCAGCTTCACCACTTCAGTATCCAGCTAATTAATATTTTACCAGGACAGAAACTAAGGGCAACGTCTTATCCAAAGACCTATTTTATCTATTATCTCCTGGAATATGTAAAGATTTGCTGTTAAGAGGGCTTTCACCTTATGTTTAGATATGTCCTGCCACAAGCAATGTGGCTTAGTCTACAATAATCACCCTAAATTTAAAAGATAGCCGCCCTTAAAGTTAGCAGGGTACATATCATTTATCAATGTTATTTTGTCCCTATCCATCTATTTAATGCCCGTAATCATACGCTTGTATATTCCCTCATCAATGTTTACATCTTCCTCACTATATTTTATCACAAGTACTATAAGTGGGCTACACTCGGCGCCTTGCGATATTGGTCACCAGGGGGAATATCCCACCGAAGGTCTACACCGAATCCCTCTAGTACCTTCTCGCCTGCCCGTGAAGCCGTTGCAGTGGGCGACATATTTCTTGTCAGGCCCTGAATCGCTCTTTGCGCCTCGATTTGGGCATACGCTCCACATCCGGCGTATAAGTGAAATCGCAGCAAGAGTTCTAAAAAATGGTTCTCGCGGACCGAGCCTAAGGCATTTCCACATGTTGAAGGCTTAAAGAATTTGTACTGGCGACCTCGTTAATGCCGGTACCTAGGTAGTGTTATCGTGCAAGGTGATCGCGCCTTGTTGTCAGGGGGCCTAGCGAGTAGAAGCCTGTCCACCAACGCAGCACCTCAATCGTTCTAGCTAGACCGAACTAAGGCAGATCGGAAAGCTTTGTAGGACGAGGAGGCCTCAGTATATCAGATTTATGAGCGTGAGGTCACGTCCGCTGGTTCTTTCCCCATTCCCGCATCTCATTTTCTCACCTTGCATTATCACTGGCCATGGTCGCCGAGACGGCGCTCAGGAAGCCTGTCAGCGTAAAGCACCATATGGTGACTTCAAGCAGAAGATTACTTCAGAACATGCATACCTTCGCTTTTGACCTCTACGCACTACCTAGGTATAGAGAATTGGGACGGTTGTGGTTGCTCGGCAACCGGGTTAGGCTCTACCCCACAGTAGACTAGCCCTAGGTAGGTTAGACCTGGGGGACACCTCTAGGTACCTACCCAAGTACTTAGGGGTCGTACCTTAGGTCTAGGCACCTTAGGCGTTGGTCGCCCTGGGCGAGCAAGCAACCCAACACTACTAGGTTAGTACACTACACTCCACTCCATTTTCGCCGTGGCATAGATTCATCAGGCTTGTATTATCCCGACGACGCTTTTATTGCTCACCGCACTTGTCTCTATCCAGTTCAAATGGAGGAATCAAATAGAATAGCAGAACTGGAGGAGCGGTTGCGAGCCGCGGAGAACCGTGCTAGGGAAGCAGAGAGAGGCCGACAAGCAGAGCAGGAACGCGCCGTTAGAGCAGAGAGACGCCAACAAGCAGAGCAGGAACGCGCCGATAAAGCAGAGGCACAGCTTCGGCCCACGACTCTCGACGAGTACATCGAAGCCTGTCACGACCTTATATATATCAATCTGAACGTCGAGCCGGACCCAGAAAAGAGGACGACCGGAAGTATCCCGCCACCGTATGCCAAGTATTTCCCGCGTCATCTCAGGCCGTGGACCGACTTCCACGATGAGCAGCGCGAGATACTCTCGAAAGTCTATCGACACTTTCCGATTAAGCGGCGGCTTTTCCATAACCGGAATTATCTCGAGACCCTTGGAAACAAGGCAATGGATGCGCCTCTTGCAAATGAGAAGATGCTGGAAACCTTTCTCCATAATTGTGTTGAGGATCCGGTTCGCTGCATTATCCACGAACTCGGCAGGTCGAGAGATTTTCAAAAAAGGCTCAAGATCGGGCATGGTATCGCATTCGAGAACCATCTTAAAGCCCTCAGTGACCCATCCTACGAGGTGGCAAATCGATGGCCCCAACAACCACGACCACGACCTCCTCCTCCACAAGGACCAGAGCAGGTAGAGGAGCGCCCCAAGACGCCTGACCCCGCCAAAGACCCTCCCAGGTTAAACCCTGACCAGATATGTGTCTATCGGTATGAAGAGGAAGGAACGGAAAAGAGAAGTGTCATCGCCATTTCGGAATACAAGCCACCACACAAGCTCTCACTTCCCCAGCTGCGTGCCGGCCTGAGAGAAATAGATATGATGGAAATTGTCACAAACAACAAGATCCCAGAAGACGAAGAAGCCAAGTTCCGCCACTATGCAACTGAGCTGGTCGCCTCGGCCGTCACGCAGGCGTTTCATTATATGATAAAGTCCGGCCTCGCGTACGGGCTCTTGACGACGGGCGAAGGCATCGTTTTTCTTAAGATCGACTGGAACGAGCCCCAAGTAGTCTACTACCACCTTGCCGAGCCTGCCGAGGAAGTTGCCGCTCACAAGAACTACCGCTCCTGCTCCGCTGTCTCTCAGTACTTAGGCTTCCATCTACTCGCTCTGAGCGATTACTCGCATCGTGGGCAAGACGTCCGGGACCGCGCGATGAGTGGATTGCATACTTGGACCACCGACTTTAGGAAAGCGGCGAGCACGGTCCCAGAAGGCCAGAGGATACCTCCCCGGAGCTCCCCCTCATTTATCCCTAGCGCATATTTGTCTGTCGACCGCACGGTGCCCCGCCGGAGCCGGCGCCTTAGGCGCGACAGCGACCATGTCAGCGACCCTGCGATGCGGTGGAGTGATGAGGATGGCGGTGACGGGGAGGGAGGTAGAAGCCCCAATCGTCGAAACTCACCCAGTCCCACAGAGGGACAGGCTAGTCGACGGAGCGCAAGGCTTGCGGGGCGGCATGCAGACAGCGGAGGGAGTCGGGGCGCTGGTGGAGGAGGCCGAACTACGGGCCGGGAAGGTCAAGGTAGCGACCGGAGCGAATTCGAAGGGAAGCCTCATCGGGACCTGGCGTACTGCACTCAGAAGTGCCTCCTCGGCCTAGTCAAGGGAGACGTTCTCGACCCGGAGTGCCCCAATCTCAAACTACACCAGCACCGAAACAGCCATGGCAGCGTTGTCAATATCAACAGCCGCCACTCTATCGGCCATGACGAGTTTCTTCAACTACTCTCCCACCAGCTAAAGTGCACGCTCGACTACGGTATTACCTCCCTGGATATCACCGGCGCCCGCGGGGCCCTATTCAAGGTCACGCTCCTCGGCTACGGCTACACCTTCATCAGCAAGGGCACGGTACGGGCGTTTATCCCCGATCTAGAGCACGAAGCCAGAGTCTACGAGCGGCTCAAGGATATACAGGGCGTCCACGTACCCGTCTTCCTAGGCGCCGTCAACCTGCGGTCGCTGAACAGGACGTACTACTACGACTTCCGGATCGACATCGTGCACCTGTGCCTGATGTCCTGGGGTGGTCTCAGCCTAAGAGACGGCCAGGATCCGGGCAGGAACATGTCTACCTTACAGCCCATGGCGATGGAGGCGATGAGGGCAATCCACCAACGGGGCGTGGTGCACAAAGACGCCCGCTACGAAAACATACTCTTCAATCCGCAGACCGGGGGGGTCATGCTGATCGATTTCGAGCGCTCGCAGCTCCTTGACAAGCCCCGGCCCACCCTGGCTGCCCTCGAGCCGAATAAGCGACGGCGGGTGCAGGATGCGAAGGGACAAGCTAGGTCGGTGGGTAGCTCCGCTAACTTCTCGGCCGACTTGGCTGGAGTGAAAGCGGCGTTCCAGACTCTCGGAGAGGTGCCCTGAGATCAGTGGCGTTCGCCATTGCGATTCTTTCCAGAAAGGGGCTGGCAGTGCTGGGGATGGGGGGGAGTTAAGTCGGCGGGCATAGGCTCGTCTCATTGCCGTGATCCTGCCACAGGTCTCCTTGCCCTCTGCGGACGTCAGCCGGGCCACCCTTTCTTCCACCTCCTTACCGAGTCCCCGATGGCCTAGAACTGGAACTAGATCCTCCCCTACGTCATGGTTAGCTACAGAAGCGGTCAATGGTTCGTAACGGCTATGTGGGAGAAGTACCATGGACTCATATCCGATGGTAGCGTGCGAGGATTTGACGGCGTCAGTTGGAAGTCTCTTCGCTACATCCTTATGGGCTCGCGGCCCGGGCAACCCGACCGGTTTGTTTTCTGCGACTAGGGGCACGGCGGGTCGTGGGACAATTGGGACAGCCCTTGGTTTAGCTGGATCGGCAGCCACATCGGCCCTAGAGCGGATCCTTAGTCTAAAGAGCAAGTATTCGTGTTACGTAGCCTCCTGTAGCCTCCCGCATGCATCCTACAAACGCCCTGGGCCGTCTAACATATGACCCATCGTCGTCATGATGCCCTGCAATCCAGTTCTCCTGGTATAGATACGCGTGTATCCACCCGAACCAGGCGAGAGAGCTTGGTAGATCTGACCATTGGTCCTTTGGTAGCTGCTTCATTGGCGCGGCATGTTCGCCCTGCATTATACCTCTCTCGAGCCTCACGCCGATAACCCTTTGCGATCTCGTACTCACAACGCAGATTACGGCCGCATCCTTACGGTTGCAGATCAATAGAGGCAATACCGCTATGTAAATAAAGCTTAACAGGTAGCTACGCCTGGCTTTTTTTTTATCTAGCAGCATTCTAACGGACAAGCATGAAGCATGATAGCATTCTTTGTGTTCAGCGGCTGATGTTAAGTTGAGTGTCTAGAGCTAGGTGCCGTTGCGGATGTGTATGCGATGTTGCTTCCCACGACCTTCCCTTCGCGCATAGGCACATGCAGCCCCCAAACCGTGACGGCCTAGGTTCTCCGCCGTAGGTCCCCGATTCTAGCAGAAATGAAATCCCCGGCTTCCTTGGTGCGACGTCGAGGTTCATTTTCTTCTGAGGCGCGAACCGCAACTCGACGGCGCCTTGCTTCTCTCCCTCGATTCCATCTCGGCAGCCTCTAGTTGCTTCTTCTTTTTATTCTCTGCCTTCTCTATAATTACTGGGGCCCGTTCCTGGCGATATACCTTCAAGATATTGACGATTTCGTTACAGAGATGTTTTGACGATATCTCAAGCAAAGGAGCCTTGAAATTTCCCTCCGGCGAGTCTAAAAGACCTTGGCAAATGAAGTCCTGTAGTGGAAGGTGCAGGGAGCATAATTCAACTGCGTTACCCGTTTCATCCCGAAACACCTATATTTCAGTCAGTGCTGTACCTCGGATATAGAGTGCCTTGCCGTCGAACCTCGTCTTGATAGCATGAAGCCTTCACATTTCCGTTTCGCGAAGTCTTTACCCGCCATATCATAATTGAAGCCTTCCCCGTTGTGTTTCTCTCATCGTCTTCGTAAGAGTACCATTCCGTCGCATCCAACTCGTTATGGAGATACAACTCTTCTAGTCTTTCTTCATTTCTTAGCTCAGCCAAGTACATTTCTCTCATAAAAACGCTAACAACGGTTCGAATCTTGCCTTTACTCGAGCGCACTGCTAGGCGTTAGCTGTGGGCTTTTTGGATCAGTTTGTGAGCGACTCGGGATCACGGAAGACGCCGGCGTATCATTTTAAACTAAGAAGGCGTTTTACTCTGAATATCGCCCGATGAAATAACATTCAGACTTAGTGTACTTCTCAGCTTTCTCTTGTAAATCCTTCTTGGTCTGTGTCCACCCAATTTCCATTACTATAACCGGAAACTGGAGAACTCGGGGTCAGTTACTCCCATCTTGGTACGACTTGCGAAGCTTTCGCAGGCTTCCCAGCAAAATCTTGGCCCGGAAAGGAAACTTGGTGCTCTAGGAGTTGCCGCAACAAGTAGAAAAAGGCGCCGACAACGCTTACCATACAGCAGAGCCGACACGGGTTGTGTTTTATACTCCAGTCCGGTGATTTCGTGTCACTTGCTCCTCTAGGATAGGGAAATGAAACATTCGCATGGCCGCAACCCAAGATTGTTTTAGCAGCATTGGAAACGTTCGCGTCGAGTGATTGTTCGAGTTCATCATGCCATATGAATGTTCTTCGCTTGATACAATCCTCCACCCCGCCCTGCATTGTAGTCGGCACTCGGTTTTCGAATAGCTTTTTAGACCGTGTGTAGTCAAATCTACTGCTTGTCAACGTCGTCCACTCAGACCTCGGATTAACTCGCTTTACCGTATGTTGTCCGGGAACGCCTCATTTTCAGCTCCTATAGCCCTTAGGACTTCGCCGTACTGCTTGACAGTAAGTTTCTGAGTCAGATTCCCAACGCCTGTACGCTTGATTCTCGGTGGCGCTTTCAGCAGGGCTATGACGTCTTGTACCCAGGCATCGTTTACCCGGGACCCGCGTTGTTTTGCCATGTTGAGGAAACTGGTGACCGAGTCGTATACCAATTTAAAGGTAGACACTGACGAAAGAGGTTCTTCTTCGTATAGATACGGTGGTACCGTTAGTGGAAAAGTAAGCTCTTCAGGCTCCTCAGTATTTGCCTCGCTGTGAGTAGAATGCTGCGAGTAGCTGTCTCTGTTCTGAATGATTCTCACAGCGGACGGTGCTTTTGGCGGAGTCGGTGGCATAAGAGAACAAGTAATTCTTTAGTGATCTAGGTATATGAGCGCTTGCTTCACTTGATTACCGTACGCGACCCCCACAGACTCGGGAGTAAGATAAGGAGTGAGTCGGCTGAAACCGCCGTGGTGTGCAGGAGGTTGTTGAAGTTCCGATGTCGCAGGGCCTTTACCTGGTTTTAACGAAATATTGGGATTTGATTCCTGCTCTGTTGAATTGATCTTCAAAGATTCTCTAGCCACACCCGGGGCCGACGTCTTGGGATTGAAGCTCGTTATAAGTAGCAACTCGGCCTACAGATTCCCTGGTTGGGGTATCTGAAGCGGGCCGCGGAGTTACGATTTCGACGTCGCCAAACGGGTCCCGGTCAAAAAGGGATAGCCGCACGTGGCATTCTAAATTAGATGAATCTTCGTACGTGGCACGCGAAACGTGCTAGAACGCGAGATTCTCCAGTCTTTGAGGTCTTGGTTTCCCTAGGTAATACACTCATTCAACCGGGCTCGACCCCTTGCATGAAGACCGAGACGATCGGGAATGATGCTATTGGGGCAACTTTAGGCGAGGTGGTATAGTTGAACGACTAGTGTATATAGTCTGGCGCGAGCGCCATCCCAGAGTCCCCTTGTTTTGGTCAGGCCAAAGATCTTCGGCACCATAGAAGATTATCATTCATCTGAAGACATTCTAAGCTTGTTTATTAGCCCTTGTTATAGATCACGAGGTATAGCCCCCCAATCAATCTGGGACCTGTAATACCACGAAAGTCTGGGATACCACCCAATTAGATGTGCACGCGGAATCAGCGTGCTCTCTATATCCCTTTTGTTAGATTTGAGCCAATTAATTGGTTTCTAGTCAAAATCCTAAGTGTCTATTGTCTCTATTGAGCCAAGGATTCTATCCCTTAGCTCCCTCCCTTATATAAGTGGCTGGTACGTTATGCTTACAGCGTCATCATACCCCGCTATCTCCTTCATTTTATGCACATCGTTATATCCAATAGAAGCAAACCAAGCCACACAAGTTTCCAAGGAGTACGTCAAGCCAGTATTTCTTGCCTCTATTCTCCCTTACACTATGCCTCGCAAGCCCACGGTGCCGGCTTACGCCTCAAAGCCACCAAGTTTGCACGAGAGCATGAGCTATCTACAGATGAGCTTCACTGCGAAGAGTGACGTAGGCGATAGCCAGTCCATTAGGAGACTGCGACCAAAGAGATACTTGGATGTGGATGTCTAAGAGGCTGGGCCGGGCGCTAAACGGCTGGGTAACGGGAGACCGAGGACGGAGGCGTGATCGTGAGGCTGTCAGATCTCTCTTGATTCCATGAACGGTCAACTAATCCAGTTTGAACTGGCGGGTTGACAAATGTTTTCATAGGGAAGGCAACGTAAGGTATACATGATTTTAGAAGATTTGGAACAACTGAATATTGGCAATATTGGTAAATCCTCCCTTTGTTCATAAATACCTCGAGCATACTCTCCCACTTAGTCTCGCTCCTTATAAAATGACCGCTCCACCGGCACCAAGTATTCTTGGTTTTCCCCCTTTCCTGAACCCGCCTCTACGCCTTCTCGTTTGCGACGTTTTTGGTGCCACCATAGATCTGAGGAGGGGCCTCCTTCCGCTCTACATTATCCTTGACAAGATACCGTGAGTCGGTATATAGTCCGGGGCCAGCCTGCTCCCTCTTAGCCTTCTCATCGGCTACAAGGAACCGAACATCAATGTATAGCTGGGGGTCCTCCGTTGCTACTGCGTCAGCTGCGAAGAGTTTAGAGATTAGCTCGTGGGGCTCTGTATAGGCACAGCAAGAGGAGGGAGAAGATGGCTTACGCTTAGCTACCGGGGCGGCGGCCACAAAGCCGACGATGGCCGCGAGGGAGAAAATGAACTTGAATGTGTGCATCTTGTTTCTGGAAAGTTTGAGGTTTGATGAGCTTGGCTGTTGCTTCAACTGTCAGGATGAGCAGTCCTTCAAAATATATATTTATATGCGAATGAGCACTGGAAAGATCATGCTAGGCTGAACTTCCGATGGGCGGAGCGATCTCGTCATCGGTGTGGTCTACCGTCTGCGGCCGTATTGTTACGGATTCCGAAGACATGCAGGCGGTACGAAGTCTCACCGTCTTATTACGCTCGTGTCACGGCACAACATGATGTCGTGATCACGCTGCTAGCGACGACGACGTATGCACTTGGGCCTCGGCGACAGCTCAATATCAACGTCTACAAACTACAGGGATTACCGTCATAAACGGAGCGGAAAATAACGGGGTGCACATAACACAGAAAGCTTCGGTGTTTACGAAGTACCAATAATATCTTTACACCCACCTTCTAGCAGGCTTCCTTCCTCCTTGTCATCTGTGTTCCGGGCCTCAAAATCGCGCCTTTGATATGGCCAGCATGACGCCTTCAGGATTGCTTTGTATTGGCAGTTAAATATAGGACTAGTATGGACCAAAGGATACTAAGTCTATTAGAAAGGTACCTGTAGTCTCGGCCCCGGCGTGGCGTCGATATAAGCAATAGGTGCATAATCCGTGGCGTTCCCGCTTCAGCTTCTCACCCCGCATGCTTCTTCGGAGCCCAAAGCCCCCTTGCCCATGTGCAGCGACATAATCGTTTCGGCGTGTCGCAACCCGTATAGGTATGGATTAATAAGCTACGCCAGACGCACTACCCGGCGATCACTGACAGGACACGTTCAAAGACATTCAAAATACCAACATCGTAAATTTTAAGAATAATTATATATACGCTGATAGAGCACTGAGACAACTTTTCCCTTCATACCAGAGTCGAAATTGTCTGTTCTGGCGGGTGGCAAATCGAAGAGTGATCTGCGATGGACTACGAAGAGATCAATCAATCTAAAGAGTCGCTTCTACCTCATGAAGGGCCGCACTCAAAACGGAAGATCAACCACCTACCGTGGGGAACAAGAGCTTGGCTTTTGACCGGATTTAATATCCTGATTTTCTTTACTTCGGCCCTGCTGCTCATAGAAAGGCAATACAGCTTCGTCACGAGACCACAGACCACTTGGCTCCGCGAGAGTACCAGATACTGTTAGTATATAATCCAATTTTTCTCATTTTCTTTTCCCGTATTCAAACCAGTTAATCGCAACGCCCTTCATCAAAAGCTGATAACCTCCCCCTAGCACCATTATGGGGAACACCGCTGGAGAAGCAGCTCAAGAAGTATGAAATGCAGATGAACAGTACTCTCTTCACACCGTCTCGCCACTCACAATACCGTGACACACTCAAGCCGTCCAAAGACGTAGACAGCGCATGGGAAGCCCTCGAATGGGTGCGGACATTCCCCATCACGGAACAAGACGTCGTCGCAATTGGAAAAGACCCCCGAACGGCAGTCAAGTTCCCACCTGATTATGGCTTCGGCGACAACGCGTACGTCGCGCAGCTCGACATCTTCCACCAGCTGCACTGCTTGAACGCGCTGCGGCTCATCGCGTGGGGGCAGTTCAAACAGGAAGACAAAGCAGCGAATCGGCCGTTCTCGGACCTGCACTGGCATCACGTCGCACATTGCACCGAGGTATTGCGTGAGAACCTGATGTGTAGCGCCAACCTGGACGTGGTGACGTTCAACTGGAAGGAGACGCAGAACGTGCCGTTTCCGGACTTCAACCTGAACAAGAAATGCACGGACGCGGAGACGCTGATAGAGTGGCAGGAGGAGAACGCGCTGTCGGCGGAGACTTCGCGGGGCTTTAGCAGACCTGAGGGCGCGCGGGAGGTTCCGATGGAAGACGAGTATTATCGGCTCTATGGCCTTGACAGGGTGGACTTAGAACATAGATAGTCGCGTGGCTAGGTTCTGCTGGCCCGGTCTGAACGATTATGAACGAGTAACATAGAACAATTTTGATCAGCGGATTTGAGACTTTCCTAATGCTAATCATAATTCACCTCGGCGGTTTTTATTTTTTTTACGGTTCGGTATGTCAGCAATCCGCTCCCAATGGCATCAGTGGCAACCTCGCCCTCTTGAGACTAATTAGTAATATTCAACTAATGGGGCTAGACTGTGGTATTCCACAACGCATTTACCAATATAAGACCCCTACTATCGAAAGTCCCGCCGTTATAGCAAGGGACAACAGGCATGTAGCAAGGAAAATCCCGTTCTTGGTTGTCATCACTACAAAGTAGGCCCAAAGAAGAGCGAAGAATAGGGCGGGAACCAGATAAAATATACCCAGCCTACAAACACAAGGCACCGCAAATAAGATACCGAGGACTACCCAGGCCAGGTCCGTTTTCACCCATCGCAAAAAGTGAGTGCTGTTGGAACTTTTCCTCCTACGAGGGAACCCAAAGGATGCTGATCCTCCTTTTAATTCTTTGTAAATCTGCTCTTTCAACTGTTTATCCGTTAGACTGTGGGGATTGATCCCGCTTGATTCTAGCTCGCATTTAACGGCCTCCGCCAGTAATAGTATAGCTCTTAAGCCACGAGGCCGTTCCGGTTGGCCTTGTAGCGGCGGGAAACGTCGATTTGCGTAATCAAACAAGTACGTGCCACCGGTCCATATGATGAGTAGGAGGAGTCCTACAAAGAGCTGAACGTATGAAAAGCCCCAACGAAAAGACTGGAACTACAATGTTAGTGCCGTTGCATTTATATTTCGCCACAGTATACGGACCTCTCCGAGTGTTTGACAAGACCCATTATGACTTATGTCTTGCAGTGTATAGATATGGCCTGCGTACACCCAAGCCGGCCGAAAATTTTCCGTTTTGTTCAGGGATCGAAGAAGCTGCCGTGGCACGACATAAGGTTCTATATTGAGCGAGTTGGGTGGGATTGTATAATTTTGCCACTGTGAACTTGTCCTGCTCCGGCCACCGAATCCATAGGTAATAGCATCTAGAGAACTGTTAGCCAGCTCGAAGACCTACTCCGAGGGCACCACTGACAGTCGTAGATATGCAAGTACAAAGAGCAAAGTTCCGGCGCCCGCACCCCAGGATAAAATTCCGCGCAGTAAATGCCCAGAAATTCGGGTTCTTGCGACAGGGAACCGTCGACATTTGATAATAATGCCTCCACTAGGACGTAATTAGATTCATCAATTGAACTTGTCTCGGTATATCAAAATATTTATAGAAAGACTCCTACCAGACTCGTACAAAGGAGTGGCTAGAACTAGATAATTCGCCGTAAGATTGACTCTATCCCCATCATGTATGATATAGACAAGCAGCTCGAACTCGTTATATGGCACGAGATTGTCACTAATGTCTCTAACATAGCTCCACATCTCGGGTGTATATCCACTCATTGAGGAAATGATGGTCGGCCATGCTAAGACAAAAAGCATGCTAAATATCACCCAAGCGACAGATACTCGGGATCTGGGCCTGTGATATCGCACAACGTCTCTGGCTAGCCGATATATCGACGTGACCTTTGGGCCGCCTTCGGTGAACAGGATGACAAACATCGCGTATGTCATTGGTGTTGTTTCCATAGAAATGGTCGCATAGTCTGCAAACGTGCACCAAGAAACGTATCCTAGGATAGCCTGCCCGAGGCGCCCTACGACCTACACAAAATCGGGAGCGTTAGGAATGGGCTTTTGCTATGTTGGTTTATTTTGTACGCACAAGGTCCCAGACCGTGTCAATGATCTTCGCAGCCGTGAAAGAATAACTACCCAGGGTGAGGTTGATTTGAAAGATACCGGAAGCATCCCAATAGCTATAGCCCTCATAAGGGCTGAAGGTGCCGTCAGGACGGCAGGCATGTACTAACTGTGGAAAAATAGACAGCTTAATTAGTATAGCTAGGATGGTAACTAGGAAGAAAAACCAGAGAATGAGAGGAAACAACGGCCATTGGGTAGAAAAGTCGGCATCGGCCTCTTTCCACAACCCCTTAATACATCTCATGAATCGTACGAAGGGTTTTCCTCTCTGTTTAGAGGTTAGTCCTATGCTCTCGGCAACAAGATTTGGTTGGGATTGTGGCGTTGGTGTCATGAGTATGCGTACGAAATCGAATTGCTCAGTGAAGTAGTGTCCAGTGTACAGGGAAAGTTGTATTATAAACGGTGTACGGGGAGAGGCGAAACTGCCCAGAGACCGAATATTTAAGGCCCGGATACTAAGACCAGGTTTCGTCGCACTGGTTTTGAATTAGCTACACGCCCTACGTCAACAACGCAGACCCCAATCACCCCCGCCCCCAAAATGGAGGCAGAGAGCGGCGCGGAGTAGTTAGCCCATTCATTCGTCGATCGTTTACACGCGACCGAAAATACTATGGTGCGCAGTCACAAGATTCCCGCCACATCGTGAATAATCGCTCGGATGAAATATTGCCGGAGAACAATGTAGCACCGCACCGCATCAGCACCACGCTGTAATGGCAGGCAGTGCGTGGATAACCCGATACTAATCGGCAATGATACCCTATAAAACACGCCCAATGCCACAAAGAAATAATACTCATATGATATCCGTGGGGGCCAGCACGTGGTATTCACTCGTCGGCGGCGTGTCATCATTCTTAAAATAGAACTCAAGGTAAGTATCACAAACTGTCTTACTAGATAAGGGCTTCAGCGTGCACGCCAGCTTCGTGTATCATATAATTGAACCCTTATATCTTCGAGGCATCAAACGAAGCCTTTTCCTTGCATGTGTGCCTCACCTATACTGCTTAGGTAATTCACTGACACCCAATTCGCCACCTTGGTTCCGAACGTGTGATACAGAGACGTGACAAGCCACTTTTACACGCTTACATGGTACCCGTAGCGATACGTGGAATGTGGAACAGCCAGCTACTACCTACGCAGGACTGGTTTCGGGTATCCTCACTCACTAGTTAAATTTCATGACCATCACACAGGTCTAGGAAAAACACCAAAGTGCCTGGCCCCTATGTCCCTGAGACGTACCCACTTACTGCAATCCTCAGGTCGCCTAAGAGGTAAGGATACTCAAGTGTTGCTTGTCGCCCGACTTTGGTCAATGGGGGTTCCCTTGGCAGTTTCGCGATCCTGTCCCTCCACCCCCTGATCTTGTCTATCCACTGGTCCCGCATATCAGGCTGGAGCATCCCCAGCCCTTCCAGCCCCTGGCAAACCATGATATTCTCCCAGAACCGCTGCCGCCAGTCCTCTATAGAGTCCTCAACAAACCACCATCCGTCGTCGAAGTCTTCCTGGAACTCCGGGACGCCGGCCTTGGCTCGGAGCTCTTTGTACCGCGGTCTGAAGCGGGTACTTCGTATAATCCACGTCAAGGCCAGGTTGTTGTTATTCGAGTGAGCTGGTACGCCGTCGGATTGTGGCGCATATGGTCCGGTGGGCTTGACCCGCCGTCTGGGGTCCAAGGTCCCGTCGGGTAGATGTGCGCGGAGCCCCGCGGTGTGGCCGTTGATATGGCAAGCGAAGTCCGGCAGACAATACTTAATGAACTCCAAGCGAGTGTCAACGCTGAGTCTGCGCGCGCTGGAGTCCTGATTCAGGATGGGCTCGAAGTCCGGCGCGAATAACTCGCCGTACATCGCGAGTTGGAATAGGTGATCTGACGGTTCCGACGCGATGGTGTACGCATCGTCTACTCCGCCTCCCCAAAAATTAGGCGTGCTATACCACTGCGTACCGACACATTGATCAATGATATCTGTAACGGGGTTGATCAGGGAGAAGCGTAGCAGGTGCAATTCGCGGATCCGCTCCATGGTCAGGCCACAGTGCTCCAACGCGAGTTCGAGAAGGCCGTCGACGCCTTCTTCTAGCTTCAGGGCAAGCTTCTGCTCATTCTCATCCGATTGCCTCGCCCAGTGACCCAGTTCACGCGCCGTGGCGGTAGCTAAGAAGAGCGGCGATGGGCGAAAAAAGACCTTGGTCTGAGCTACGGCAAGCCGCAAGATGACATTGGGCGTCGCCGAAGCCAGGCAATCTCTCAATCGAGTGCATGTTGAGGCCGTGTTCATAAAGTCCTCGATGTTGTGCAGGTACTCTGGCAAAAGGAAGAGGATGTCGTGCGGGAGGGATAAGAGTCCTGTGGCGCTCATGTTGGGCGATGAGAAGCCTCGACTATGTTGCCCGTCTGTCACAACTCTAGAACAAAGGGGTGTTCTGTATAATACTCAGCATAGCTACTATAGACTCTCTGCGCAACAACTGTTCATTACCCCCATACTAAGGATTATGACACGGCCTGCGTAGACTATTAGTAGCCGTGCCACTCCAGCATATGCATTTGTTGGTGCCTGGAGAACTGGACGATCCCTATCCACACCCACCCTGCGCGTAAGAGCGGGGACGAAGATGAATCACGCCGACGCATTATGCCAAGGTGAATACACAATAATCGAAAATGCGTACAATTCTAAATAGCGCTTACAGAAATATTTACATGAGAGATGTTTGGCGACACAGCCTGCTCATTTCTAGTGCTCGCACAGTACTGCCCGTATACAGAGTCGTACCTCTCTCTAGGGTTTGCCGGTGACCATTCCGGCACGCGCGGATTCCATCATCACACAGCGCAGCACGGTCCTCCCACCGCCACATAACCTCGGCACTGATGTGGTCGCAGCAGTACGAGTCGGAAGGCGAAGCACGGAGTACATATAACTCTTATAAGAAACGGAAGAGCTGCTAACTTTGCAAGGGCCCGACAATAACACATAAGACGGTTTTAGTCACTGCCTGGGGCAGACTGGGGCAATACCACAGTAACAACACCTTCGCCGAGACGACAGGACGGCGACCTTCTCGTTTAGTGGGCCTGGTCGCCTAGGCTATAGATCTACGACGAGCTAAACCCATCGGCGTGAGTATGACTCGGGCGGCGTCGCGCATGGACCACAATCGATCTACAGCGTTTAGCCCTAGACTACTTTTGAGTACGCAAGCGTACGAAAACGGTAACGCGACCGTGGCCCTGTTGTCCATTTTAGGACGGCCAAGACCTCCATGCTACTGTCCCATATGTATTTACCAGATATATGTATTAACCTGCTGAATCATTATGCGGAGAACGAAAGACTGGCGAGCGTTGTGGTTTCGGGTTTATCAAATATACCGTGAGTATTAGATTACGAAATCATCAATCTATAAGTCTTCTGTTGCCGAGCCACCCGTGCGCCGTCTATAACCCAATTGCATACCACATAAGCGCAAGCAAGCATCGCGTCCAAAACAAGATACAATCCATCCAGGCGACTTCCCTAAGCGACGGGTTTCAGGACAGCGCGGAAGTGCACCTTGCCCTGGTCCAGCTTCTCCATGGCGTCGAGGATGCCCTCCTCGGTCATGTCGAAGAGCTGCACGACGGGCCTGATCTGGTGAAGGGCGGCGAACTCGAGCATGCGCTCGTGGGTGAGGCGCGCCGCGACGCACGAGCCCTGGATGCGGATGCCGTTGATGATCATGAGGTTGTTCGGGAACTCGAAGTTGCCGTCCGCGACGCTGAGCGGGTGGATCGTCGAGCCCGGCGCCATGATCGGCAGGATCTGCTCCCAGTTGGGAAGGAACGACGTCGTCACCAGCAGCCGGTTCAGCGGCCGGGAGACGGTGAGCGCGGCGCCGCCGCCCGTCGCGACGAACTCGTGCGCGCCGAGCCGCGTGGCCTCGGCCTTCTTGCTCTCCGACCCCGACAGCACGACGACGCGGCAGCCCATCTTGTTGGCGAACTGGATCGCGAGGTGCCCGAGGCCGCCGATGCCTATGATGCCGACCGTCTCGCTGGGTTGCGCGTTGTACGTGTTGAGCGCGCTGAAGACCGTGGCGCCCGCGCACTGCAGCGGCGCGGCGTCCTCGTCGGAGATGCCGTCCGGGATCTTGTACAGCGCCACCTCGCGCCAGACGGCGTGCGAGCCGAAGCTGCCCTGGTCCAGGTCCGCGAATCCGTAGAGTGCGCGCTGCGAGCAGTAGATGTCGTTACCCGTCCGGCACTGCTCGCAGTTACCGCAGAAGTTGTGGTTGTATCCCCATCCAACGCGGTCGCCCGTCTTCAGAGCTTTAACAGATGGGCCCGTCTTCTCTACGATACCGACGCCCTCGTGGCCAAGACCGACGTGCGCTCGTCTCTGTGACTTGGTTAGTACCGGGGGCTTCAGGGGGTCGTGATACGGGTTGATTTACATAATGCATATCTAGTGTCAAAGTATTAGCAGGGTTTCTACCATCTTATGTCGGGAATGCTTTACCTGTGCCGCAAAGGCCAGAGGCCGTTATTCTGACGAATACTTGGTCGCCGGAGAGCTCATCGGGTTTGGTGGTGGTCTCTTTCTTGGGCGCACCCGACTCGTGGCCCTTGAATACGGTGAAGGTCGGCATGGTGGATTATTAGGAGGATTCGAATTTCGAAAATGCAGTTACTCGTCGTGATGGACTTTGGCACTAATAATTAGCCAAGTATATGGTAGTATGGTAAGATGTTCAGATGATGTTTGGTTTGCGTCTTGGGCCGAGTATCAAGTCTCTTTCTCTCACGGGTAGAGCCCCTTTTATAGAGGTTTTGCGCGGCCACCACGGCATCGTAAGCAATATCGAAACGGCCGACCACCGAGCTCTATGATGTTGGTGAACTCCGGGACCCATCGTAAAACACCTACTAGTAGGCTCGACTGACACGCTGTGAAACCCACAAACACGCACAACTCACAACGTCTAGCGGAGATTGCATGACTATCGGTGTTAAAATGCATATTACAGAACAAGTTTTCAGGGGGGGAGAGATGGAGTTGCGCAGTTCGGAGTTTCGGAGTGGGTCGGATTTTGGATTTTATCTTTTTTTTTTTTGCTTAAAGTCAGGTTAACTACGACACTACCGAGTCCCAAGAGTCCCAGAGTAAATGGTTCTTAGTAAAGACCGTTGCGTAGTATTAATTAAGGGCTTAATAAGTACCATTTTTCATCTTTTCATCGTGTCGTCATATCAACGTTCTCATTTGTCTAAGGTGCAGGGCCAGCCCGAGCCAGGGTGCTGGCAGGGTCCAAGTTTGGCCCCATCTTAGCCTCGGCACTTCAAGCAGACAGGGTTAGGTAATCCGTGATGAGTGAGCCACCTAACCCCAATGTAGCATTAAACCGCGGGCGCTCCTTATCCAAGCTTTGCCTCCAAGTGTCGATTATACACCTCGCAGCTTCATGCCGCTATCTCTTTCCTTGTGTCAATGAGCCGGGTCAGCTGTTCTGAGATTGCAGCATTCATTATGCCGCGCAACAAACGGAGCTTGGTATCGATCTTGTATCTTGGTCTGGACGACCCTTGTCGATCCGCGAGGATTGGATTAGACGATCTCCCGCTCAACAAGCTCTTCGGTAGAAAAAGGCAGAGATAGATAAGTCAAGATGGTATCGTCAGGCTGAATCACCATACTTAGCTAGCTAGGGCCACTGGGACAATAATTATCCGTCCCAGCGCGGTTATTTTTGGGAGATTGGGCCGCGAATGGCTATCCCCTGTCTTGTATTGAGTCCTAGTTTGAAAAATATTGTCGTCATAGACTTACTGGGAAACTCGGACAACAGAACTAGCCAGTCGTGCACCAAAGGAATCGTTCTTCAGCCCTTTTGTTTATCAATTCCACAGTAGTTTACTGCGAAGAATACAGCGGAATTAGCTCGGGAAAATGAGAAATAAAAAACTTGCAAACCTAGACTAGTAAGGCTACCTAGGTGAGATATTTTCCATAAGTGGCGCAGCTCAGCTATGCAGCCACAGCAATAATGCACCGCCATAAAGCTCCAATCCCAGCCATCACAGATCAATGGCCACATGAAGACGCCATTCTAAACACCAGTAAAACCTTCAAAAATAACTGAAAAAGAGACTAGACTGAGCATATTGGCGCTACAATTTTATTGCCTTAGTAGTGGTGTATAGCGTGTGGTTCGGGAAATAAAACGATTGTGCGGTCGCGAACTTGAACTGCAAACTCGCCCATTCTTAAGTGAAGTGCGACGAAAAAAAGAAGCGAAGTTAAAGGCAATAACGGTTCGGTTATAGGTTTAGCTACTTCACTGCGAGATCTTACTGTAACATGGTATATAATACAGCAATGAGTAGATAGAGTGGAGAAGATGCACCGATCAGGCTTATCGATAGGAGGCTTTTCGGTACCTCGGTACCTCAGTACCTCAGTACCTCCTCAGCTTCGCAACCACGACAACACACAACCATGGAATCCTAATCTGGTAGGCCACCCTCGGGGGAGATGATGTATATGTAGGTCTACCCTGCTACCAATCTCTCTATTCGGTTTAGTCTTTACATGAGAAGCCCGACACCGTCTTGTAGTCCCTCATGTTCCAAAATGATCATCGTCTAATAATTGACGGAGATGTTGCCATCCGCAGAACCCTCGGAGATATAGGGGCTGGAAACATCCCACGAATTATTGTGTCGCTTCTAATTACTTGGGAGGGCTCGGGTCCCTATATATACACACAATCCTCACTAGCTGCCCTCCCGCTGCGTTAGGCCTTGACACCGGCCAGACCCAGGAGTCTGGGAAAACAACATGACTCAGGTTACCCGCAATCTCAAAATGACACTATTACCGGCACCACTGCGGCGTCTCTGGGCCTAGATTTCCCAGGCCCAGATTTTTTGGGGATGGTCAGCGAGAACAGGCACTGTAATGTAATCAAGCTCAAGAATAATACAGTATTTTAGCTTGAAACACCGGCTCAGGACGGGCTAGAGACGGGCTGGAAGACGGGTATCTCTGCGCGATGATATTTCTAAAATATATAAATATAAACTTTATTACAAACAATACAGAGCAGCCCACCCATGGTGATGACAGGGCTACTTAGAATACACCACATTTTGTTCCCCCCGGTCTCCATTTGATCCTCAAACACGACGGGTATACCATTGGCCCGGTAATGTAGCTTGTAGAAATAAAATATAAAAAAACGCTAGCAATTGTACAGAAAACGCCGAGCCGCTCTTGCTGCTTAATGTATAATGACCAACCCGAGCCCTCATAGCCAGCCCCCCTCCCATTTGAATCCCTTTTCCAGAAATGGCCCCGTGAGGTAGCGAATGACACCCGTCCGTAATACAATTGGCCCTCCCTCGGGCGTCTACACGTTGAGCTTCTCGGCGCTCTCGTTGCCTCTCCTGTGGCCCCGCCCCAAATTCCACTGCACCTTCTGCTTGTTGTCGGCGACGGGGCTCTCGGTGTTGCTGTCGCTCGAGATGGAGATGGTCGTCGTGGCGTATATGTTTTTGCTCTGGTCGCCCTGCACCTTCGCGAAGTTGTTGCAGAAGTTGATGCCGTCGCTGTTGTATTTGACGGCCCCTTCTTCGTCCGTGTGGATGAAGGTGGCGAGGCTGATGTCGTTGGGCACTGGCCGGCGCTCCTTGAACTTGTCCGTGCTCCCGATGGTGCGGAAGTTGTCGTCGGAGAGCGGCATGCTCGTCCTCGTCCTCGGCGTCCACATGCCCAGTTGCTGGGCCACGTTCCGGAATAAGGGGCGCAGCGTCGCGAGCGAAGCCGCCGTAATGGCTAGACCCTGCTCGCTTGTGGACCAGATGGCAATATCAAGCGTTGCCCCTGGAGTGATGTTAGGTCTACTGTGGCTTAAACGTAGTAGGTTAAGTTTAGCCTTACATAAAAAGTCGGGGTTTGTGAAATTGTGGATATAACCAAGTCGCACAACGACAGCAATGCTTGCTCTGTGATGGTGTTAGTGGTTGCCGATGACTAGAAGGCTAGGCTTGGAGGACATACACGCAACCAATGCTGAGAATGGGTATCAACGCGATTTTAGTTTTGGTATCGATTTGCAGGGTGTAGATCAAAAACATAGGTAAGATAGCGAAGGTGAAGTCGCAGATGACACTGAAGGCGCTGTAAAGATAGGTGAGGGCGGCGATAATCTCGGGGTTGATACACACGCCCGAGACGTCTTTGTCCCAGAAATAGTAGATGGGACTGCATTGAAAGATAGTGACGAAGAAGAAAACGATTCCCGAAGCGACCGTGAATAACATGACGACGTAGATGATAAGGTGGTGGATCCTCGAAACCGTGAGTCGTAGAAGAAATACGCCTATAGAAATCTTCGACGTGATCATCGTCACACAGTACCAAATATAACAGAGCCACCAATACTGTAAGCGCCATGGTCAGCAGTTATCGCTCACCGCGAGACTTGTCCTCAGACCGACCTTCATTGCCTGTTTAATATCATCATGCTCAAGATCCGCGTAATGTCGCCCGGTCCCGTAATGGATGCCGGTAATAGCGGACGTAACGAAAAGAATAAAGGAAATCTGTGATATGAGGTGTCAGATGATTTTCGCCAGTAGGCATTCCCATCCGGGGGACTAACGGTCGCAAAACTCATAAACCAGTCGTCGAGACCCCATGTCTTCACAATCACCAGCCGAGTGTACATTCGTAATCCGAAGGCGACGACAGATACGACCAGCAGCGTGACGCAGACGGCGAACAGCTCTGGTCCGCGGTTCGGAACACCATCCATCTTGACGAATCTTCCCCCAACTAAACGCAGCGCGCTTCAAATAGCAAGGAAATGGTAAAAAAGAATGACTCTAGAAGACGGAACCGGTAAATATACGTCTGGGCATTTCCGACGCGCTGGGCGATATTATTTCCTTTTCATCAGTGGATGAGAAACTTTCCATGTTTCATTTTGCAAAGTCTGTAGAGAATATTATGCCATGCGCTAAAGAACCAGGGGCACAATGTGTTATAATGTCTCTCTCGGTCACACTTGGACGTTGCCGGGCGAGAGCCGGTTCCGCTAGTCACTATTGAAGTCGCTCTCCCCACCCACACGAGGGCGCGGATGCATCCGGGCACGCCAGAGAGTTTCGGCGCATTTCCCAAAGAGGCGTGGTTACCCGACTACTAAGGCTGGACTATATTCACCGGCAATATGGCCTATATTACCTTGAATTTCCGATCTACGTAGTACAAACAGTAGCGGTCTTATTAGTAGAACTGTAGAGGGAACCGTACCGGCTGGTAATACTGAGACCGTTGTCGGATTAGCAAGGGGTAGAACTACCCCCCCCCCCCGAGAGGCATTTAAACGTCCTTAGTCGAGCCGACAACCTTGGTACGATATAATACTAGAGAGCTATAGTATAGCGACTATGCTATAGTATATATTGCAAGAGAGCCGTGTATGTCTGTGTGTCTGTTGGTGCGGCAGCTAATGGGGGCTAGTGTGGTGGCTAGTGAGGTCGACGAACCGATGGGACTCCCTAGCGTCCGACGAGTCCTCCGTTAACAAAAGACGGCGTTGTCCACGCCGCCTCAGTAATGTAACTCGAATCACGTGAATGTAACATTGATGCCCAACTCCTGAGGTGTGCATTGCGACGATCAGATTGTGCCGGGCATTGATCGGCGCTTTTATGTATTGCTTATCCAATGTAAGCTTGGCGAGAACACGCGAGAGTCGACGTACTCGTCTCTGCCGGTCCGTGCGCGCCCACACCGAGACGACAAAAGCCGGCAATTGCTCCGCTGTGACCCCGTTCACCGGTCCAACCCTTCCCAGGGCAGGCAGGCATAAGCAGGCATAAGCGGGCGTAAAGGGTTTATGAGCCATACCTCCCTAAGGATATAACAGTCTTCCGGGTATTGCATATTACCTTGTCAGATTATTGTCAGAATTGAAATATAACATAAAATAACCTAAACTACTACTAGGTAGTAGGTTGTTATGTATTATTTGCTTTGGTTTCAATGCGTCGTTTGTATACTGTAGATAGCCCACCTCCCCCTCAAAATATTAAATTCCATGGCCTATTACGCGTCATTTATTTGTAATCTAGCATATCTTCATAGTGAAACCTCTATCAACGGCCCGTTAGTAGCAACTCTACTAAAAACAAGGCAAATAACGACTTTTAGGTTTTCTTACCATGCCTACCGTCCTAGTTGTCGTACTATATACTATTAGTTAAGCGACTTAGTCGGATTAAGCTATGCACTAGCGCTAACGAAGAGGTAACTGATATGAGAAACGTACTGTAATTACATAGGACAAATAGCACTGCCTTGATGCATGGGGATAATATCCCACTCTGCCACGTGGAAATGTCCCGTGATATTTGAATAGAAACTCTGTTGATCGGAATAGAACGCAATTGGATCCGGCAATTGTCCGCAAGTAGGGCAACATCTCATTAGATATAGGTTGGGATGGTTTTTGGAGTAGGTTGGCTATAGGGCAATCCATTACCTATCCACACAGCCACAAAGCGATCGCTGTCGATCTACCTAGCCACACCTACGTTACATGCGCCATTTCATTCTCTGGCGGATGTTAACACCGCTAGGGAGGCAAAAAGAGAAAGAAAGGGAAAAAAGGTCGTTTTACAATAGCTGTTAGTAACCCATCTTTACGACATTATGTTTCCGGTTATAGAAACATTCCTCTTTGCGCCAGACAGGCTTGATCAATGCGTGTCTTTTGCCATCACTTGAATTCCAACGGGCAGGCTTTTTTAGCTCTGTATGTTCTGGCTAAGACTAGTGCTGTTTGATTTATACCGAGTTTTTGCCACCTAGTGTGCGCCCGCCAAGCCAGCAACCAGGTTTACAACCAGACGGTCTCTCAGTGCGACATCAGGCCCCTTGCAAGCTCCTGTGTCCCAATTTCGTCTCATCTCTAGCTGCAGCTATCCTGGCGAACATCGTCGATCGTGGGTGCATGGGCAGTCCTGCATGGTCTTTTCATGTGATGGGCCGTTTACAGCTTGGAGATTTGGGGGCCTATCCGGCCTCGGAAATTAGCGAGCCTTGCCTATATGTCGTGCTTGGGAGCAAGGACCGAATAGCTGAAGTGAAGACTGAGTCTGACGATGTTGCGCAACCCCAAGTGACTCTTGGCTGAACCTACTTGTTTGAAAATAAATCCTCTAAAAATCCGAATTGTAGCACGATGGTGGTTGGACTGGCTCTCGGCCCCCAAGTGAGGGGAAGTGCAAAAATGGAAAAGTCCTCGGGGTTTGGGGGCTGTACCCCCCTCTCTTCCTCTCTTCTTCTTCTTTTTTAGCAGCCACCATGTTCTTTAGGCGGCAAGTGTTCCAATCAAGGTGTGCAGTCGTCCGTGTGATACTATTGCGGTATGTTTCGTTTCCGAGGTTAGTTTCGTCGCTCTGCATTCACCCGTGGATGTTGGGGGCGGCATATCACACGTGCGTCGCGTTCAGCTAGTTTTAGGCGGCCCGCCGACGAATAACGAGCTCCCTGCTTCTCAAATGCGTCCGCTGAATAGGACGAAAGAGGTATTTTGCCCGCCCGGTGGCTGGAGCCTTGCTTATGCCACGATTAAATTCCTAATGATGAAACATTGCTGGCGGCTCTCTGCAGCACACTTGCATACGATGATTCACAAGTCACTGGTGTTAAACGTAGCAATGAACCCTGGGGCTTCAGGTGGGATATATGATGGAGTTTATATAAGTGCCATGAGTAACGACGAAGAATCTCCATTCGCCTGCTTGCGAAGGCATTTTGTCTACGCCAAGTACAGGGCAATGAGTTTGCAACTGCCCGCCCCTATTCTCCTAGGCCCCGTTAACGACCTCCGTGCAGTCGAAGCCTTTGCTAGTGCACTGGCTCTAAAATTGTGACTCAAGCAGCGGCACTATGGCGGAAATATCCTACCATCAAGTCGATGAAGGTGCTCCAAGCCTCAGCACGACCACGGAAACTAGCCTCATCACAGAGTGCACGCCGTTTCGGGCTCACTCGTTTGCGAATAAGCAGGAATTGTCCGGCTGGTTTCCCCGCATAGACGAAAATGAAAATCCACCGTTGGGATTCCGACTCTCCAAAAGGAATCAAGCCCTTCTTTTACAAGTTGCTCTCATCGGCATCATTTTTGCTACCAACCTCTTTATCTTGCTATACGCCTCATCGAAGTATCCTGCAAGAGATGGCGTTGGGCTTCTTTATGCTGGAGACTGCGATACGGTGAAAAATGCTAATCGCTGGCTACATCTGCTTATCAACGCATTGAGCACCGGCATGCTGTCTGCGTCGAGCTACTGCATTCAGCTCCAAGCCTCGCCCACACGCGGCGACATCGACAAGATGCACAAGCTTAACAAATGGCTGGATATCGGAGCACCGAGCCTCAGGAATCTGAGATACATCGGCCGGTGGCGCCTTGTTTCCTGCATCGTTTTAGCACTCAGCTCGCTTCCTATTCATCTAATGTGAGGATCATTTCTCTCCCCTATGCTTAACAAGGGAACGGAGACTAATAACGACAACAGTTTTAACTCGGCTGTTTTCCAATCTCTTGCGTCAAACGACTACACTGTGGCTGTTGTAAAGGACTCCTTTACTTCGGGGGCAAGCTGGTCTCTATCTACGGCCGAGCGCAATCGCCAAGGAGACGTTGGCTGGAACGAGAAAGGTGTAAACCACCCAGATCAAGACTACCAAACCGTCATAGAGGATATGCAGAGGGATGTTATGCACGGCTTATACGAGCGCAAAAACATCACGGAATGTTACACGATGTACGAGGAGTACTGGGACGCCCGACAAGGAAACGTAGTCGTCGTCGTCAACGATGAGACTGGCAATAGTGACAGCCTCCTCTTATACACGTTCGTCGTGCCGAGATACGACAACTACGCGAAGAACCTCTGGGCCGCATCTAACGGGACCGGCGAAACTGTGGCGTTCTCGCAGTCGCCTCCTCCCGTGACGACTATACTCCTCGGCCCGCCACGCTACCGGGCATCTTACTGCCTAGTGCAGTACGCGACCGCCAGCACGGTGAGATGCCGTTTGGGGTACTCAACACACATTCTATCGGCCGTTTGCTCTCTGAATTTCGTCAAGCTCCTGGCGCTATTTTGGGTGTGGGCCAACCGGAAGAAGGCCGAGAGGAGGCGCAAGATCAAAAGCGAAGAATGGGGCGCGGGGGTTGACAACGAGGAAGAGATTCTCGCCCGCAAAGACACCGTGCTGTCGACGCTCGGCGACGCCATCGCGTCTTTCATGCAGGAACCGGATGAAACGACCAAGAATATGTGTCTCGCTACCAAATACGACTTCGTCCAGAAAAGAACATGGTTAAATAGACGAGGAAAGGAAAAGCCGGAGCCGGAAATGCACCCGCGCGAATGGAAGATGTCAAAGAGACGGTGGTTGTCGGCCACCACTGTTTGTCAATGGGTGTCTTTGGTTACCTTGTAAATGCCCTCTTCCCTATCTATCATCCATTATGGATCACCGGGTTACCCTATAGACGCTAACCGCGACCTTCCACCGCAGGTACATAGCCTTTCTCGTGGGTATCTACACTAGTCTAGGACTGCTCACGGCGTCCCTCGCGCACCGTCATTTCAATCTCACCTTCTCTTTCTTCCGCTCCCTTGGTTTCGGCTCCGTCTCAGAGCTGACCTATCTCAATCTCCAACTCCCACGCGGCGACCCCGTCGGTCTGATCGCCAACGTGCTCATAATTAACTCTCCACAGCTTCTTTTCTCCATCATGTACTCCGTCTGCGGAGCCGTCATGACCACGTTTCTCGTCCAGAGGGAGTTCAGCCTTATGTACACTCGGGCTCACCGGAAACCTCTGCGTGTGTCCGAGCCGGTGGGCATTCAGCGGTCGAGCTACTTCATCTCTCTCCCCCTACGCTACGGTGTCCCGTTGAACTTGTTTTCTGCCGTCTTCCATTGGCTCATCTCCCAGAGCTTTTTCCTAGCGCGCATTACGGCGCTGCTTCCCGACGGCGTTGAGGATTATGCAAATTCATTCTCAACCCTTGGGTATAGCCCGTATGCCATTATCGTCAGTAAGTTTGATTCCTATACCGCGTTTCTGTCTATATTCCATCGCACGATGCTGATTTATACCCTACAGCGGGGATAATTGCCTTCATCAGCCTGATGACCATTGTCCTAATCGGATGTCGGAGATATGACGGCACGATGAGCCTGATTTCCACCAATAGCATGGCGATAAGTGCCGCGTGCCATAGTTTACCGGAAGATAGACAATGGGGGCATCTGCTTCCTCTACAATGGGGAGTTGTAGAAATTGGGGAAGACGGAATCGGTCACTGCGCCTTCACCACAGCGCCCTGTCATGTTATCCGAAAGGCCCAAGAGGGTGTCTTATATCAGTGATGAGAACAGTACACAATAATTATAGACAAAGTTCACTAATCAAGTTACCCGGCCGCGACGAGGAGTCGACTAATGCGTTGATGTCCTCGTGGTCTGTTTTATGCATGTCGCCAATGTTTCCATATCCCGTGATGGTCGGAACATGTTTGTCATAAAGGGGGTATGCCGGTCAATCTCACGCCCATTTGCCGAAAACCTTGAGCGCACGTTGACCCTGAAGGCGTACCTAGTGAGATGGGCCCGTCTGCTAAGCATCTGGCGTCATCAGTCTCACCCACGAGTATACAAGGCGCCTAGAGACTAGAACCGTCAGCAGAATAATTGTCTGCTAGTGTACATAAGTCGATTCGTTGGCCATGGGAAGAACCTATGTTCTACACAAATGCGTGATGACGTTAGCGGCACCTTCGACGGGGGCGGCTTAGGTGCTTATGGTGGTGTAAAACTAAACTAAAGGAGAAAGAATTGGTGCCATTCCAGTATACTTTGTGCTATTCCCGAGCATCCGGGGTTTGCAGAATTGAGTGCTTTTAAGGCATACCCAGATCTGGCGATGCCACAGATGAGGTCAGATCGCCACGGTGTTGAGTTGTTGGGATTGGTGGCTTCTAATAATCGCCGATGACGGTAACTTAACCAATCAGGCCACAGTGCCGCCGAGGTGAGCCACAAGAGACTGACTATATGATCTGTGCTAAGGTTGCTTCCTCACCAGCCACAAGTAGATTTAGCAGATTTCTTGCCACATCCAACTTTCGGCCAGTTCCTAGTAACAAACGGCCGTAATCACTTTTAGTCTTTTTAAAATGAATCATGCATAAGGACACTGGGGACTCGGCCCTTCATCATGGCCTTTTGTTTTGCTTAACCTAATATACCCGCCCTAAATCGCATGTCTTCATCGTTTTGGCCAGAGCAACGTCACGTGAATAGCCCTGATCCCAATACAGCTTACACGTGGTCGAGTGGACTCCATTTTTAGTCTCGAAAGCCTATATGCGGACTAGTCTCTCGGCTTACCTGGCGGGCTTTTCCTCTTCTAGAGACAATATGACGACTTAGTAAACTTGTCACGGGCTGACATATTCGCAAAGTCTTGCGGGTTGCTGATGCGTGGTATGACTTGCTGACGCCTTAATTTCAAAACCCGGGAATTCCGCCGGCAGGTAATATCGGGTTGTGTTAACCTGTGCCTCTTAGAATGTTGCCGCTGCTACCCATATTTTAAGCTTTGGTGCCTGGAATTGTCTTTATCACGTTGTTTATTACATTATCTGTTGCAACTTAAATCTAAGGCGGCTATTCAGCCAAAATACTTCGCATTGGTTAGTTATAAATCTATGCCAACTCTATAACTGCCAATTTCTCTCATTCCTATAAATGGGATTTATCGCATGAAATAATTATCCAGGGTTTGGAATCCCTTGGATCTGCGCCCCCGGTGGATCTAGAGCTTACAGCCTTATGTCTTTGTAATTGCTAAGTATCATGACCCATACGTCTTTCCACCGGTTTTCTAGTTGAGAGAAGAGAAGTTGGCTTACTCCTTTTCCTAAAATGAGGTTCGGTCCTCTGATTATTCATAATTGCGGTCAGTATTCTAGGGACGCCACCAAACCCGGAAATACCAATCTGTGTCTCGTCAGCAGAAGGGCAACGGTTCGAGAACAACTACTGAAGCACGGTGATAATTGCTTGGCATCTTCTGGGATTTCCTCGTTCGGTCAACGTCTGAGGTAATATGTCTTATGCCTACCTTAATCGGCTTGAGTGGATGAAAGTAATACACTACGTCTAGAGGCCCATGCTGGGGCAGTCATTCGATGGAGCCGCTAATTACCGCGGGGAGAAGGCTGAGCCTAGCACTTGACATACGGCTAGGACTATGGGTGTGAGGGCTTCAATATGGTATGAGGTTGGTCTGTTCATGATGTTGTGTCCTAGACTCAAAGTGGGAGGTGAGAAATAAGCAGAGATTGTCGGAAGAGGCATTTTTTGTGGCCTCGTCAAGTATAAAAGTGAGGGTATTCCTACGCCTTCATCAACAGAGATCAACACCTCATTCATCACCTTCACATCAACCAGCATCAAGAGTTACCATAAATCATCCGCACTCCGGAATAAAATACTTACCACCCACCACAAACATCATGTATTCCAAGGCCATCATTGTTACTGCTGTTGCAGCACTCACCAGCACTGTTGCCGCCGTCACGGGCGACATGACCTGGTTCCACCCTGTGAGTTCAGCCATTTCCCGCAATATTTCCAACCGGTAATCGGCCTGGAGATCACAGTATCAATATCTAACTATTGTGTCCGTTTTAGGGTCTCGGTGCTTGTGGCGGAACGGATAACGATGGCTCCCCAGTCGTCGCCCTCAACCCTTCTGACTACGCCAATGGCGCCAACTGCGGAAGATGGATCACTATCCAGGGCAACGGTCGCCAGACCGCGGCGCGGGTTGTTGATCTCTGCCCTGGCTGCGGCTCAGGCGGCATCGACGTCGCCCCGGCCATCTTCGATGACATTGCTTCGCTAGATGATGGCCGGGTTCAGGTTAACTGGTTTTTCCAGTAGATGGGATTGGAGAGTTAGACACAGTGGAAATTGAATAAACTACATGGGGTGGGATGTGGCTGGCGGTTATTCGTGAAGGTAGAGCGCAATGGGAGTCATAGGATAGACGACGGGATCACTACGGACGCTCGCTTACTCAAGAAAATACAATAAATTCACTCGCTTTATATGATGTCTCCTTCTTCGTAAATTCATTATCATTATCGTAGAAGTAGGGGGGGTTGTACGCAGGACATGAGGAGAGATTATACAGGTGGTTAACCGGTATTATGGGGTCGCTGGTAGATAGGATATTACTAACAATAACCCAATATAAGGAAGCCGAGTGGCGCTCCAGCTCAATGGTACCAAGTGTCTCTCACAAGCGGGGTATAATAATATCGGCTTGACGGGTGTAAGAAGAGATAGTACACGCAAAACTTTCAGCATCGGGCGCTCAAAAGGATACAAAGCCTACCTCGCGTTAAGGGATAATGGCGTATACTCAAGCACCAAGAATTTGGGAAGTTAAACGCTCTTGTTACGTCAAAGTAGGGTTTACATACCTGGCATGTTGCTAAGGACTCGAGAGGCCTCTAACAAGCATACAACTTAGGACTAGGGTTCCTTAAAGGCCCAAATGGCTAAAACCGTTGGTGGGACCTTATGAGTGGTCTATTTGAGGCCATGGCGCATAGGCCATTGTGAATGGTGGAAATATGGCCTGGGAAAGGGGTATTCGTGACCCGACTTCCATCACCTCCTTCGACATGGGTTCGGCCCACTTTCGAGCAACTACCGAGGCCGAAGGCCAAGGCTAAAAGGTCAAATGAGGGCTGCCTATCACGTTGTGTAGAACGAAGAAAATGTTGCGTAATTATGTAGCAGTGGCACTAGGATGGTTGGTAGGTATAGCCTCTCCACGCAATAACAAACGAGACTCCGAAACTGCCGTGCCTCATAGGCCTAGGAATTGGCCGATGAATTTAAGAGACATTAAAGGGAAAGACATGAGTATTTTGAATTTGCAAGGCGCTCAAATGTCGGTCAGCAGGCTATAGAGAATGGCAAATGCTTCCACACGTGCAACGTGCGGAACACGGAAAATTTAGGATACTAAGACTGGAGATGTCTAAGCTTGGCAAAAGAAAATTCCTGCTTCGTAACGATCTATGTTTGAGGATCCCCCACCAAGGCCAAATTCTCTACCCCACGGTCTTGAAAGGAAATATAAACATGATCCGATTAGATTGATAAGATAAACTGCAGTGTGGGCTTTTTGAGTGGAGCTATTCACTTACCCCGGCAGCTATCCCGCCCTACACGTTCAGGAAAGGAAAGGTTAGTTGAAGATCTTTCACCATATCCTTGTATGGATTTAGACACCGGGTTCTGACCGGGTATTCACGGACCCGTTGGGTGCGAAGCTATGGGATTGGC
This sequence comes from Xylariales sp. No.14919, assembly GCA_002003505.1. Lineage (NCBI taxonomy): Eukaryota > Fungi > Ascomycota > Sordariomycetes > Xylariales > Xylariales sp. No.14919. The sequence goes on from BDMC01000044.1 coordinate 154,853, forward strand.
ATCAACGGAAACGAGGTATGATTACGCTTTCTGCGACCTGGGCGGTGATGCCAAGTCTTGGCGAGGGACAGTTTTATAATCATAACATTTATAAGTGTGAGGTGTGAAATGGAATGAGCGATATAAAAGTCGACTGGCTTATCAATAATACACCGGACGATTGAAGCTTGAATTAGATGCAAAATGGACGGCACAGTCCTTCCAACTATCCCTGTCCTTACCCTCCACGACGGCGTCACCAAACAGCAGGTTGATGTCGAAGAGGTTTGCGCTCAGTGGCTCAGAAATCTAGACGAATGTTTTGCTTCCAAGTCTTTCGATGATCTGTCCCCGTTATTCATAGAGAACTGCTGGTGGAGAGATATTGTTGGCCTTGCCTGGGACTTCACCTCAAAACATGGCTATGGCGCTATCACCGTATTTCTCCAGAGTGCGCCGAATCCAATCACGGAGTTACAGCTTATAAAAGACGGTGGCCTGAAACCAGTGCTGCTTGACATTGGCGGAATGATCTGGATCCACACCGCATTCACTTTTCAGCATCAACATGGCGAAGGAAAAGGGGTCGTTCGATTAGTACATGTTGGCAAGTCTGAATGGAAGGCTTGGTTAGTTTCTACACAACTCGAAACCCTTCACTGCATTAATAATCCCATGACCCCGCATCCGACCGTTCTCCACGGCGAAGCTACCGAAACGGAGGACAGGATATTGCAGACTTTAATAGTAGGCGCAGGTAAGCTCACAACATACATTCACATCTGGGCACGTGAATTAATCATAAACACTAGGACAATCGGGACTCGCGTTAGCTGCACGGCTGAAGTCCATGGGAATCCGCGCGCTTATCATCGACAAGAATCAGCGTGTAGGTGGTGCGTGGACAAACAGATACCAGTCCGTTACACTCAACACGCCAAAATATACAGATCATTTTCCCTTCATGAAGTTACCGGAGGAGGGGCCACACTATTATAGTGGAGAGCAGATGGTACAATTCATGGAGCTGTATGGAGAGAAAATGGGTCTTGCGATCGAATTGGGCATGGAAGTGACGAAAGCCGTGTATGATCCAGAATGTCGAAGATACCGCGTCGAAGCACAACGTGAAGGTGTAAAGCACATCTTCTCGACTAAACACGTTGTACTTGCAACGGGCGTGTTTAGCGAAGAACCAATTATTCCGGAAATCGCCTCCCTAGACGTATTCAATGGGATCGTGTACCACTCCGGAAGCCACAAATCAGCAAACCAAGTGCCCGATCTCGGAAACAAAAGAGTTGTTGTCGTCGGCTGCGGATCAACAGGCCATGATATCGCCGCAGACTTCGTCTCAGGCGGAGCAAAAGAAGTGACTATTTTCCAGCGAAGCCCGATCTTTTACGTGTCGGATAAGGCGACAGAAACCATCTTGCTCCCCATATGGAACATGGATGGCGTCAGCACGGAGGAGGCGGATGTTCTAGGTAACTCACTACCGCTCAAACTTATCCGAACCGTCAGCATCGACTTGACGCGGCTGATGTGTGCACACGACAAGGCCACGGTAGACGGTCTGCAGAAGGCGGGTATGGCGCTTAGAACAGGAGAGGACGGGTACGGGCTAGCAGACTACCAGCTCATTCACGGCGGGCGCTTCTATATTGACCGAGGGGCTAGCCAGATGATCGTTGATGGGCGAATCAAGATCCGCAGATGTGAGGGTGGTATCGGCGCGTTCCATCCGAATGGCTTGATACTTGCCGATGGAACGGCAATAGACGCCGACGTGGTCGTCTACGCTACTGGATACCGTGCGGCCGAGGTGACAGTCGAGCGCCTCATGGGGCCCGAGGTTGCAAGTAAAGTCGGAGCCGTCGGGGCCTTAGATGACGAAAATGAGAGAATTGGATGGTGGAGACCAACAGGAGTGCCCGGCTTCTGGTATATGACGGGAAGTTTCCTCTGGTCTCGTCAATTCTCCCTTCCGACTGCGCTGCAAATTGCTGCTATAGAGAGGGGGCTAAATGACGCCCATTACAGCTAATCGCGGCAGATTTTCTTCCGGAATTGATAAGAGACAATAAAAACGAGCGTTATTTAAACATCTTAGTGGGCTGAAAAGGGTTAAGAAACACGGACCCTGCTATATTACCTCGGTATATCGATAACTAGAAGGGGAGCTTTGGGTATGCACAAGGAGTAATACGTGCGAGCCAGCCTCGGAAATGCTTTCATTATCACATAAAATCAATACTTCATACTTGATCTACGAGAAGCATGTAGCCTCAACGGTTTTGTATGTTTAAATATAGGCTTCTTGATAGTTCTTTGGGAACTTACGTAAACCCCATTAGATTACTACGTCACTCTTATGAACAGCAGTATACTTTAATTGTACAGCATACCGTGTATAAAGAGGCAAGATGCCTACTCAGTGGAGGAGACATAGCTAGAGTTCTTCGAAGTAAATTTGCACTATCATACCGGATCATCCCGCCCTTATCACAGAGTATACTTTAGTAGCGGACTCTTGTCACCCATATCTGCGAGCTCTTGATCACTCCATTTCGCCCTGATCTCCTCTTCGGTCATCTTGCTATCCCGAACGTTGACCCTCCAAAGAAAAAGTTCCATCAATAGGGTTCCGACGATCCCAACCAAGGAGAGTGCGAGAGATACTCCGTATCCCGTGGGATATGTGGGCTTCTCCTCATCTTTGTAGATATAGCTACCAACAAGGCCGGCGGTATTGGATAGCATGAGCATGAAAGCAATACCAGCAGCACGTTTTGCCGGGCCGGCCAGGTTATTAGACACCCATGCTGCAACGTTGGGGGTAATTGGATAAACCCAAGGCAGGCGATGAACACAGCGACGTATGATTCGGCGATTCGATCTAGGTGGCCACCAAAGCGCACCAGTAAAGCGAAACCAGTGGTCACACAGAGCTGAGCCCCTAGGATGAAATGCATACGCCAACTAAGACGGTCCGAATGGCGGCACGCTATATAGGCAGAGATAGTGCCAGCAATATATGGCGGTATAGAAAGTAATTGTGAGTTGGCCGATGTGTAGCCCATGTTTTTGAGTATCTGAGGCAACGTAAACTTGATGGCATCGTTTGTCGCATTGTTGGTCCAGTATATGACTACGGCGAGATATATTTTCCAATCCAAAGGGATAGTTTTGATGATGGCCCAGGTTAACTTTTGACCTTTCTCTTGCACGCCGCGGCCTCCATCTTGCATGATTTTCCGGAGGTGTAGGTAACGCTTCTCATCTTCTGACAATATAGTTGTCCTCTCGGGAGAGTCGAGTAGTAACCATGGAGTGGTTCATTCAAGGAGGAGAGGTTCTAAACCTTCGATGATGAAAATCCATCTCCAACCCTCAAGGCCTCCGAGGCCGTCTAGCTTGACGATCAAGTATGCAAGGAGACCAGAGAAAACCCCGGCTAAGGCCGCCGCCGAGTAGAATACGGCAACGCGAGTGGCCAGCTCGTGTCGATCATACCAAGTTGAGATAATGAGAATAGCGCCTGGGAATAATCCAGCCTCGGCAATGCCAAGGAACAATTTCGCGACTAGGAGGCCTTGGTAGTTTCTGACGATGCTCGTAAGCGTAAGGACTACACTCCACGAGATTGTCAAAGCTCCTATGTAATACGACGGCCTGGCAAGCTTCTTGAGGGCAAGGTTGGATGAGATCTCTAATCCAATATTAGTCTTACGAATTACTTCGACAGATGCACGATAATATCATTAATGTCGTCGTCAAGTGCAGTTGGTAGAACCAGTGAGACGGCTAACGATTAAGATAGCGAAGGTTCTGGGCTATACCACTACAAGGGAGATAGCCATGTGGCCTAATAATAGGGTCCCTATACTGTAGCACAGAAAATTCGAGAAAAAGAGATCTTAACGACATACCTAGTAAGGTGTATGGAACGAAGAAGGTCCCTAAGCAGGTGTTATACTGGAGAGTGGAAAGACCGAGGGTTTCCGGTAACCCTTCAATTTTGGCATTACCTTGACGTCGTCAGCTTATGACCGAGTAATTATGGATTTCGGGTTACCGTAGTCATACCGATATTAGTGCGATCAGTGTTGCTTAGCGAGTATAACAGACCGAGCATAGGAACAAGATGAAAGTCGATCTTGCGTAGGAGGGCCTTCCTACTAGCGTCGCTGAAGTTTTCTAGAAAAGCAACTTCATCTTCAGTCAATCCGTTCGAGTTCTACGGCGCTGCGTTCGACACATTCTCGCAGAAAATGGCCTTTGCCTTATCTTCTTCTGTCGGTCTCCTATCATCTAGACCCGTATCTCTATCTCGAGCCGTCCCAAAGGAATGTTGCCACGTTAAGTGGCGAGAATACTAGATGGATTGTGGGAGAATAAAAGGCTAGGAGGTAAACTCGCGGACCATCAGGCTCAACTACGGGGATCACGATCTATATACTCCTAGAATGTTGTTGGCGCGTGTCTCGACTACGTATATCAGGTATGGGGCCTAGATCCAGCGCACATCCCGTATTCATACTAACGGTCATCTTAATAATTCAAATTCCGGTTACGCCTATCGATAGGATATCACTCGCTATAGCCGATGGATATGTTACCCCACGATCTAGCCAGGAGGTTGACTTGCTAAAGATAACAACCCTATCGGACTTCATTGCATTTAACAGAAGACGCCGAAGTAATCTCGGGCAAGCATTCCGTCAAGATTCGCAATCCACTCCGAGATCCACAAAGCGCACCCATGGATCAACGCGGTCTGCCACGCGCACTCGACCGCGGCCAAGGCATACAGCGCATTCGGCAAGCCTCTGCCCTCACTAACGCAGGACTCGCTCAAGTCCCACGGCAAACACAGGATTCTGCACGAGTACCACGGCCCCGTGCTGTCGACCGAGGAGGGCAAAGCGATCGCGCGCGTAATCAACGACAGGACGAACGTCGTAATCCTGAAGAACCACGGCCTTTGTCCGTAGGCACGACGATTGACGAGGCCTGCTATTGGTTTATCTGCTTTGACCGCTGCTACCAGTCGCAGCTGATGATAGATGCCGCGACACCGGCGCGGGGAGAACCCGCCACGATTGACGAAGAGGTTGCGAGGGAGGCGGCGGATACTATTGGCACGAGATCAAGAGGCTTTCTTCATTTCCAGCCGTATTATCAGAACATGATAGCACAGACAGGAGGTGCTTTCCTACTTTAGAAGTATACTAAAGTTCTGCAAGATGCGTTGGTGGGTACATTCATTCATCCTGCATTTCGTGGGAGGGCTATTTCTACGTGAGCTTTATTATTCTCCGCTAAAACTCTGAGGGCGACGGTTTCAGAGCCGTATTAGGTTATGTATAAACAGGTTATTATTATCTATTGCATGATCTTTCACAATATCAATCGTGCATATCCGCATATTCACGCGTAACAGGACTGATACACCTTGACGTAACAAAATACGCGATGACTATTCATGTCTAGAAATGAGTTGAGGCCGGTACATTGTACTAACTCCTCACTCCCGTTAATTTTTGTACATTGTGGAGTACGAGTTGAGTAATTAGACCAACGTATTCCCGGGTCTGTTGTAGAATTTGGGAGTGGGATGCCAGGGAAATTGAAGATTAATACTGGTGCAGTATTGCATGAAAATACTTCGATAACCTTTGGAATACAAAACACACACGAAAGCCCTTCATGCCATGACCCTTACTATAGGGATGTAGTGAACACTTGTTGTTGAGTAGAGAGCCTATACTGTCTATGCTGAGTGTAATTTTACAGCGTTCAAGGAGCTAGAAAACCAAACAATTTATGTAACCCTGGCTGGCTCAGGTATAATACACATTAGACTGGAACTAGCGTATTTGGGGGTGTGTATTTGAAGTTAGTTCCGGTGTTGTATTAAACCATGGCCTAGGCTCTACTATCCTTATTATCCAAGCTACTGCAAACATGAAAACGACAACCTCACAGAGTATATCTAAATAAAGGTGACCGATCTCCGAGCTCCGCCATCTCCTCCATCGAATACTTCTCCACGACCTCAATGCGAGATATCTCGTCTCTCTTCTTGTTTATTCGTATATATATGACGTCGAGAACTACCGATGCGATCGCACCACTGATCGCGAATGCCAAAGAAGTACCAAATCCGGTTGGATAGCCCGGAGCCTCCGAGTCGATGAAAATGTAGGATGAGCCGAGGCCTCCGAGGTTAGTTAGTGACGTTATATATGCGATTCCGAGAGCACGCTTGTTGGGGCCAGCGAGATTGTTGCTAATCCATGAACTTGAGCCGGGGTTGATGGGGTACAGCCCTATGCAGGCGAGCACAATGGCAAAGTAGCAGGCGCCGATATTATTCTTGACATGTGGAGAGAGCGGGGTGAGCACTGCATACGCTACGATGAGTAGGGTTTGAGGGATTATCAGGAAGAATGATCGTCGTTTGAACCTGTCGGAGAGGCGACCAAAACAGTAGGCGCTTATGGCACCGGCGATATAAGGGGGGACGGTCCTTGGAAAATTAGCGAGATTCTTTGTATGGTTAAGTGGCTTTCAGAAGGCTCACAGTAACTGTGCCGTCTCGTTTTCGTAGCCCATGTTCTTCAAAATCTGGGGCAAGGTGAATTTCAAGCCATACGTGGGAATAGTATTGGACCAAAAGTTAAAGGCCATGATATAGAACTGCCAGTCGGTGATAACAGTCCAGAGCAAGCCCCATGAGAAACGGTGAGCTACTGGATCGGTTTCGGTACCTCCGTTTTGTAGATCCTTCCTGGTTCTCAGGTATTTGCGTTGGTTCTCGCTCAGCCAGCGTGTAGCATGCTCTGGGGTATCAGGCAAAACAAAGAACGTCAAGACACCGGCAAGGACGGTGAGGATGCCCTGACCACATTAGTAAGTGGTAGTGTTGTAAACATGAAGGGAAAAATACCTCCAAAATAAATATCCATCTCCAACCTGCCACACCAGCCACCCCATTCAACTTGGCGAATGCAAATGCTAAGAGGCCCGAGAAAGCCCCGGAGAGGGCCGAGCCGACGTAGAAGAGAGAGAACCGAGTTGCCAACTCGTACTTTGAATACCAGTTGTTCATGTAGAGAATTGCACCAGGAAAGAGACCTGGCTTCATCAGCAACTTGAAATCGGTTTACTAGCAACATTACTTACCCGCTTCAAAAGCGCCCATGATAAGTCTCACAGCCGTTATTTCACCGTAGTTGTGGACTATGCCGTGAAGCGTCATTACCACGCCCCAAATAGTCGTTATAATCCCCAGCCACCACGATGGCCGGTTTTTGAAGTAGCGTTCGAGAACATAGTTACTTGGGATCTCTATAATCCGTTAGTACATATTGGCACAAGTAGACACAAGGGTAGCTACCAAATATGATGTATGTGACGAAGAAGGTAGACAGTACGACATTGTACTGATTGCCCGTAAGATTTAGATCATCGGCAAGGCCCTGGAATTTGTCGCGATTATCAGCACAGGACTATCAGAGAATCAAAGAATGGCCCCCCAAGTCGGAGAACTAACCTCAATCTTCGCATTGCCAATGTTGGCGCGGTCAATGAACGACAGCACTGAAAGCCGTGAGCTTACTAATAATAACAACAATCGGACCGAACATACGATACAGCAGAATCAGGGTTGGGAGGATGTGCAAATCCATCTTAAGAAGTAGTCGTTTCCGGTCTTTTTCAGGATAAGAATGAATAAAAGCTTCTTCTTCTGTCATAGATACTCCTTTTTCGTTCTCGATGTGCAGAACCTCATGGCTCTTTTCGACTGTTGTGCGGACCGCCGCGTTGCCGGCGTCATTACGTTGAGCCGACATATTTTCTAATGACAATCTCAACGGAAGATGTGATAACGAAAGGGTATCTCAAGGTCAATGAAGGCGAGTTTCACCGTCGAGGAAACGGTCCCTAATTTTTTATTTGGATAAATCTGGGGCAGCCATGTGGTTTTATGTACAATTTCCTCAACCAAGTCGCTAGAACCTCTACAAGGTGCGGGGTCCACAAAACAGAAGCTAGGAAATGAGCAAGGATACCAGTAACCCGGGCAGAAGGCTTGGTATTCTCCAGATCTAAGGATAGAATTGCGATCCCCGAATCGCTCGATTCTTGGCGAGTGTATGACAACAGGACGTGGGATCCTTGTACCGGGTATAGTAGACTGGAACTGTTGGGCTGTTGACGGGTATATTTAGCGCGTCGGATGTTAGCAGTCTAGCAGAAGATATTATCCGTTATACCCGAAGTACCCGGCAAGCTTCCATGCCTCAACACGGCCACGGTGGCGTATCATTGCCGCCAATGACTCTGCTCTGATAAACAAGTCGTATTTCGCTCGAACATATATTAGCCAAGCTTGTAACGGTGTTTCTTGAACGCCTGGAATGTTTAATTTGTCCTATTCAAAATATCGTGCCGAACCATTTCTATGTTCTGAAATCTAGCCGTGAAGTCCCAGTCACAATTGCAAGTCATTAGTTTCGTCACGAACCATGTCTCCCTCTGCTACAGACCTTATCCTTTCGGATGGTTCCACTAGCAAGTATCTCACTGGGGAAGAAAGAGCAAAGGCTCTCAAGGCTAGCAGCAAAGATCGTCCTCTCAACGTCTTCACCTACGGTGGGCATCCAATCTCTGGTCACCAGACGAAGCCGATTAAGCAGATACGAATCCCCAAGTTCGCATCTCTAGAGGATGAAAGAGAATGGCGCAAATTGCACCATGCGGCAGCCCTGAGGTGGCTGGGGATGAACGGCTACAACAACGAAGGAGCCGGAGGACACGTCACGGTCCGCGATCCTATCCTGCCAGACCATTTCTGGATCAATCCTCACGCCGTCTCGTTTACCCATATGAGGCCGGAAGATCTCTGCTTAGTTAATGAAAGCGGCGAAGTCGTCGAGCCGGGCAACATGCATGCAGTTAATCCCGCCGGCTTTGCGATCCACGTCGCCGTCCATCAAGCACGCCCGGATGTTGTGGCAGCCTGCCATTGCCATTCCGTCCCAACCAAGGCGTTCTCGGCGCTCGGCTGCAAATTGGAACCCATAAACCAAGATGCCTGTCGCTTCTACGAAGACCATGCCATTTACGAGGGATTCGGCGGCATCGTCCTTGCTCACGAAGAAGGCCGTCGCATAGGAAAAGCATTAGGGAACAATAAGGCGGTGATTTTAGCAAACCACGGCATACTAACGGTCGCAAAGAGTGTTGACGCCGCCACGTTCCTTTTCGGAGCTATGGACAGGTGTATCCAGGCGCAGCTACTAGCCGATGCCGCAGCCGCCGGAAGAGGAACCAGCACCATCAAAGTCGGACACGAGGAGGCGCAATACACGCGACGTATTTACACTGACGAAATGGAGTATAATATGTTCCAGTCATGGTGAGATTCATTCCCGAGCCGGGAAGTCCCACATCAGCTGTTAACTAACATCCGGGTATTAGTTTCGAAGACGTCGTCAGAGCATCCAACGGCGAACTCCCCATGTTCACAGGGAAGGAGATACAGAGGACTGATTAAATATAAGCTGCACCTTGCATGCGACTTAGAATTGGGCTTAATTGGCAATGAGGTCCCCAAGGAGAGAAATTTGATATATGGTTTGATCGGTGAGAATGATGCGATTGGGGCTCACCGAAACGCGCGCGAGGTCAATCTGTTGTTGTTAAGTCCGTGTAGATTATAACGAAGAGATACAAACATTCCGGCCTTGTACCTTCAGTCTATTAACTCCTGAAGCTCCTTTCCCTTCGTGACGTCTATTTCATAGACCCATGAACCATGGAGGCTCGGCCTAGCTCCCGCCGGATGCGGGAGATACTTGATTCTCAACGACGATAATCGGGAATAGTTTGGATCCTATTGCCGCTATTGCTAGGGTCGGATGAGCTACGACCACTTCTTTTCCGACGGTGACGTCTTTTACTATGTAGACACGAGAATGGATCACTGCCCACATTAATTAGCCAATTACTGTAGGCATCCGACAAGGGTCATCTAGCTAGCCAACTCCAAAGCCTGGGGCGGTAGCTGGGGCCATCCCCAGATTTGCCCAGACAGTACCCAGAAATGTGGTGCACATAATAACTAACTAATACCTAACCTAGGTAGCCCGCTTGATTCCTCTTTAGTGGCAGTAAGGAAGATATGAATATCGACCAAGACACTTCCGACACAGCCATCAACCCATGGGCCGCGTAGGTCTCCCCGCCCCCAGCGGGTCCGATGGTCCGGCAGTCAGCGACATGCTGTTGTTGGTCGTGAGGCGGGGAGTGCCATGGGTGGTTAAGCACCTACGCTAGCCCTATTAGCCTACCCTACTCCAACGAACACAAGTTCACCCACATACTTGAGTAATACATGTTATCACAACATAGGAAATCGTCAAGCTCGTACTACTCGAGTACAATATTCCCAGGGTGGTAGATTAAAACTCGTAGGAGCGCACACTAGTCTGGAACGTGACCATGTGGAGATTACGATAGTGTAGACATCGAGCTTCCTGGAGCTACCCCAATTCCTGACCCTGGTGCTTCTCCAACTCCCAGTTCCGGCACATTCACTCAGATACCCTTGGAAACTTGTATCGATATAAATGAAGTAGCCGGCTACCTTACTGCTTTTAGATTAGTGTATAAGTATTTATCGGTAGTATCTTCCGTATGATTATCGTATTGCACCATTTAATAATCATCCTGGATAGGGTACGATTTTAAGTAACGAGAAGGCATGAGGTAGGCAGGGTGAGTCCGTCTTTTCTCCGAGGTTAGAATGGGGCACAGTTGAACACGACCGGGGGTCGATAAGCTCTCGCTTATATCCACACCCGAGCTCCGTAGCCCATTAAGTAGCCGGTGATGTACCCGGCTATCTCTTTCTAGTTTCCGTACTTGGCCCTCATTCCTTTCCAGGCTCCAAGAACGCCCATTGTGAATCATAATGTCGGACATAGAACACCAACAACCTCCAAGACAGCATAAGCGAGTGGGGCGGGCATGCGACTCCTGTAAGAGGTGAGCCTCTCCCTATCTATTATTACCCGCCTTACTATTTGCTGGTTCTTCGGTTGTCTGGTTTCTGGGCCCAATCGGGGTTCCTATCGCTCCTCTACGCATGCGGGCCATCCAAACAGCTCTTTGACATTACAAATCCTATGGGCCTTGATTAAGTCTCTCGCTAGGAAAAAGATACGATGTAATGGCAAGCAACCATGCTTCAGGTGTATCCAGGACCACATAACATGCGAATATCGGACACCGTATGCACGAGGCAAGAGGAGGGCGTCGGTGAGGCAGAACTCGACCGTGCGTACGGAGCCTGCCGTGCCAATATATAGCCCTATAAGTCAAACTTCATATTCTACTGTGCCCTCGCAACCCCGGGAATCTGCCTGGCAAGGGTCGACTAGTCCGCGGAATATCCAGCCCGCCAACCCGCACCCGGAAGCCAAGGGCCGTTCTCTGCGTGCATCTCCGGAGCCGGGTGAACGGGATAGGCAGGGACACTTCGTCGGCGCCTCCTCCGGCCTAACCTTCCTACTTCGACTACAGCGCCGCCTACGTCGGGACCCGGATACCGCTCCTAAGACTTCGGTGTTTACACTGGGAGATGCTGTATTACCGACTTTCGATGAGACATCATTTACCATTCCTCCCCGGCAAGAGGCTGAGTCTATTCTGAAGACATATTTCGAGCTGGCCTCTCCGACGTATCGGTACTTACATCGGCCGACCGTGGCAGGATGGATGCGAGAGCTCTATGTAGATGGGAACATCGCAGGAGGTAATTTCTATAGCAAGTATGCGGTGGTGCTGACTATGCTCGCCCAAGGCATTAGCTATGTAGGATCCAATCCTAACGGCCCAGATGCAGAAACTGGGTAAGCGGTTATTATCTTACCCCCCTCCCCCATACCCCGGCTAATCCTTCTTCTAGGGTTCGATGTTTCCTAGCTGCACAGCAAGCAATCAGTCGAGAGACTGGGCCAGCTTCTCTTTCCACTGTCCAGGCACTCCTCGGAGCCTGTTTTTGTCTTCTCACGCGGTCACGATTAGCACATTGTTGGAGCTTATTCGGAACTACAGCAAGACTTATTCTCGCCCTTGGTCTGCATCGCAGAAAAAAGAAACCGGAAGGCGGCCTATATCCTCCTACGGGATTTATAGAGCTAGAATGTGGCAAGCGAACGTTTTGGGCCGCTTATACCCTCGACAGGTATCTTAGCGCGATTCTAGGTCGTCCATGTGCTTTCCACGACGATGACATCGATCAAGAACCCCCGGCCATCGTGGAAGATCAAAACCTCAACTCGGACTCAATTATTGCCGACGACAAGAGAAACATGAACACCATGCTAGCCCCTTTTAGTCATCGGATGCTATCCCTGATTTTGGGTGAGACGCTCCGTCGACTCTATGGCGTCAAGTCACTAGACAAGGCCACCCAGTACTCGACTATGAGTGAGCTCGGCACCAAGGTAGACGCGTGGAAGCGAGATCTGCCCGCTTTCTTGAATGCCGACAAAGTAGATTCGAAGCTGCTAGTTCCACTCTTCCAAAGACAGAGCAACATACTCGGCCTCGCATCCGCGCACGTCCGCATTCTGATCTACCGACCGTGTCTATTCAACGACTACGACAAGAGCCTCGGCACACTATCCCAAGCGACGGAGGACAACGTGGCGAAATGCGTCAATGCTGCCATGGACATCGTTACCGTCGTCGACCGCATGATCGAATCGGCGCAGTTCTACGCCGCGTCTTGGTTCTCGCACTACCAGGCTTTCTGCGCAGTCGTGGTGCTGTACACCTACACGACCCGGTGCAAACTGGACCGAACGATCTGGGGGAAATACTACCACGCCGCGGAGCGTTGCCAAGGCTGTGTCGCGACAGTCGCAAACGTCGATTCGCTGGCCCAGCGACTGTGGGTGATCATGGAGGAGTTTCGGCTGGAGGTGCTCAGTCAACTACAGTACGAGCCTCCGAACTCACACGATATCGCAACCCAGCTGTCGAATGACGTACAAGAGTCGCAGTTGCCACTGATACAAGAGCCGAGCAATCCTGAGCACGTAGGCCCATCGAGCAATGCTGGCTTTTTGGACCTACCGAGCTGGGAGCTGTTAGATTCCTTGGTAGGTTTACCAGCACCAAAGAAATTTGACAGTATATACTAATACCGCGCGAAGGCGTTGGATCTAGGAATTGGACTCCCGGATGAACCTGTAGTGTACTCAAACGCATCACTCGGCCTTTAGACGATGCGGTAGCCGCACATTGGGATATATCGCCAGTTAGTAGCTAGAATTTGTTTAAACGTCACTCAGGTTCTCTACATTCCTATTTACCCCTTTGCTTGAGCAATTATACTTGTAATACGTGTGGGAAGTGATACAAATAAGGTCCGTGTAAATGATTCAGACAGAACCTGCTACTATTCGCAACAAGCTAACGCTAACACGGGGGTGACATAACACGTCAATCCGGGTTTCGCCATCTTGATAACGTAGACTCTACCAGGCCAACTATTTAACCGAGGAATATACATAGCACCTATAACCTAGACAAATATTAAATTCACACTCAGATTAAGAAGATACGATCCCCTGAACAGGTTGCAGCAGCTCATTTCACTGGATTCTGCAAATGGCCATCTCATCTACACAAGTGACAACCTTAGCCCTATGTCGTCGTCGGGTTGTTAGGCGATATCGACGTCGATTATCCACGTCGATTATATTTCCACATGGCGAGCATCGGGGCACCATAGCGCAGAGGGCCGACTGCCAATCGTCAATCGGGATACGATGCGCGCTCCGATTAATCGCCTCGGTCGGCTTCCTTCCAGCTTTCTTCCGGCTATAACGGGTATAATACCGGCAGGGCCAACTCGCGTTTGCCGGAGGGCCCTCGGCGGGGGTAGCCGTTAGCGGGGTACCCCTTTCCTGGTACCGATCTCGGTGTAGATACTAATTGTAAAGAAGCTCAATTGAGGTCAGGTTGAAGTGTATATATATGCTGTAGGCAACTAGTGATGTGAGACTTGTGACGCAAAATAGCAACATAAACACCTACGCTACTTCGCGACAAGGTGAGTGAGTCCGCAGATTTCTGGCAAGGCATTCAGCTTATACGGCAACGCACAGATGGCCCCCAAAGAGCAAATAATCAAAAGTGTTGAACCCTTACATGTAGGGCAGTTCATGTTCTGCCGCGTTACAACAAGCGAGGGCATAATAGGGTATGGCGAAGCCGGAGTATGGGGACACATCGAGGCGGCGGCAACATGCATAAAGCGGTTCGCCGAATATCTCGTCGGCAAACGCGCATTTGACATCGAGCATCATTGGAACGTGATGCACCGATTCAGTTATTTTCAAGGTCTTGCCATAAACGCCGCTATCTCGGCGATCGACATTGCGCTATGGGATATCAAGGGCAAGGCCCTGGGCGTCCCGATCTACGAGTTGCTCGGGGGTGCCTGTAGGACCAAAGCCAGGATTTACGGCCATATCTACGAGAAGACGATTGAAAAGGTCCTCGAAGAATGCAAGCGCAAGATGGACGCGGGGTTCACCGCCTTCGGGCATATCAACCCCTTTCTAGATGAGGGAAACGACCAGGTGTACTTCAAGACGCACGTGAAGAAAATGCAGGACGCCATTGACAACGTGAAGCGGATGCGCGCCGTTGTCGGCGACAGGGTCGACCTGCTTATCGAACTACACCGCCGCCTGACCCCGGCCGAAGCCATCACTTTCTCAAACGGCATCAAGGATACCCACCCCATGCTAGTAGAGGACCCCATCCGACCCGAGAACGCGGACGCGATGGCGCGCGTCGCCGACAGGATTGCAGTCCCGATCGGCACGGGCGAACGGTTCTGCACCATCTACGAGTTCCAGGCCCTCCTAGCCCGAAATGCGGTGGAGTACGCGCGCATCGACGTCGCCGTGTGCGGCGGTATCACGGGCGCAAAGAAAGTAGCCGCGATGGCAGAGGCGCACCACGTGCAAGTTGTCCCTCACAACCCGCTGTCCCCCGTCGGCCTAGCGGCATGTCTGCAAATCGCCGCCGCGATCCCCAACTTCGCCATCCAGGAATATGCCACGGGCTTCGAGGCAGGCGTGTTCGAGAGTACGATGGCGCATCTCGGCAGCGACATTGTGGACTACGTGCCCTTGCCTAAGGACGGTTTTGTCGATATCCCCTCCGGCCCTGGATTGGGCGTGCAACTTCTAGAGAATGCGCAGTCGATCCGTCCGCCCCTGGTCCAGCCGATTTCGATGAGGTTGCACAAGGACGGCTTTGTGGTAGATCAATAAGGAAAGACTATTTGAGCCCTAATTGGTGGAGAAGCAGAATCTGTGTATACCATACGATTATATAGACAATAAGACCTGGAATTAGGAGGTCGAGTATAGGGATGAAATTAATTTACATACCAATGCCACGTGTTACGGTCCTCGGCCTCCTTATCCCAACCTCTCACCACCCGCCTGCACAAATCGTCTTATCCAGAATCGAGCGCAGAACAACAGCACCTATGGTTCCACCCGAAGCCAATAAAGTCTTAGTTCCGTGTAAGCTTTTAGTCTCTATAGGGACCACAACGTTGCTCGATGCGTTGCTGTCGCAAGCGCGAAGGGTGGGTTGGTCGGAATAGTGACGGAGATATCGGATGTACAAAACAGCTAACTGCGCTATAAAAGACGGCCCCCCTCAGTGGCTAGGACTCGAACAATTCATTCTTCATGTTTCCTTTAACGTTTTCCAAGCGGTTCTCAGCAGATATATTTACGAGGAGGTTTAGTACAGCACAATATCAGCTGATGTTCCCAGTAGTTCGTTCTGCTTGCCCAACCGGTAGAAGTATTGCCACCATGTCTCCTTCAACCTCCTCGCCACCAGCCGGTGTACTGAGCGCCAGGCCGATAATCACTCTCGAAGAACACTTCTTCTCTCGTGCTTCTCGCGAGATGCAACCCAACGCCCATAATGAGAGTTTCAAAGCGATGCCGGAACTATATGCCCAGCTCACTGACCTCGGACCTCGGCGCATCGCGGACATGGACGCCGGCGAGGTTACTATGCAGGTTATATCACACGGGCCAGGCGACCTGACCCCTGCACTGTGCCGAGACTGCAATGATCAGCTTGCAGAGGCCGTGCGGTCTCACCCCGGCAGGTTCGCAGGATTCGCCGAGTTGCCTATGCGCGAACCTCTGGAAGCTGCGAGGGAGCTCCATCGGACATGTTCAGGGGAGATGGAGGGTATGAAATTTGTGGGTGCATTGGTGGATAGTCACACTGAAGATGGCTTGTACTACGAGGGCCCTGAGTTTGATGCGCTTTGGGAGGAAGCGACCAAGTTGGATGTTCCGATCTATATCCATCCGACCTGGCCGTCCAGACAGGTCTCCGCCGCCTATCATTCGCCCAATCTCCCAGATAACGTGAGCACGTCTATCCTAGCATTCGGGTTCGGCTGGCACAGCGACGTCGCGACGCACATTTTAAGACTATACGCCGGGGGCGTGTTCGACCGGTTTCCGAAATTGAAGATCATCATCGGCCACATGGGGGAGATGATCCCGTACATGCTCCAGAGGATCCAAAGAGTGTCCTCGCAATGGGGCAAAGAGAGGTCGTTCCGAGAAGTCTGGGACAACAATATCTGGCTGACGACGAGTGGGAATTGGGCATTGGATCCTCTAGCCTGCATACTACGGAATACGAAACACGACAGGATCATGTACAGTGTGGACTATCCGTTCGCAAAGAGCCCCAACGGCCTAAAGTGGCTACACGAGCTGGAGGACAGCAAGATGGTTACCGAGGAGGAATTGGAAGGCATTCGCTGGAAAAACGCGGCAAAATTGCTAAGGCTGAATGTGATTCATGCTTAAGCTGGAGAGGTTCCAGCAAATTCTACTGATGTTCAAAAATAGATCACCCCTCTACAATCTAAAAGTTTCACATGTATCTACTAATACGGTAATTTGAGCCTATCTCTCGGCTCGCGTAGGGTCTTTAACACTATCTTAATCTCAAAATCACCTTCACTATACCTACTATTCGTCTCAACTACACAGCGCAGGTGTAATAACCCGGCCCAAATTGCGCATATACAACTTTCCTAGAGATTGAGAACCCGAGAAACCGGGAACTCCTTAGAAAAGAGGGTTGTGTCACACATCATACATCAGTCCCTAGTCTACGCCACGCCCTAGTGCACACTAACACATTCGTGAACACGCATGTAACCTACCACTGTACGCTCATATAGGTTATCGTAGGGAATAAAGATACCACAGAAACAACATTAGAGGAAGCCCCCATTTACACTGTTAGAGGGCGTGGCAGAAGAGAGTCGTCTAACAGACAGCGGCATGCCTGATTCTCGTTAGTGTGGCTACGACGTCGTTTTCCGGGGTGGGTATCGGGTATACGCTCTATTTCCATTGGCAGGAAGACCCGTTTCGCTAACACCTTCTCTCGGAGCCGGAAAGTGGATGCTCGGCTATATCACAGGCCATGTGTGCTTTATTTTTACAAACTGTATTTTGTTCTTCGATTAGCGATTAATAGGCCCATAGACTAACGCTATTAGCAGGCAGCCTCTAATAGTTCATGTGCCTTCCCAGTTATACGTACTGTACTTTAGTTAACACTACGGCCCAGATTCCAGAACGTCCGAGCATGCCTGCCGTTTAATTACCGCCTTTTCGTCCTACCCTAGAGCTATATAGGCTCAAGGTATTAAGTGATTTTTAATTCCGTTAACCCCGTAATCTTAGGCGAGGGAAATACTAGTACAACTTTATCCTGTCGTGGTAGGCCGGTATGTTATCTCGTTCTCGTCTGCCCTATGCTAGGCTTCGGGGAATTTGACATTCGGTCTAGTAGCCATAGAGACGGCGTTGCCAGACAGTGGCCGGTGGGATTTCTATAGTCTATTCTGCTCGTAGTCTTTGAAAACGGGCTCTCTTCGTTTTTATAACTGTTACGAGCCTGTCTGTCGATATACCCTGTGAGCTCGAAATTAGGAACCCAAACAATTTAACCGATTTTTGTCTTGGCGAGGCGGGACGGCCCTTGCGGACTACTACGCACTAACCTAGCGCAAAGCTGCCGCACTACCAAGGTACCTCGAATCAGCGTCAGTTGTACATTGCTGTCCATTTACAATGCTCGCTGCTTCCGCATTCGATATCGTATATCATCAAAATATTTATATCAGTAATATCTAATTGATAAAAAATAAAATGTAAATGAGGGCAGCAAAAAGAAATGGTCAATCCGCGGACGAGACTAAGCCTAATCTAGGCAATACTTACTAACCTAGGCACCTACTAGGTGTCGAACAAGCAGAATGATGCTGCTTGAGATTATCTCAAGGAGAAAAATGAACCAGGGAATATTAATTCAGACACGTATTTAAACTACGCCGGAGCACAAGTAAATATCTTCAAATATAATACTGTTAGAAATAGTCGAAAATAGATTATCTAGGTTAACTTACCCTTACAAATGTTCTTCAATCCGCGCCAAGGTATTATTTAGGCTAAAGTCGAAACTGCAGTATGTCTTGCTATAATAGGTTTAGAGCTATCTCTAGGTACCGAAAAGGTAGTGTCCCAAATACCGAAGAATGGGAGAATCCCTGTTTGCAGCTTGTCTCACTTAGGCACGGTTAAGACAGACTGCCTCTCTGTGCTTCTCACCAAATGCTATGAAAGCCGGTTGGCTGGTCTGGCGGCAACGTTATTTGCAGTAACCACTCGCTTTTTCGAATACATAACACCCCAGAACAGCCAACCCGGATTATCTGTAGGGTGGAAGATAGAATGATATGATCGCGCGTCATCCCACACTTCCCCATAAACCCACGTGTGGAGTTTTGCGGGGAGATGAGGGGACAACCCGCAGCATTATACCGCGAGGGGTCCTTTAGGATCCGCCCTAGATATAGCACTACTGAAACATCCCTAGTACCTCACTTGAATATTGCGTGCTGCCCGAATCGCAACAAACGCACTCGTAACGTCGTCAGCCCAGAGTCACGTACTAGAATTAATCAGGCTCGGCGTTAAATCTATCGTGAGTGCTAGTTATACGAAGAGGTAAGCCGGGCCAGCGGATCTATCAGGAGGTTCTGAACGACTACCGTATGAGCTAACCCCGAGCTGTGGTTAATATAGCCCCAGATCAGACCACCCATAAATTCTGCAGGACTGGGGGTGCTTCTTGTATCACTTATTCACTTACATTCAACCCATCACTGTCTTCATCGTTTTGACCGATACTCCTCATTTTAATTTGAACGATGGTGGTGCAGAACACTAGACAGCCCTACTTTGGGCTCAGGGGGAAATGGCTCACATTCTGGATAACAGTAAACGTTCTAAATCCCGACTATAGCGTGGCTCTTGACTAACTCTCCAATCAGGTAGCCTGTGCGACTGACATGAGTTTATTCGGTTATGACCAAGGCGTCTTCAGTAAGAAGTAGCGGCAAAGCATGCGGATTTCAGAGTCTAACCGATATTTCAGGTGGAGTTGTGATAACGCAGGACTACCTCGATGTTCACGACCTCAACGGCCCAGAAAAGACCAACGTCCTCTCAATCATCACCTCAATTTACACAATCGGTTGTTTCTTAGGAGCGCTGCTAGCTTTCTCCATCGGCGAGAAGCTCGGCCGCAGAAAAACCATTGTTATAGGAACCGTCATCATAGCGATTGGTGCGATTTTACAGACGTCTTCTTTCAGCGTGCCTCACATGCTTGTAGCTCGTATCGTTACCGGGTAGGCGAGCCATATACATATACTACGTAGAGCTTGGAATCACTAATGTTCTACTAAGTGTTGGAAATGGAATCAACACTGCTACTGCCCCGGTGTGGCAAACAGAGACATCGAAGCTTCATAATCGCGGCAAACTCGTACTAGTCGAGTTGGGAATGAATATTTTCGGGTTTATGTTGAGTAACTGGGTGAATGTAAGCTCCGACGTCAATCTATCGAGCAGTATCTTAAATGAATGCTGACCGCTCAATAGTTTGTAAGCTGATGAGCCGCGCCCGCTTCGCCAAAGCACCGCAAGATATCACGAATCAGCTTGCTTAGAATCAGGTCACCCTCTATTTAAAACCAAGGGCTGACGCACGTAGGGACTTTCATACGTCGGGGGTCCCCTTGGATGGCGACTACCCTTAGCGATCCAGCTGGTATTTTGCGCTGGCCTCTTCGGCACTGTGCCCTGGCTCCCTGAGTCCCCAAGGTATCTAGATAAACGACACCCCCCCACACCCCCCCCCCCCCCCAATTGTTTTTCAAAAACATTCCATCTCACTCGATCATAATAGATGGCTACTCGCACACGGCCGAGAAGACGAAGCCGTCCTGATTTTAGCCGACCTCGAAGATAAATCGGTCGACGACCCAGTAGTTGTCGCTGAGCGCCACGCGATCGTATTCAGCATAGAGCACGAACGAAAACACGCCATTAGGTGGCGGGATCTTCTTCGAGGGCGAGCGTCAGCAGGGACGAACACAGTACGACGATTGCTGCTGGGTGCTGGCACTCAGGCATTCCAACAGCTTGGCGGTATTAACGTGCTGAGGTAAACAAGGGCAACCCAATCCTTTAACGCCTAGCTCTAATTACTAAACGACTAGTTACTACTTGCCTACGCTCCTGATTAAGTCCGTCCATTTGCCGGAGAAGATGGCACGACTGATCTCCGCCCTGGCGTCTGTCTCGTACTTTTTCGCTTCATCAATCGCCGCTCTAACAGTGGAGAAGTTCGGGCGACGCACCATGATGCTCATTTCGACGCTCATCCAATTAGTCTGCTTCATTCTCGTAACGGTGCTTTTCTATCTCACCGAAAAGCCAGGATACCCGTTCCAAACAGAGGTCGCAAAGGCAAGCGTGGTGTGGTTCTTCATATACTACATCGGTTTCGGCCTCGGGATGTTAGGGATCCCCTGGCTCTACCCCACAGAAATCAACAGCCTGCCTATGAGGACCAAAGGTGCCGCAGCGGCGACCATGACGAATTGGCTGACGAACTTCCTCGTCGTCGAGATCACCCCCATTGGCATCCAGAATCTTGGATGGAGATTCTACGTCATCTGGGCGGTTTTCAACTTCGCCATGCTACCGATTATCTGGGCTTTCTTCCCCGAGACGGCCAATAGGTCGCTCGAGGACCTGGACGCATATTACCGCGAGAATCCTCCGTTGCTAGTCATCAAAGACAAAGACGCTACTTCCGTTTCCCGGCCTCAGAGGTTTGCCACGGCGCACAGCCGTGACATTGAGGAGGCTAAAGCGACGGGCTTGAACAAACGCTCTGTCCAGGAGGACCCGAGCAAAATATTGTCGTCCGGCGAACAAGAGAAATAAAGCACTGCGGTGAGCGGGAAGGTTGCGGCAACAGGTTGAAGAAGCAGGGATGTGAAGATTAGTTATTAGTAGATCAATGACACTTTCTATAATCCTTAGTTATCGTAGCATTACAGCCCATCAGTTCCATTACTACCGTTCTAGACACACAGTCTTTGTATATAATGTTAAAGGGCTAGTATAGAAGCCTCCAAGACTAGAGCCTTCAGAATCCAACTCACCATACCAACCATAACTTTCTATAATAATAGTTTCCAATCCCAGTATACAAGAGCCACTATTGCTCTCCATTCATAAATCTTTTATTGTTCCCTCACCAAACCGTCTTACCCTAACGCCTCTTCACATGTATAATAACATCCTACAAACATCACACGAACACTATCCATATTTCCGATCAGGCTGTATCATACCATCATCATACAAGGCACTCGAAGCCTTACCACCATCCCTGAGCACAAGCTCCACTCTCCCCTCCGAACCCACCTCTCTAACAGTAGCGTTGAAACCCCAGATCTCCGATCCTCTGATACCCACGCTCGTATTCCTAAGCAGGTCCGTAGGCCGCGAGTTCAGCGCCAAGCACATAAGCTCACCCAGCCGCCCCCACCGCTTGCTGGTGCGCCCCCCATGCACACAAAGCACGACCAGATGGACCAGCACGAGCAGGTAATGCCCGAAGAGCACAACCCAGGACAACACCGTGGTGACGTCGCTGAAGCTATACGAATACACGTTCTCGTAGCGGCCCGCCGTGAGCAGCGCGTAGTCGCCGAGGTCCCGGATCTGCTGGAAGGGGACCTTCTGGCCCTGGTTATAGTTCGGGTCGGGTTTCCAGGGCCCCTCGGAGTGCCACTCGACGCGCCAGGCCCGGCTGCCGGGCACGGTGGCGAGCGCCTCGGCCAGCACGACGGTGAGCCCGGAGGCGAGGTTGTTGTACGTCGTGCCGTAGCTGGGGTAGGAGTCGCTGTTGAGGTACTGCGCGAGCAAGGCGAAGACGGAGGTCACGTTGGAGGCGATGGGGACCGGCGCGTAGCTGTCGAGGGAATGGTTCAGGAGGTTGCCCCATGCCGGGTCGATGCGGATGAGGTCGTCGCCGGCGCTGCTCACGTTTCCGTACGTCGTTGTCTGGTTGGTGTTGATAGTGAGCGAGTGCTGGATCTTCGAGCCGGCGTCCAGTGGCAAAATCCACGCGTCCGTCTCTACCCAGCGCGCATCGACTAGACAGATGCTTAGGTATTCCCCGTACAGAGCCTCGTGGGTCCAGATGGCCACAGAAGTATTGATCGAATCGGGGAGATACTCGCTCACGTCGATGAAGCCCAGGTGCGTGTTACTGTCGAGAGCGTCTTGGAAGACGGCTTTCGGCACCGTGAAATTGAATTGCGGATAGAAGAATCGCAATATCCGGAAGTCGTAGTACGGAGAGTCTGTCTCCTGCCCCTGGACACCATCGGCGGTGTCCGAGCACTGTGTGATGACCCGGGGCTGCTTCATGGGAATCACATCGCTGTTTGCATCGCGTAGATCGGCGACTAATTTCAGCGGATCATTTTGCCAGGCGCGCGACTCAATGCTTCCGGAGAAGAGAGTACTTTCGACAAACATCAATGGGGTAGTAGCGACTGTCAATTGGCCGTATAGGAAGTCTGAAAAATAATTCATGGTCCGGAGATCCGTGTTAGAGATGGTGAGATTCACGGAATCCGGCCAGTTGCCTATATCGCCGAAATTCGTGTATAGAGCAGCGCTGCTGTCGGTCAACCCGTAGTACGGACAACGGCTAGAGCCGCTGGTGCCCAACGAAGCATTCATGCAGATTTCAGGTACGATAGAGAGATCGACATTCAATGGGAAAACCGATGTCGAAGGCGACACCGCATAACCTGCGAGCCCAGGCACGGTTCGACCAGAGCTGCTCCAAATTTCTTCCAGACTTTCGGGGAGAACTCGCCATCCGAGTTTCGGTATGATGATAATGCCGGAGCTGGCACCGGCGAGCGCGGCCAAGACGAACGACACGACGAGCAGCAGAGCCAGTAAGGCCGAGTGCACGTTGGCGGAACGGAGGCACGACCAAAATTCGGAAGTGAAGAGGTAGAGCGGCGACATCAGCTGGAAGGGCGCGGTGAGGAATCCATACGGTATACCACGGCGGCCCAGTAAGCCACGGCGTATGTGATATATCACTATGTTGAATAGCGAGGCGATAATCAACGTCTCGTGAACTTTCGCGGCGACTAGGAGTGCGGCTAGCTGGTCTGCCGTCGGATTCCAAGATACATTCTTCAGGTACAATATCAAGAGAGCCGTAGTGGAGGCAAGCGCAGGAAACTGGAAGACGAGAAATTGTCCTATTGCAGGCGCTACAGAGCTGCTCTGGATCATCTTTCGCCTCTCAGGCAGTGACGGGGCCTTGATTGGTATTATTTCATCCTTTGGGTCAATCGGGTCGTCATCACTTGTCTGTTGGGTGCCGGTTAGACGGAGCGTGCTGAGGTCCTGTCCGCCCGATGCGTCATCCGCGTCGCGTTTCCCATATGCCTGCTGAAAGCTGTGCCGGTCGTAGTCGTCGCCGTCCCAATGTTCACCACCGTCGGCAGAGTCGATATTATGGTAATGCGACGAGCCCACTCCTATTCCAGTCGCGCCAATAAAGGACCGTTGGCCATTTGAAGCCGACATACTTCAAGCATCTCAGATATCTAAACTGCTAAAACATTCGGAGAAGGAATTCGCGACGTGGTTTTCAATTTTAGAATGATTTGAAGAGCGTGAGTCGTCCTTGAGCTTCTAGTAAGCAGCAACGATGGAAGAGAACCAGTATACCCTTTCGCGTTACAGAAATGCGACCCGGATCTTGGCGTCGGCTAGGTCGTCGTCTCATGCATGCCTGCCTGGCAAGGATATAGGCGACGCAGGAACGGGTTCGATGTCTATTAATAGTAGCACGTATGCGCCACAACTATGCCCATCACCTACGCACGCTCTACATTTGAATTCGACTGGATTCGGATAATCAGATATATTTCTCTTTGCTTGGTGGAATGATATAGGTGCACCTTGAAGTCGATCGTAGGGGATCGAGCAACTGAGCTAAAGGCCGAAAAGTCCGGGTCCTGGTCCTAATAAAGCCGAGTTAAGGACGCTGGCAAATGCCGGTGGCTGGGTATCTAGGTACCCGCAACATTCGCTATACCGATGTCCATTGAATCCAAATCTACCGACACCAAGTACGTACAATTGGAAGCGTGTGAGACTTGGTATATCCTTATATCCATCCCTTAACTTCTCTTTACAAAACCGGGTGCCCTCTCATTTTGAATCGCTCATAGCCCTGTGTTTTTAAACAGCCATGCCAACAGAAAGGAGTCCCGGGTAGTTGGGGCTGCCCAGGCCAGTGACGGGATCCCATCCCTTCAAATAGATCCTGTTAGCGAGGAATGTCTTGATGTTTTGAATGAAACGATTGTGCGACTTACAGTAACAGCGGAGAATCCGGGTTTGGAGATGGCGGTGTCAGCGCAACCATTACTCTTGCCGCTGGTTATGTCGTTCAGACCGTTAGCGTCGGAAGGGAGGCTATACTAAAGCCCAGCATGTTAGTCAGTCTCCAGAACGCCATAAAATCCGAGTCGAAAACGAACGTACCAGCCAGGGGTTTAGGAAACCCAGAACAGGTTTCCCAGCGTCGATACGCTGAGAGTTAACGAGCTGGATTATACCCGCAAAGACAGGAGCTGCGCAGGAAGTTCCGCTCACGGCTTTTTCCGTGCCCAAGGTGATGATCTCGAAAAAGTCCGCGCCAGAAGCGACGTCAGGATAGGCACGGCCGGACGCGTTATAGTACTGGGTATTTCCGTCCGCGTTCGAGGCCAACCATGCGGAGACCGTCGAGTTTTGCCACGAGGGACGACCGAAGTAGTTCGAGAATCCACCTCCAGAAGGGGCCCAGACGGTCTCCGGCCCACTGCCGGAGGTACCGCCGACCGTGGTCACCCAGGGGCAGCCGGCAGGGAAGAAGGGCTCGTAAGCCTCCTGTCCATCGATTTCGCAACTATCGCCGACGCCCGAGTCACCAGACGCGAAGATAATGGAAATACCCGCAGAGCCGAGTTCAGCGAATACGTTGCAGGTGGATTCGGCAAGGCTCCGGCCAAACAGGGTCTCTTCGCCACCGTATGACACCGAGAGGACGTTGGGTTGCGAAGCGGCGTCGAGCTCGAGGAGGTAATTAGCGAGGTCCTCGAAGATGGAATACGAGTCGCCTCCAGTGGAGTAGTACACGTTCGGGATCTCGCTGGTGATGGCGGCCGCATACTGCGTGTCCAAGTTACCCTCCACACCGTATTCTCTCACGTCCGTCGGGCACACGCCACCCTCGACGGAGACGCACGTGAAGTCATGGTCCTCGTTCCCCAAGACGGCGTAGTAATCCATGAAGATGGAAAGATCGTAGTGGCTCGCATACTGTTCCTGGAAGCCAGCAATGCCCATGATTCCGCTGGTCAGATTCGGGGCGTCGCCAAATTCGTACAGCTGGGCGAGCGTGGAGGGGACCGTCTGAGAGAGGGGACTGAAAGTTCCGTTTTCGACGGCTGTGGGGATGAGAGGCTTGAGGCCGAAGAAGGTGGTAGGCTGGATCACATCGATATGGCCGACAAGAGCCTGCGGGACGTGGACAGAGAGGGCCCGGGACGCTTTGGCGCCAGTATTGGTATTGGTGTAAGAGTGGTAATTGGTACGCAGGAGCGCTTCAGCTTGGCTGATTGTGGTGTTCACCTTGACCACGTTCCCGCGGCTGTTCAAGGCAGCGCCATTGGCTAAGCTGTGATTGTCGAGCCACTGGAAGAGGAGATCTTTTGACTCAGGCTTGGGAGCAACTATGGCGTCGATCTGCTCCAAGGTCAAATGCTTGCCATATTGGGCATGGCCCGGGGTAGCAATCTATACATATTAGTGTTTTGTCTCATGATACCACATCAACCTTAAAACATCTGCGTATCACCCATCCCAGGACAAATTTTCGTAGAAAAGGCGGGACCTCTAGACAGCCAATTCCCTAAATATCGAAAAGGAATATGACGTACGTTCATTGCTAGTTCGTGAAACTGTGCAGTGTTCTGCTTAGCAAGACTGAATCGAAGCTCGATAGTCTCGTCCTGGGCGGCCGGGCCGTTCATAGCCCAATTCTTAGGCGCAGACTTGACCGTCTCGAACAGCGACATAGGCGTGTCCGATGGTAACGCCAAAGCGGCACCGGCCAACGCCAAGAGGGCAGGGACTTGGGTAGAAACAAACATGCCGTTTTTTTAATCTAGTATTCCTGGCAGGCCGAAGAACAAGATAAGAGCTAGAGCTAGAGACATCGTAGTCGCCAAGGCCCTGTTATATACTCACGACGATCCCCAGAACGATCACCCTCAAGACAAGGGCATGAAGATGGGAATGGGCCGAATTGATCACGCCGGCACGATTTCTTAAGCACCTTACAGATTAGGAAATTTTCTGAAGATAGTTTCCCTAATACGGCATGTTTGCAAGGGTTACTCTATATGCCATAGTAGGACGGCGGTTATTATTTGGAAACGAACATTCACTATTACCGGGAGACGAGTAGCTGTAGGGAGGAGACGAGGGGTGGTCATATACTTCACACGGCAGGCACACTGTCCATTATTCCCTATTACTCCTACAACGACGTTTTTACTACTTTGCAACATAACAGTAGCTAGCTGTCGTGATGGAGCGAGAAAATGAGTCGCGAGCATTAGCGTTCGTCAGTTCGTCTAAACTAATCTGGCTAGAATACCTGAGTGTATATAGACCTATCGCATAACAGGCCCCACAGTCACAAGAAATGTTATTCTCATCACTGGGGACTTGGAGACAGCTCACTCTACCCCGTACTGAGTTTTGTATTTATGGTCGTTGGGATTGAGCTGCCGTCCTGGGGGAGACTAAATTCTAAGGTAAAAAGGCATTCATTCTTATTGGCGCCGTTAGACGCACCCCTTGGGGTTAGGCAGTATTTGCCCGTATAATCCGTTTTGTAGCCGATAGTGGTTTTGCTCTATTAATAGTAACAACTGTTGTTTATCCACTTTATTTTAGCTCAAAAGAATGCTATACGGTAATGCTGGTGCTGGTTGTATTTGCGTGGTCGCGGTGTAATATTATTTGCATTCGAGCTAGTCCTCGCATAATTCGTTGGTGGGCGTTATACTACAAAGCCGAGTCCGACTTCAAAATGCTCCCGTTTAGCATTCGCGCGGTAAGGGCAATACTACATACCGTATGTGAAGGTCTTGAAGGTCTTGAAGGTCTTTACCCTGCGGGGCGAAGGTGGTATAGTGGCCCCCAACTTTGGATACTATCCAGGTTAGACTAGAACTCTCTAGTTCCGGAGGCTTATCTTCACTACACATGGTTTGTTTCTATCCCGGAGTTTTTTTTTTTTTTTCGAGGGGCCTACTTAACCAGGATTGCTTATATCCTGTCGACTAGCATGCAACTCATAGAGCCACCGCACCGCTATAATGAGTTAGTAGACTTTTAGAATTTATTATGCGTTGCTGCTTGATATGTTTAATATTATAAATATTTATTTTATATTAAATATATATAACTATATATATAATTTATTAATAGTTTTTATAATTAATGTCACGAGAGGAGTCCTTTTGGGAGGCAATGCAGTTCGTTTAAATATTTAAGTGTATATATTAATCTAAGGATAGAGAAGAAAAAAGGGAAAAGTCTAAAGGTCTACAGAATTATCGGGCATTAAGTGTGTGTGCAGCGTGGGTCCCGCAGAGGGTTCTATACAAGTCAGTCCTACATGGGTCCCCTTGGGACCCTTGTGGGGGGCAGCCGTGACTAAAATTAAGCTGCTATATAGATCTGAAGAAGTTGTGAAGTACGAGAGCCCACTGACGATTTGCCCAGACTGGAACCATGATATATCTTGTGCCTATATGTAATGCCTTAATGACGTTGATGGGAAGGCCTGCTGTAACTTGACCTGGTTCTGCAAGGGCTTGGATTAACGCCGCAATTCAGTTCAGACGGCCTCTTTGTCTATTGTAGAGGCTAAAGCTCTCATAACTCATATAAAGTAAAGGCTATCATTATTATCATTATACCCGGGTGCCTCGAATACCTAGATACACGACTGACCACTCGTTAGGCAGCTGGCAAAAATTTCCCATCCATGATGATAGCCGGCTTAATTGGTGGGTTGAACGAGCCGGGGACCAAAACCCCCATATAATATCTCCAGTAAATTACGTGCCAGTCAGAAGCCTTGGGTTTGTGATTCACAGTCACTATGCAGCCGCGCGTGACTACTCCAGGACTGATGACGAGTTGGACAGGCTTGCCTTCGCTAGTAGCCCGTAATACCTCAGTGTCGTCATTACTACTAAGTCCCTTCTTAGCAACCATGCGACTCTTTTGCCAAATCCCAAAAGCGTTGTGAGTCCCCAGCCTTTCGCGCTCGGGATCGTCTTTGGTGATGAAGGGGAATCCGTACAAAGCAGTCTGTTCATCCTGTTTGAGAGGATCCGTCCAGACCAGCATTGGTTTAACTCGACAGATAAGCATAGCTGTATCGTACTCCGCGGCCAGGGAGCCTATACCTTTTACGCCAAAGTCGCCCACGGAGGTGGATCGCATCAGGTAGCCCAAGTTGCTGTGGATACGCTTGATAACATAGTCCGGATCGATTGACCCCCTAGTAGGGCTTTTCTTTAGGGCAAGCTCGGCCGAGACTGATCTCCATTTGTTATATTCGGCGCTATGCCACAAAGGGTGGTCCTTCATAGAGAACCTCATCTCATTATTGTCATCGTCTGCATATTCAGGCTCTTGATTGATGGGAGGCCAAGGCCATGAGTGTCAGCCATCTTGGGATTACGGGAAAACATGATTAGCATGTACTGACTCAAGATGCAATCAATAAATTGGCTGAGTAGCCTGACGGCCTCAAAACCATCGTCCTGATCTTGCCATTTGGTTTTCGGGTCCGCCGAAAAGACTTCGTCGTCAAGTATGTGCCAAATCCAAGCCTGGAAGATGAACCCGTAGCCCGTTTTGCTTTCAATAAGGAGCCTAGCATCAGGTGTCCAGCGGTTAAGCTTGGACTGATCATCAAGTTTGAGCTTATCCCATGGTGTTGGCTCAAAGCCATCGACTGCCAGCCCAGAAACATTACGACGGAGTCTGTCATGTATGTTAGTAAGAAAGAAAGAATCGTATTTCGCCTCAAGGGAGCCTTCGGACGGCATCCCTTCCCCCTCGGTTTCAGCAAGACGGTGAGCTTCGCTCATATGGGGAGCTGTCTCTAGTTCGCCAAGTGGAATCGATTCAACTGGTGCGCCAGCCGCGTCTCCATGGTGTTGGTTAGTTGTTGTTTTCGGGCTGTCCGAGCTTCCCGTGGGAGGAGCAATCGAGTCAGAAGAGATATGGGCCGAAGGCGACGACGGCGCAGTCTTTTCCCTGGGAGCCATCTGCTCCGCCTTCTTCCTCTTGTTGGAGCTAGGTTGCATTATAGAAATGGATTCGTGCGCGTAGTCGTATGGGTATGGGTGTTGTAGGTGTTGAGAGAAAGAGAAGGGAGAGGCTAGCGAACAAGGGCGCTTGGAGCTGATATTAAGAGGATGCAGAATGCAGGCGAGAAGAAATAGTGCGTAGTGCGACAATCGTAGGAGACAAAGAAAAGAAATAGACCCAGGAGAGGACAAAGAAAAGAAAGTTTTACAACGTCCAAAGACATCTCCGCTTTTACAGGTTTGATTCTATCCTCTTTCTTCCTCGCTTTTTATTTTAAACAAAGAAAATTTTACAGGATTCCAACATATCTTTGTTACGAACCTGGGCCAACGCGGACGGCCACGTGGAGAAGACTAGACTCCCAAACGAACAGGAACCTCCCCTCACTATCCTATCATGTGACTAATGATATGTCTGATCTAAGTGACCTAGAGATCGTCTGGATCACTCAGATCATGGGCCTCCAAGCCCCCAACCAACGTACCCAGCTCTGATACATATAAACTGAACCCTTTCCTGTATCTGGCCACTTCTCTAGTTTAATACCTCAACTATCAATCTAACACCATTATATATCTTACACGTTATGTCCCGATACAATTGACCTCTACGTGTGACTGTGCTACACCTAGGAGTGGGAGCCCCTAAAAGTCTCCCTAACGATCTGCACCGGCTCGCCTATTGTTACCTGCAAATCAGGAACCCCCGACGTGAATACATTCCCACCAGGCCGTGTGTACTAGGATCGTTACAATCTCTCACTCTACAGGTTCTGCCCTCTTTCTTCATTTTGCATCCTTTTACTTCTGCGTCCTTAAAGCACTAAATAAAGATATATTTTCCCCTCAGATCGAATTTAGTTAGACGATCCACGACCTCGTAACAATGGATCCTCGTAGTAACACCGAGCTTATTGTTGCAATCGACTTTGGTTCAATGTATGATATCAATCCTTTTATTTGTAACTAAGGAAAAAGCCATACTAAGAAGTCATTGCTGCAATATAGATTTACCAAGGTCCAGCACACTATCTCAACAAGCCAAGCAGTCGCGGATGACCAACCAGCTGTGAGGCCCTGCACATTTGAACACCATTCCGGGGCTGGAATGTCGACCGCCGTGCCCTCTGTTATTCAGTACGGTCGGTCGGGGGACATTGTCGGTTGGGGGCTCGATCCCATCGTTGAGGGCGCCATGGAGATCAAGGGCATTAAACTATGCCTACCACACGAAGATGATAGGACGATTAATCCTACAACGTACCCAGTTACAGCCGACTCTATCCAACGCCGCAATGCTCTTGGGAAGACCGTTCTTACAGTCCTGACAGATTTCATGACAAGGCTATGGCAGGTGTGCAAACCCCAAATCATCAACCATGAACCCGGCGTGAGCTGGCGCCTCATTATTACTCACCCAGTTGGCTGGAACATCGAAAAGCTCGAACAGGCTATCGATATCGCAATCGTGACGCCGGACCAAGACAACAGCGCTTATACGATCTGCTTTCAGACAGAGTCTGAAGCGGCGTTGATGGCTGAGCTGGCCGATCAAGGAATACAGCTGCTGGCTCATAACGGCAACCGGCAACCTCGAGGGTCCCGCCGTCGTCCTACCGACCGGGAAACCCACATCCAGGATGGCGAAGTAGTTATAGTAGCTGACTTTGGTGGCCTGACGGTGGTAAGCATTACCTCGAGACGTATATGCCCTACAAATCCTAAGTTTTGCTTCCAACAACTCGTCTAACCATTAAGTATGTGTAGGACATTGCGAGCACGCGTATTAGCACCCAGACAGGTATCACGAGCGCTGTTCCGCAGGCAATGCCCACTAGTAGTTTCTATGGAGCATCTCTTCTTAGTGATGCCTTCATGAATCTTCTTCGGGAGAAGGCTAGGATGCTGCTTAGGACACCGCCGACTTCGGATTGGTTTCATCGAGCGTTAAGACGTTGGGAGCAAGATATCTTCCCGACCATTACCGAAGGCGGATTCACCGACCTTAGCTTCGATATGGCACCGGAGGCCTTCAAGGATGGCGCCAGGATCACACACCACCAATGGGTCAAGGACGGGAAATTTCCAATCCACTCGTGAGTGCTTTGCTATCATACCTCATTATAACCTCGGGCTTATTACTATTCCAACAAAAAAATAAGGTTGTTCTAGGTAGAATTCAGCGCACCCCAGCTAACCAATTTCCAAGAATGGAGCTACAGTCCATCATAGATTTCTATATAGACAAAACCATAGTAGACATTGAGAAGCAGATCCAGAAGCTTGACACATTAGGCTATCCGGCCAATGTAAGTCTATCTTCCAGACCATGCTTATTCCTGTCTGGGTGACAACTAATTATCTACCAGTATCTCTGCCTCACGGGCGGCTTCGGCCAGAGTCGATATACAAGGCTTTGCATCGACCGGTTTGCTGCCTCGTGTGGCTTACGTTTTAACCACGAGACTGCATCATCTGGGTAATATGGCCCCGAACCTATCCCCGTGCCCTTGTTTCCTCCGTTCCCCTACGAATGAAGGGGGGGAGGGCCCGAGGGCTAATGCTGACGATGAACCCATACAGGATGATGGCCGTGTCACGAGGCGCCGCCCTCTACGGACGCTATCTCTTGCTGGCGAACAGGATGGGCCCCGCCGGCCAGAACTCCGATATTAGCATTTTTATCGGCCATGACCCTGTGAACCATATTATCCTTGTGCGCAAGGTACAGTGCCTTCTTCTAACTCTTCAATCTCTCTCCTTCGTCCTTCTACTCCTTGTTTCCCTGTCTCCGACCTGCTACTACGTAAGAACGTATTGACCAAGGGCCCACGGGGCAATCCGGAAAATAGGGTGAACTCATGCCACAGCGCACCTTTAAGCGCATTCCTATCAAGGGTTATCTGATACAGAGCTGCTTTCAGCGCGACAATGGATCCTACACACTGGATGTGTACAGCGCTAGCGTGGAGGGCACCTTCGCCTCAAATGCCTGTCTTATTTGGCAGCCGTTCCAACGGGAGGTGAGATCTGACGAGGTTTGCGTGCTCGAGATACGGATGCACGGTGAGAGCGACGATGGCAGCTTGATGTCTTTCATTCACAATGCATATGTCGCCATATTCGTCAACGGGGTCAAGCAGGGCCGAGCCTACCTGACTCATCGTTAACAAGCATAGTGAGGCGCGCCTGGTTTCCTACAGCTCCAGCGTGGGGGATAACCGATAAATGGCGAGCAGGAAAAGGGAACCGGGCTGTTAGCAGTCAGTTCCCCCGGAACGTTGAACGGTAACGGAAATAGGAAGGGCGTTGACGATTCCCGTTAGAACTGCATAAGCCACTTAGGCCAAAGGGAAAACTCAGATTGTCAAGTAATTAGATCGACTTCGAGGAACTCTCCGCACGTGTAGCTGTGTGGTGAGTAATACGGAGCACAGGATAAGACGGATTACGTCTTGGGACATGGCAGTCTGTGAGCGACCGACCACTCTACCACCAGTCTGACTCCAGGCCTCAGGCTCTTGCGCCTATTACCTCTTCATTTCGACCTGGCCAGTCTCTAAGACTAGCTTATAGTTCATTGATATACACATGGCGACAATCTCCCTCTCTTCGCTCCGTGTCTGCTGTGTAATTACAGTAGTGGTGGCTTGTAAGCTTTAGGCCCCAAAGCTGGGCAGAACAACCCCGTTTTATTTACTTAGGTAGCCTGGTAAGGAGACAACTTCAATCGATAACATATAAACCAAACGTGAAAGGTATTTGTGGACAATTAGCTATGAATGATAGGCCAATTACTTATATATATACCGTTCTTAAAGCTTTAACTATTACTTTTGCCGTTTTGCTATAGTTAACTATAAACTTTAAAAAAATTATTACTTTTTGTTTCTATTAAATTATCATTTTATAATATCTGCTTTTTAAATTCAAGTCTAAAAAACTTTATTTTGCTCTTTTTACCTTAGGCTATAAGTACGGGGAGAGAAGGTAGACAAGGAGGAAGCAGGCTGAGCTTACGACATAGGCTTCCCAGCATAGGTAACCGCATGTGATCAGGCCGCTTGAGGCTCCTTGCTTGCAGGCTAAGCCCTAACATATCTGCAAGATCCCTGACTTTAAAATCAGCCGTTCACACCGCCACACACGCACATTTAAACAACAACTGCACGTCAGAGCAGTAATGCGACGTCACAATCGCGACCTCTTTGTGGTATTCTTCGCAACTGCCCGCCCCGATAAGGATCGCTTCACAGTCCCCGTTATAGCTAGCCAATGTTTTCTTATTCTCCAGTGTACTCGCACTTCGCTCCAAATCCCAACGTCCATTTTAGGTCATCCCCTTCCTCACCGAAATCATCACCCGAATCTGCCAACTTATCGGGGGACCACAGTAAGCGGGAAGCTATCAGTAATATAATGCCCCATGACGTTGTGGAAAGCAGCAAGGACCTCTAGAAAAGCCCTAGGTACTTTCATCGAGATAAGAGCTTTGAGATGCCGAGTCTAGAGCTATAGAGTTACATGTGCGTAAGCCGCATCTGGCTGTTAGAGTAGAATGAAGTCAGCAACATAAGCAGCCAGCCTGTACTTGGCAACAAGATGTGCAGAATGACAATATAGCTGGCTCCTCTCACCGAAATCTCGATACTACGTCCTTAGACCGCTAGTCCGCCTAGAAGTGCGGGGTTTCACAATGATGTAGTAATAAGGGTGTTTAGGGGGAAAGTTAAAATGTAGGACTCCGGGATAAGACGTCACAATTTCGGAATGTCGGCTGAACCACTCACCATCGTGAATACCGTCATCCGATTTAAAACAAATCCCGCAACTGTGGCTGATGCTATGCATGGCCGTGCCAACGGTAAAAGTGCAATCTTACAATTGGTTGGATTACCCGCTCAAGTATTATGCCTCGAATGGCTATGCTGACAATTTTGGTGGCGATGATATATTTCGTGGCAGGTCTGGGTTCTGCATGACCGTGCTAACGGTAAAAGTGCAATCCTACGATTGGTTTGATTGGCTGCTCAAGTATTATGCCTTGAATGGCTATGCAGGCAATTTCGGTGGCGATGATATATTTTGTGGCAGGTCTGGACTGTTGCAAGGAAAACAGACCGTAGTCCTTTCCAATTTGTTAATGACATACAGCCACCTCCATTTGCGGCCATTTCCTTTCGCATCCGACCTTCTCGGATCCGTAACCAAGGCCGGTCACATCACTGCATACTGACAGGCCTTGAAGACTCTTGCAAACCGCTGAGATCAATACAGACGACTTATATTTACGTTTAAAGTATAAAAAGCTAGTCTGTTGGCACATTGTCAAAAGAAGATGCCTGCTATTGAACAATTCATTGACGCACTTGCTTCCTTACGTCATCAACCTATCCATCTCGCCGAAATTAACCCAATATTCCAAGAATATTAATCATTCGAGCCCATAATTCCCCTAATCGCAAATTAGCTCACCATGACTTCTATTGTTCTCGATACCTGTGTTCTATGTAATAGCATGTGTGATAAATGGGGGAAGGGTGGTTTCGACAACCCCTGTTTTATGCCGTCAAGCAAGACCCCGGATCTCCTTTCAGAGGAGAACATAAAAGCTACACTACAAAAATATGTCACGAATCCATCCCCATGCCATTCCGAGGAAGAGGGCAATTTAGTTCTCTACGTGCGAGAAAAGGCAAGTAAGGTTTTTCTTACTCTTGTCATGTTGGAGAAGGTCGCACACCTGAATGACTTCTATACGGCCAATTTCACAGACAAGGATCTACCTGTTCATGGTCAAGATCCCGATTGGTCACCCGTTCATAAATCAAGCGATCCAGAAGTTCAAGTCCCCTGGGAATGCTTCCGAAAATTGGACAAAGCAAATAGGAAGGTCTTTATTACAGAGTATCAATGGACATTCCTTGCCCCATCTTTCTCCACAAACCCATTCAACTACATTTTCCCCGCCAATCAGCCACTTCCCTTTATTGCTTCAGGAAAGGACGACGGCAGCGAGGGAGGTTTCGGCTGTGTTTTCAGCATTTCAATACTCAAAGGCCATCATAATTATGATACCCCTCAGAAGTCAGCGGGTTCTAGTTCCAGCGACTTTCAAGTCGCATTGAAGACCTTGAAGGCTATTGATGGCAATGAGACATCAAAGAAGTTCTATTTGCAGGAACAGAAAACACTAGATACTATGCGGAACTTGAACCATCCTCACCTCATCCGCGCCTTGGCGGCGTACGAAAGGGGAGAAGACAGGGGTTTTTTGTTCCCATGGGCCGATGGTGGCAGTCTCCTGCAATTGTGGGAGAAGACAGTGGTTGTCGATGATGGGCTACTGTCTTGGGCCTTGGGACAAATGGTGGGCATTGTGGATGGAATTGAGAAGCTCCACGGTGAGCATAACGAAGGAACTCGCCATGGGGACATAAAACCAGCCAACATTTTGATCTTCAAGAAAGGAGAAGACGACAAGGGGGAACTAAAGATCGCAGACGTCGGTCTTGCCAAATATCACACCACCTACACTCGCGAGCGAATCTCAGCTACCACTACAAACCGTGGAAGCAGAAGATATGAGCCACCGGAGGTAGGAAAATCGGAGGTAGGAGAACCGGGGCTCGGATCTTCTCATCAACCCTTTCGCAAATTCTCTCGCAAGTATGACATATGGTCATTGGGGTGTACATTTGTTGAATTTCTCATTTGGCTATTTTATGGTCCCCAGAAGCTCAAAGCTTTCTTCAATGAGTGCAAGAACGGTGTTAATGATTGCTACTGGGAAATTACACCACAAGAGACGGTCATCCGCCAGGTTATCACGAATTGGATGAACGATTTATCCGCCCATCTCCCACAGCCAAGTGCATGGTGGGACATCCTGGGCTTGATTCGAATGAGACTCCTAGTTGTCGAGGTGGAGTCACGAGCAAATTCATCTGAATTGCTACAAAGAATCAAGAAGATTCAAAGTGATAGTTCCCTTGACTCTTCTTACCGATTTGGTCCTACACTGGAGGAACTCACTCGAAGTAGGAATCAGATCGCCCCTCCTCCGGCAATAAGCCTAGATATGTCACTTTCTAAGAACGTGAGTATTATACACCCACCCTGCTATTGACGAAGCTGGGAAGATATTGACTATGATGATACCCTTAGTACGTAAGTCGGCGATGATATTTCACTCGGTTCGCTTCCACAAATACTGACCAAGGCCAAAAACCAAGAATGTAATAAGACCCCGAAGTCCGACTGGCTGATTTATACTAAAACCCTATAGCCGGTAAGTCTAGTCCTACGTTCCTATATAGAAAAGCTTGTCGCTAATTATATCAGAGGACAACCCAACTTCGCGACATATGGGAGAATGTGACAGATAATAAGCTGGCATATCGCATTCTTCTAAGGCTTCAAGAATCTTTTCCTGTTGCGGACCAAACTCCTCTTTGGAATACTTGCTTGTTTTGTCGAACCCTCGACTTAAAATTGCCTATCATCGATCTTAATCGCAATATCGAGGAAGTCAGGGACAGGGCTGATACATGTGATTTCTGCAATTTTTTAACTTGCTCTCTGTCGAAAAGGAACATCATGCGTACTATGCCAGTGCAGCTCTTGCGAGAGGGTTCTGTGCTCAGTGTCCCAGGGAAGGGTCCACCCCTAATTTCTATATACTCTAACCGAGGTTTGTGTCTTGCCTTTTCTTGTTCTTATCAATTCCTGTAGTCACTGACACAATTTTTTGTAGAGTATAAAACTCATATTCCATCTTACGTCCAGATTGGACTGCCCGAGCTGCCCGAGGTTGGTAGTTTGCGACAATTCCAACTCATCAAGGAGTGGATTGGTCTCTGCGATGAAACCCATGAGTGCACCCGTATCCAAGGCGATGTAACAACGACAATAGGAATGCCTACAAGGGTGATAGATGTTGGATTAGGAGACAATACATGCTTACGTTTGATTGAGCCCCCGAACACTTTGAGGGAAAGATATATTGCCTTGAGCCACTGCTGGGGCAGATTTGATCCGAAACGGAAGTTTGTTACCCAGAAAGGTAATATAAATCAATTGATGAATGATATCAGCTTCAATCAACTCCCCAAAACATTCCAAGACGCGGTTAGGACCACTCGAGCTCTCGGAATTCGCTACCTCTGGATCGACTCGCTATGCATCATACAGGACGATGAAGATGATTGGCTCAAGGAAGCCAAGAAAATGGAAGACGTTTATAGCGGTTCCTATGTTACCATTGCAGCAAGCTCCGCCAAATCATCTCTTGATGGTTTTCTTGTCGGCCGACGTAGGAGACCGTACGCGAGGATTGATACGTCAGATGGACCCCTCTTCCTAGCCAAGGCTATCGATAACTTCGCGGGAGACGTTGAGGAGGGCACCCTCAACACGCGAGGCTGGGTCCTACAAGAAAGAGCTTTGTCTCATCGTATCATTCATTTTACCTCGAATCAAATATACTGGGAGTGCGGCGACGGTGTCCATTGTGAGACCCTCGCACAACTGCGCAAGTAAGTACAAGTATCTTGAAATCAGGACAGTCACTTCCAAATAGAATTACTAACTCGCACCTTTCTGCTTAAAAAAAGTCCACAGTCTCAATTCCTAGGTGATCCCAACTTCCCACGCCGGGTATTGCGCTATTTTAAAGACGAGCGGATCAGTCTAATCCAGCATTTGTATACTCTGTACAGTGCGTTAAATCTCACGAAAGCGAGCGATCGCTCTGTGGCCATCTCTGGCCTCCTGAAGCGGTTATCCCGCACCTTTAGTATGCGAGTTGACTACGGCATCTTCTGGAAATATTTCGAGAGGTTGATACTCTGGCGGGCCCGTGCTACGAAGAGCCTGTCGCGGATTGACTATGCGAACAACCAGTCTGTGCCGTCTTGGTCTTGGATGGCGTATTCCGGGGCAATTGGATACCCCGATATTCCATTCGGCAAGGTTGAGTGGACAAGAGACCTTCGCAATCCCTTCGTCGCGGAAACCCCGGAAGGTGTCTGTGACGCAATTCTCGTCGCTAGGGCAAGGAAACTCACCATTCAGTTCTCAGACCTGCGCGATAGGGTTACACTTGATCTAGATATCTCGTCTGATTTTGAGGGAGGTCAGTGGAGGTGCATCACAGTTGGAAAGCAAAAGGTCGGGAAGGAAGTTAGAAATGTGCCTCATTATGTCCTTCTGGTACGACCATCACCCATCAGCCAGTCTCCTGGTGTCTACGAAAGAGTCGGTGTTGGTATTCTTACTCCTAT
Organism: Xylariales sp. No.14919; assembly: GCA_002003505.1. Lineage (NCBI taxonomy): Eukaryota > Fungi > Ascomycota > Sordariomycetes > Xylariales > Xylariales sp. No.14919. Next base: position 194,135 of record BDMC01000044.1, read on the forward strand.
TCATTTTTCCACCGAGTTTGATGAGGTCAGGGTTACATGAGATAGGAGGTAGGCCTATCTGAACACGCAAATCTGAATTTATTTGTGTATTGGGGTATCGTGGCTGAAAGGGGGATGTATAGCCACCAAATAAGCCCGAGTCAACACTATCAATCTGACTAATATACCCCGCTATTTCAATCATCATGGAAGTCTCTATTAGTTGGTTACAAAGAATTCAATCAAGTTTCTTCACGATAATTTCTACTCATGAAACGCTCTGCCATATAATTCTGATATGATAACGAGTAATACATGTACAGATAGCTGCCTGCTACACTTCTACATGCTATGATGATTATAGAAGTGTCAGAATCGTAGGATGACGATCTATACTCGACGCTAGGAAGTAATATATACCATGAAGAAAAGAAAGAGGAAAGGAAATGAAACGCCCCTTTTGACAGTATTTGTCGTCCCAGGCACAGAGCCACAATAAACAAAGCATAGATAAGGCAATTACAGGGGCTCGGGAAATTAATTTTACACCAAATACTCTGTCTCTGCCATCTAGGCATAAAATTATACGCGAATATAAAAAAGGAGAAAATAAAAGTGTTAACTTTTTCTTTTTTGCTAATGTAATATTTAACCTATGTTATTCTCCACTTCGAGGGTATACATAGGAGCTCTTGCTCTAACTTAGTAATATGGAAAAAGTATGCTATACTTCATCCCCCCCTCCGTACCTCACGGAGGCCTGGATGTTCTTTAGAAAGAGTGGTATTTTTCTATCCATTTCTCTCCTTGGTGGAATCCAATTTGTGCCATGTATTCCTCCGCATTTTGTCCGCTGCCGCACACATGGGTGGGGTCGGCACCGGCTTGGAGAAGAGCTTCACACGTCCGGGGCTGGAATTGATTAATGGCCAGGAAAATAGGAGTCAAGCCCATGAAAGTTGACATATCGGGATCCGCTCCGTAGCTGAGTAGCAACTTCAGTAGCGCAAGTCTGAGATCCGCACCATCGGCCATGTAGCCCGTTGATGTCGAGGCTAGGGCCGCATAATGAAGCGGCGTAATCCAGGTGCGTGCGGATGGTGTATTATAAAGGGCTATTATCTCGTCCGTGCTAAGCATATCCACTACGGCCGATGCAACAACCTCTATCTCTCTAGTAACTCGAATGCCTAGGGAAGCTGATCGCCAAGGATCTTCGTCGTTTTTCTGTTGGGTCTGTAGAAACCTCTCTGCCGTCAACCCCGATAAGCTAATTACTTCCCCTGTATTGTGTACAGGATTCTTGGGTAATAGGTTCTTTGAACTCGTGGCCATATGCGGAAGAGAGTTGACTCGAGAGTCATCCCATGCTGGGGAATCCATGCCAATCCTTGTCCAGGGGCGGTTCGGGTTTGCACCTCGTTGGAGGAGCAGCTCCACCACAGTGATATCCTCCGCCATAATCGCAAGCTGCAATGGCTCCGTGTCTACCCAATCCGGAACGCTACGAAAGTTTGGTTCGCGCACTAGTATCGTTGCCATCAGGTCGACAAACCCGAATTGCACGCTGGCGAGGTAAGTGATTTCAAGCAAGCCAGGTACATCTGCAATAGCATCGATGATCAACCTGCTGTCCGATAGCAGCCGGCGGATGGGCGTCTTTAGACCGAAACCACTCAATGTAGCCGAGCGGGGATCAACATGTGCCTGGGGTAATAGATGAGCGGCCACGACGTCTATTTCCATACGGGACACCATTTCTGCCGTCCAATATGATGGGATAAATTGCGCGATACTCTCTAAGCATGGCCGTACTATCCTAAGACTCTGGCTCTTCTCAACGATTTTGCACCAACACACATAAAATCGTTCGAATTCAAGGTAGCCTGCGGATATAAGTCCACGCAAAATTGCAAAGTGGCAATGTGTCTGTACCCAGGCCAAAATAGATATATCCGCCCGAGAATACTCGGATACGGTCCATTCGGTCTTTGCGACGTGGTGAGTACCCATTATCATTCGCCTCCACGGCCAATAGATAGGCGACACAGTCGTGAGCAGTCTGGTATGCAGTATCCAGTACTTCTTGGCGTATTCCAGGAATGGGTAAGAATGAACGTGAGAGACATCCTCTCCACCACTTTCATCTAAAGGACTGACAACATCTAGATCAAATTTGAACTGTTTCCGACGTTTTGGGAACCGGGGTATTAGACGACCAATCATCGCGGCAGACGTGCCCTGCCACTCGGTCTCTAGAGCTGTTTGAACCATATTCTGGGGCTCGGGGAACTTTATGGTTGTGTCTGTTTGGGGTTTTGGCCGCTCTAAAGCCCTCTTAAAATCGTTCCATTCAAGGTAGGTAACGCAAAGCTCTCCCACAGCAGTTTCTAAATCATCCACGTGGGTATGAAACTCGTCGAGCTTCGGAAATCGAGGATCGATAATAGAAGTATCGAGAAGGAACGTACGGACAGTGTGGTGGACGAACTGTACAGATTTTGAAGCCTCGTCAATCTCTACGAGATTTGCGCACCAGGCCGGGAGATTTTGGATGTTCTCAGGGCGCCTTCCGGCCCTACTGTGTAAGCTCAAGAGTTTGATAGACAAGGCGTCTTGTAGTTCGTCTAGGAGCAGAGGCCTTTTCGCAACGGAAATCCATTTGAAGGCCTCTTTGGCAATGCGCTGGTTTCCTTGGATCAATATTCGAAGTAAAGCGCGAGACAATATCTCCGTTAACGTTTCTGGAAGGTTCTGAAGCGCAATGAGAACGTCTTCTTCGCAGACTTGGGAGCAGACGTCGTCTATCTCTAATGCGACCCAGAGAAACCTAGAATTTCAGTTTAGACATCCCACTTTGATATGTTCATTCAAATCGACAAATGAGCACGTCTCCAAGGCATTACTTACATTCCTTGCGCTCCGCTTACAATAGCATCGCGTATCGCTTCAAATGACACGATATTTCCAACCGCCAATTGGCCCATGTTCATTCTCTCGCTCAGAGTTTGGTGGGCAAACAATTCTAAGTCTGAAGCAGCCTCGGGAGCGTTCATCCGAAGTCTTTTAACTTGGGAAAAGGCACCGGTTATTTCATTCTCTAAGGAGTCGCGGCTTGCGATGAGTATTTTAACCTTAGAAGGGCTTCTTTTGACGGTAGCATCCAATATTTGAAGAATCTTCCGGCGGTCTTTCGCTTCGCACTCATCTAACGAATCAATTACGAAATAATTCGTCGGGAAAATCGCCGTTTTCGACACTAGCAAATCTAACATTGTATCCTGGCTGTAGAACGAATCGCACGCTTTAGTAATATCATTCGAAAGTTTGTCCACTAGATCTGGTTGTAAATTTTGCCTGATTAGTGACCTGATAATAGTGTCCGCTATTAAGGAATCCGGATAGTCGAACCGAGGGAAAAGGAAAGAAATTGCCTCGGAAACTTGCCGACTAGCAAGTAGGTGATCAGTGATAGTAGCACTTAAACGTTACATGATTAGCAGTTTGGTACGCTATTTTCGACATTCACTTACCTCAGCACTGTCTTGCCTGAACCAACTAAAGACTATACATCAGTTCAATAGCTGAAGCCGGGATCCAAAGGCACTCACTTTTGCCCGACAGCCAACATACACTAGAACCGTCTTCATGCTTCCAATTACACCACTCGGGTGTCTGGAACACCCAACCCCCGGTTGAGTGGTATCTTTTTGAACGTGCCTGGTTAAAAGCAGTCACATGGTCAAAGGTAGATATATGATCCAGTCGTCGTTGGGAATTCTCAGCTATAACGTCTAATTATCAATCTGAGGCTCTAACTAGGTAATTGTTTAGGTTTAATGGGGCAAATTTGATCATCTCACCCTTGTTTCGACGGTTAACAGCGGCTCTCCACCGTTTTCCTTCCGAAATCTCGTCATTGGACTTCGAAATGAACGCAGTTATAGCCGATCTATGACTCAAAGCCAAGGTGCGTTCCTGCCGTTGAAACCGTTGTTCTTCGACATCTGATTGAGCCTTGGCTAACTCAACTTCGAAACTGACTTCCTGGGCCACATTCTTTATGATGAGGATATGGCTTCCGAGTTCAGATTGAAATGATTTTGTTAATGAATTGACTAGATGAGCTTGCCCTTGTACAAATTAGATCCACGACCGTGTGCAATTAGTAGCAAAATCACTTACAGGACCGCTGCGACATATACACGATTTGTTTGCAGCAACGAATTATCGACGCATGAAACTCACAAATGGCAGCTTGAAGGCGCGCGGACGTGGGAAACAAGCTTTGGTACTGGCTAAATCGCGGAGACCATCTATCGAAATCGACAAACGCCTTCGACGTCTCCTCGTAGTAAGTTAAGAAATTAGTCACAATCTGGTGAGTGCGTCAGCATGCGCTCTGCTCGAGGCAGAGAAAGTGAACGCGCACTAGCATTGTCAGCTTCACCGTTCCCCAAACCAATGCCGCAATGGACGGGTTTGCTGAAACAAATGTGTCAACGACGTTAGAAAACTGCTGAACAGAGAGCAGAACCGAATACAGACGGCTAGATATACTAGGGCCTTTCCTTTTGGCGGCGTTTTCTTGATCGAGAGTGGCAGTGAATTGTATGGCAGCATCAACTTCTGGTTTGTCTTTGATGCTTTGCAGCCTTTTCCGATCTTCGTCCGACAAGACGCTCTGGAATTCCCCTAGTGCTGCTTGCAGACTGGCCGTGGGGTTTGTGGGCGCTGAAGCCATATCCTAGGTATAGCATGAAGGTGAAGATATCTCCCAAACAGAGAAGCAACTCATAGCAGAATTATTGTCAGCAACGGGAAAACACACGCCAAGTAGCATCGGGCGACGGCTTGGCAAGGCAGATTGAGGTGGCGCAGATCTCTTCCCAGGTTGATCAACCCCGCTCGATGTAAGAGAGCTCGAATGGAATACCATCGAATACGTCACCAATCGCACAGCCAGATATAATGGGTTCTGTACACGGTTGCCTTATTTATTCCATATTGAAATTGACAAGACACAAGTGATGTTTGCAGTTCCTAAGTTAAACTACCTTGAGAGGCTTCCGAAGAGATGCCAGGGTAGTGAGAGGGATTTGGGGTTGTGGCTGTTGTGGCTGTTGTGGCTGTTGTGTGGCTCAGGTCCACCTATACAAGGTGATGAGATTGGAGAAATGGACGATTTATTCTCCTCTATTTTTCCTCGCAAACACTTTTAAAATACGAATTATGATCAAGGTACCCATGATAAGAATATGAGGTGAAATTCCAATATATTCTTTAACCTGCAGCCTATAAAAGTTTATATAGGGGTAGGCCTAGTACACACCCGCCACATACCTAATTAATACTTGCCACACCAGAAAGTACGTTAATCCCACATAACCCCTAGGTACTCTATCGTCGCATAACAAAATATTTCAAAACTATCACATTTCTGCTATCACGGTCCCTATCTCGGCTTCACTCTCTCCCGGACAAAATAGTAGTCCTTTAACTGGGCATACTTCATACATCGTATGGGAGGTCTCTTTCTGTCACACCCCCAGAACAAAGGAGCGTTCCGTATATGAATGATAAGCATCGAGGCCCCGAATAGGTGAAAGTCTTTGCGCCACGACAAGTGCTCATTCCACTCCTCTACTGAAGGTTATGGCACTTACATTCTGCCGCCATAGGGACAGCGTTATCCTAGGATTTTTATTGCTGACACAGCTTGGCCCTTGATCAAGAATACAAAGATGTGGTTCAAACCAGAGTTTTTCCTAAGAACGTCAAGAAGCTCTTATAAATCGGCCCTACTGGAGACCTTGGTATGGACAGAAGAACTGGAGTCGAAATTGCCCGAAATTTTTCATTTGGCCGCGAGATGGGATGCCAGTCTTCTCCCGAATGAAGTGGATATATTACAAGACCCAGGTCACGACAACCCCATGCGGAACAGATTGGTGTCAAGTGAACAAACAAGACGTTGCCCCAACCTATGCCATTCTGACAAGCACCCAAGTCTTCTGCGAACCTTGTAGTACTTCCAGGGGATCATCTTCCTCACAGGCAACCGAGTCGGGGTGTTCGACCAGGCCATTCAATCTCATATCCATGTCACACTTGCCCCCCCCCAACCCTAACTAAGAGACGCGGAAAGCGGTCGAGAAAATACTCGTTACAGACCTAGGATGCAAGCGCCAAAACAAATCAAACCCGCTTCTGACGCTAGAGTGCAAAGCGCCCGGGCAAGAGGTCCTCCGTCCTTGGGCGCGTGAACCACCCAACGGCCGGCAGATTAGGAACTGCGTTCGGAGCGCTCTGGCTGTAGCAGGAGACAAAATGTAAAAGGTTTCGACAAAGCACTTCAATACTGCAATTGGTCTTAGCAGTATGTTCGCAACGTACATGAATAGGTTTCATATTCTTCACTCAGATGAGCTCGCACAAGTTACAGGCGATCGTCCTGCCGAAACGATTCTAGTAGCAAAAGGCACGCCACCGAGCAGTACCAAAGACCATTAAGGCACGTCCAAAGGGCTAATAATAAATCCATTCTACATTTCTCAAGTTAAGCGATGATCATTGGTCATGAATATGTAATAATCATTATTTCCTTCACCGGGATGTCGGGGCCGGCTTGTTAGCCGGCAGAAGCACAAAGTTTTTTCGAAAGCCCGTATTTCGGGCCCAATATTGTCTCTATTATAATAATGATACCTGTTGGAAGCATTGGTATTGACTGCGCTCAGGGGCACTCAGGGGCACTCAGGGGCCCTGGCGTACGACAGTATCATCACGTGCGATAGTTCTTATCTCCTTATCTCTCTAGCTTCGTACGCTAGCAAGAGTTCTCACACTAAGTGAGAACTCTGCTCGTACGAAGGCTTCTCTTCTCCTCTCCTTTAGTCAAGGCATTAGATATAGTATAATACGAGATTATATTCTATCCGCCTCACCTTACGTACGATCGTACAAAGCCCATTCAACAATACCTGTTATCAATGAGAACCCGGTCCAGCGTCCAAACGCCAAGACCATATGACTTCCGCACGCGATGTTGAAACAGAATCACACCAAATGTATTTTATAGATGCAGAAAAGGCGATCCTCAATTCATGGGGCGAAGGGAGTTATAATATAAATAAACTAGAGATGCGTTTATAAAGATTCGGGCAATCCTAAAGAATCACTTAATATGAAAACATGCGTAAACTGACTAGGTAAACGTCAAGCTCTACTATACGATGCGTTAAGTATAATGGAGTGCTTCTCTAAGCCGCCACTTCATGAGATATAGAAATTGTTAAGTTAACCTAAGTGTATTATACCCCTACTAGATGCGCTCCAATTAGCGGTGTCCGGCATCCATTTTGAGTAAGTAAATCGTGTGGAGTTCGGGAACTTTTAGACTTGTTCTTCCATCAATGACGTAGATGGAAGCCCCCAACGCCAATTTCTCCCCGCATTATCATGACTACCCCAGACGGCAACATGGTCCCGCCAAGGTCCGGGCCGGCGCATAGGGCACGCCGGCAATGCCTGGGATCAGGGAACATTCCCAATATAAAAAGAAGTGAATACCGCTATATGAAAGTCGGGATCATGTCCGTTTTTAAGGCTACGATAATAGTCAGTGCCGTACCGGAAGCATGCGGATCACAAACTACGCCTTTGCCGCCCTCGGCGGCAGCGCCCCTCTGGCAGCGGCACAGCAGTTTCAGTCGACGCCAGTGATGGGGTGGAATTCTTACAACCAAATGGCGTGTAGCCCCAACGAGGCCAAGATAACAGAGGCTATCAATGCCTTAACCGAACGAGGATTTGTCGACGCTGGTTACGACTTTTTCCAGGTCGACTGCGGCTGGGCAACGAGAGATGGGCAACGAAACGCGACGACCGGGGCGCTGAAAATCGATTTCGATCGATTCCCGAACGGCCTGGTGCCCCTCAGCAATCTTGCAAGGGCAAAGGGGATGAAATGGTCCATGTATTCAGACGCCGGCGCCCGAATGTGCGATACCGAGGTGCCTAGTCCTGTGGCGGGCTCTCTTGGCCACGAAGCTGCCGATGCCGACCTGTTCAAAGCCCTGAACACGGAATACGTCAAATGTACCACGTATTTCCTTGCTTTGATCGGATTATGATCACTGACTAGAGTTCTAGATGATAATTGCTATGCCGACGGACCCTCGTCATCCCAGAACGCCCCCAAGGCGTCGCGGACTGATTTCGTGACGCGTTTCACTGCCATGTGGGAAGAGCTCCGGCGGGTCGGCATTACAGGAATGCTGATCTGTCAATGGGGGGTTCCGTATTCCACCTCCAGCGGCCTCCAAGGGCCCTCTCAATGGACAAAAGGCCTCTCGACATCCTTCCGACTATCAGATGACATTGCCACTGGCTGGGCGAACGTATATCGCATCTATAACCAAGCCGTCCACATCGCCAGGTCGGGAGCTATCGGGCCCGGCAACATCGCCGATGCTGATCTGCTCGAGGTTGGCAACAGCGGCATGACTTTTGATGAGCAAGCAACTCATTTCGCGTTCTGGGCGATGTTTAAATCCGCCCTGATGATATCGACAAATGTCTCTGCTCTATCAAACGAACTTGTCGCCGTCCTCCAAAATCGAGAACTCATTGCTATCAACCAGGACTCAGCCGTCAAACCGATCGAGCTTGTCCAACGCTGGACTGCGGATCGGGACCTGTGGGCCGGAGACCTCGCCAATGGCGACATTGCTGTTCTTGCGGTAGATCTTAGCAACACCCGCCGGACGTTGAATCTGCAGCTTTCTAATCTAGGAATCAAGTCCGCCGATGTCAAAGACCTCTGGACCTCCGCGAGCGTCAAGAACGTCGGTAGTTATTCCAAAGAAGTCAACGGCCATGGATCTGTCGCACTCCGTCTTTCCAATATCCAGCGCACATCAGAGTCCGAGCCAGAGTACAGTTACATCTCCGTTTCGGGCGGTACATTGGCATCCGGCGCCAATATTCAGTCATGCGCAGGCTGCGCCTCATCTACTAAAGTTGGTAATCTGGGGGGTTCTTCAAACGGCAGCGTGGTCCTCTCAAACGTCCGCACTTCGCGAGCAAACCAGACTGTCAAGTTTGATTACATCAATTGTGAGGTTGGATACCTCGGCTCGGGTATTAACAACGAACGTCTAGCATCGATCAGCGTGAATGGAGGGCCGGCACAAACAGTCAGCTTTCCTCTAAGCGGGTATAATTGGGATACAGATATCCACACGGGTTACGGTGTAGAACTATCTGGCTTTAACGCTGAGGAGCCGAACTCTATTAGGATATCAGCCGCGGGTACCGGTTGGGCACCGGACTTTGATCGAATAGCGATCATCGCTAAGGTGTCCCATTAATCAGCTTGATTATAACTTAAAAGGGGTACCAAGGGACAATTTGAGTGTCCCTCCACCGTTAGTAGGTAATATGATATTTTAGTGCCATAATAGCTGCTTATCCGTTAACCACTTGAACGATACATGAATACAAGATTTCAGTCCCTCACACGCTAGTCCACTCATGAAGCCCGGCCAGATCAAAAGGCTTCCCTGCCCGTCTTTACTTTCTTTGGCCGCCCCCTCTTCTCCAGTGCATCCAGCGTCCAGTATAGGAGTTGAAGATCGGCCCCCGGGGCGCCCATCAATGAAACCACTATAGGGAGCTTTTCCCCCCTACCACTGATACGAGACATATACGGAAGTTCGGAGACTTTGAATTCATGGCTATATTAGTACTGCCGATTTTCAATTTATTGATAATCAAGAAGATGTGGAAGGAGGGCAACGGAAGAAGCAACTAATAATCAAAGAGAAATTCGGAACTAACTTGCGACGGCCAGCCTAGGCGCGCCTAGGATGGCCGAAAGATATGTAGACCGTAGACCGGGTATATTGGGGTTGTTGTCACCAGTGTATTCGTCGCGATACCTGGCCTATATACCTTATCGATGTGTAAAGCAACGATTTCCGCCGTTTCCACTATATATTTCTCGACAAACCAGTCTTTTGAAATATCCAGTCTGTTTATAGTCTCTTGGTGCTTACTTTCAGACACTGAATAATCGTTACCTAAGTCGTGCCAAAGAGTTCATGTGATCTCAACGTCCGCTTAGAGGACTTTGTCAAGGTGAAGGCAAACCACGCGAGTATTTGCGACGTAACGCCCCGCCGCTTGTTAGAGAATCATCTTCAAGTTGTTGTACGCAAGACATTATCGCTCATTCCGACCGATCGCCGCAAAGGCATAAGTTCCCTTATAAGAACAGGGTATCTCTAACGAGAGGGGTCACCACTTACAGATATATTCGAAGCGAACCCGAAAGAATCAGCTATTGCAGACCACGACGCAGAAAACCATCACACCTAGCGAATGGATCAGGGATGAGGGTAAAGGTGTTAGTAATCAGGCAACTATCGCTGTGTCAAACTCAAGGAAAGATACAAGCCCTCATTGTCGGACTTTTCGGTAACCAAGAGAGACCCTATTCTTCCGTATCACATTATACCAAATGCCCGTAATCCGGATTTCTACGGTCGCTGAGATCTATTCACGATGGTTAAGGAGGTTCTATCACCGATTGACGAGAATGGAGGCCCCAGCAAGGATATCAAGTCGCTAGCTATTTGCGATCCAGGCGGCGCAAGCAAGACACAGTTTGCCAACGAATTTGTACACCCTCACACGAATTTATATGAAGCAATCATATAGATTCATGCAGGAGATGCAACTATGCTTGCGGACGAGTCCGGGCGAGTTGCCCAGATCCCGGGCCTAGTCCTCGAAGGAACCGCCGACACCAGGGATCCAGTTGTGACGCACGAGACAGTCAAGGGTTGGTTAGCAAACCCGACAAGGTTGTATGACAAAGCCAACAATCGTCTCGAAGATGAAGCAGCCTGGATTCCGACTTTCGGCAATGTCAGTGACCCCGATATACTCTCGAATGATTTACCACCAAATGGCAGCAACACGTCAATTCGCATCACAAGTAGAGACATTCTTGCGAAGACACCACTGTATCAGGTTAGGGTTGGCATTAACCCGCCGCCAATGATAGAAAAGGAGGCCTCCGAACTGTTTCTAAAATTGACATGGCGCGAGAGTGACGTTGAGGAGCAAGGAAACAGCGCCTCGGTGGCGGAGGTGCTTGGAGGCATGCCTCTTGCTCTAACTCAGGTAGCCGGTGTCGTAATTAGGCAAAGTCTTTCATTTTCTGATTTCTTCGAAAGCTACAAAAAGGAGGCTCATGATACACTTTTTGAACGTTCCCGAAAGCCCAATCATAAACGTACTAACTACGGCCATACAATCGCTTCAGTCCGAGCTTTGGAGGGTCTTAACCTACTCATCACCACCAGGGGAACTTCTCGATTAGGCAACAAAAACTCCTACTCGACACGCTTTTTACTCGCCGGGAAAAGGCCGCGTCACGCTGTTTAAAAGCGAGGTATGAGAGAAGCAGGGCCAGAGGGACGAGTCACCAGAGTATCACGTAAGTGGTTCTACAGACCTACAGGGACCCACCACACAACTTACCATCCTACATCACACTTCTCGAGGCGATTTCGACGCGTATTATAGCATTTTTTTCCCTCCCACCGTCCCTTGCACATTAGTATTTAGTTATAGATAGTTATTTGTTTTGATCTTAGTTTGGGCAGTATTAGACCCTTCTGCGAGCCGTATACAACTCGCAGAAAGGCCTAAAACGCTCACGCTCCTCCAATATATGCGCTATTACTACCAACTAAATCGCCCTGAAGTGTGCTGTAGAAAGAAGCAGAGTCACTTCACTACTCCTGCAGTGGGGTGGTCAAAGCCGGTCAAGATCTCGCATCGGCCGACTTCAACAACCTTCTTCTTATATAAGGTCGCTAAAAGGGACCCATAGTCTCATCATATACACCTTAACAGAATAGCTCATGATTGCGTGCTGTTGGTAGTATTCAACGATAGGGAAATCTACATAAAATAGCCGCATAATTGCAAAAAGAAAGAAAGCCATAAACCTTAAAGTAGGTTCTCCCCACCTCTTAGAGAACATCCTTGTCCCCTTCTATCTCATGTAATTCACGTAATACCCTAAAGAGCGCTATCTAGATTAGGGGGCCTCGAGATGACTACAAGCATTGTTGCCATATTGCGGATATCCCCAGTGTTATTAGTTAAGTCCTTTCCTTATCCCTCATGGGTGAGTTTATTATAAGGATTATTGAGCCATATCACGCCGAGAGCTATGACTAGGGAAAAGCTAACGTACACAGCCATGTTATCATAATCTCTAGTATAGGGGTGTAACGAACACTTGTTGTTACGCAGAGAGCCTATGCTATCTTTCATGTATTCTAGTCAACATAATACCAGTCCTTTGGAGCTGGCACACAATGATGACCAGGCTTATACGACCCGATGGTTTGTAGGGTATACACAGCCGCGGATTCATTCCCTTGTAGAGATCCGTGTGTCGCTTTCCGTTTTGTTTCTTCCAAAGGGTTCTTGTCGGCTTTTGAGAGTGCAGTCAGATTATACGTCGTCACAAGTCTCTTAACGCTTCAATTATATCTATAAACGCAGAGCGAACAATCACAGCCGCGTTAGGTTAGAGATTTTCAATCAAGATCAACAATTTAGTCTCAAATTTTCAACGAACGGGGATATTTTCTAAATTAATGAGCCCTACCTAAATGAATCCTAAGACATAGATCGACTGTCTAATACATACTTATCTTGGACTATGTCCTGTAACCAGCAGTTGCAACGTCAGCTACATACTACATACTATGCACAATGCGGAGGACTTCGTACTACCTAACCCAACCTGGTCTAAGCACTATCTACGCATCGATTCGATTTGAGATCTAGCTGGATTCAGTCTAGGGTGCTATGCACGTCGGCATGGGTTTCGACACACGCATGACAGGTGGAGTCGGTAGCTTTCTGACAAGAAACCGGGGGGGTGAGAAGCGCTCCTCGGGAATCTATTGGTTAGACGAACAAAGTGGCCTCGGGGAAAGGACGAGGAATTCCCGAGGCCGCGAGGTCGTACTTAGTATATGGCCCGGCTATATAAGATGATCGAGAAAAAGCACAGCGTGATAAGCTTCCAGCGATCCCGTCTCCTGGTCTCCCGGTCTCCCGGCTAGTACCCGGGCCATAGAAATGCCCATGATTCATTGTCCAATCGGCTTACATCAAATGCGCAGACGGCCTTGTTTAATTAAGGTTGGGGCGCTAAAGGGAATGCCCTCTCGGGTCCGGGCGACACCTATTTACTGTAGCTACTTATACTACCTAGGTATGTGCTCTTGTTCTTCACGGGTTGGGTTAGGTCAGGTTAGGTACCTGTCTACCCAAGGTATTGGGATAATTCAAGGCCGCGCTCATACAAACATATATAACTATAGGTAGTAGTCAACTCACTCTATTTATTGATAAGTAGGCACCAACGATCAACAAATAAAAATATCGCACAGCTCTATCGTTCCTAATCCTACCTACCTACCTAGGTAGGTGGTAGGTACCTAAGAATTATAGAATTATACTACCGAAGTACCCAAGATAGACAGACCCAAGACAGACCCCAGGACACGCAGATGCCCAGAACGCCCAGACATTTGGCCCTATAATAAGTATGCGCCAATCCGGCCAATCACAGGGCGCCAATCCTCCACAACAGGCAAACCACCAGATCGACCACGTTCCGCAATGTCGCCGCATGATTGGCCATCTCGACCCTCCGGCCAATGTCAGAGCTGGATATGGTCGCGTGCTCGACCCGACAAGTCTGGGTTGTGAGACGACGACTTTTCCCCTTCCCAAACCACCCAATATGGACCCGGGCCCCTACCATGTGCCGGCCGTCTCGAGCTGTCTCCGCCGGGTAAGATAGGCCCAGCCAGAGAGGCCCAGAGCCAGAAGTCAAAGCCAGAGTCAGAGCTAGAGACGGACGCAGCAGACAGGGAAGTGGACAAGAGACAGACACAGACACAGGCACAGGTACAGGCACAGACACAAGAAGCGCCGTCGACGTGACTTCTTCCTGCTTTTCCTTTTCTTCCTCGTTCCCTCGCTGCCTGACAAACCGCCAACCGCCTAACCAGAAACCCGGGCCCTGGCTCTTCCGTTGACAATCCCCCCTCAAGCGGTCCTATGATACAAGGCCGCGTTCGTGTTGCACAGCTTTCACCATTGATTGCCGCCCTAGCAGCGCTTGTCCCTGTCGCGTGACACCGTAATTCACATCCCGAGTAGTTTGTGTGTCTAGATTGTGTGGCCACGCGGGGGAGATAAGTGGTGAACTACCTTCGCCGGCATAGTCCGAGACAAATAGAGACGACTGGACCTCTCAGTTGGATATCTCACGAGATCAACGAAGACCCGTCCCATAAGGCAAACTCTCCCTACTTCTCTTATACGAAAATGACACGCCCAAAGATGCCACCCACGCCGGCCTCTTCCACCGAGATCAAAGGCCAGGACCACTCAAATAAGCTGTCTTCGCTCCAGTTGACTTTCGAGCTGCCCCCTTCCGCCATAACTCCCCCCGAGGTCTCCAAGTCCTCGAATTCCGGCACCAAGATGTCGCCGATATCGCCAACGTCGTCAAACCTCCCCTATCTCCAGCCCAGCGAGACCGTGAAAGCCAGGAGGCGCTCTACCACGGTCCAGCAGAAGGAGACATTCGCCCTCCCACCACCACCCACGAGATCCCGCAAGATCATCCAGATGAAGCCCCGTTCGCAGGAAGAGCCGGTCGTAACGCCGTCTCCGGCTAGGGGCGCCGCTAGCACGAGTAATCACACCAGGAACGCCGCCGGCAGTGGCGCGGCGGCGAGTTCCAAGCAGACGGGCGCCAAGAAGCAGCCGTCGGCAACGAGCGCCGCGGGCCGGAAGATAGCGAGGAAGACGGCGCACAGTCTTATCGAGCGGCGGCGGAGGTCAAAGATGAACGAGGAGTTCGCCGTGCTGAAGGGTCTGATACCCGCGTGTACGGGGGAGATGCACAAACTCGCCATTCTACAGGTCAGTTCCCGTTCCCGTTCACGTCCCCCACCACGAAGCACTCAATCATACATATATACATACATACGTACATACATAAATAGCATTGCTAACCCGCAAGTCACGCGTCTCAGGCCTCGATAGAATACGTGCGGTACCTCGAAGACTGCATCACGAAGCTGAAGGCGCAACACGTGGGGCAGGACTCGGCCGCCGCGACGCCGACCGAGTTCCGGCCGGCGGCGCACGACGAGGAAGGGGACTGGAGCGGCAGGGCCGCGACGGACGCGGACGTGGACATAGACGACGACGACGGCGGGGCAGAGGACATCGAAATGACGGACTCGGAAACGCCTTCGCCAACTTTCACCCCGGTGCTGCCGGCCACAGCGCCATCGTCGTCATCGACGCGGTCGGCGCACTCGTCCATCTCGCCGGTCCCGGCCGCCCAACGGCACCACTCGCACTCGTCAGTGTCGACGACGGCCGAGTACCAGCTCTACAGCACCAGCGTCGCGTCAGCAGGGACGTCGCCGCACCAGCAGCAGCAACAGTACCCGTACGCGCCGGGCTCGACGTCGCACTCGGCGCTGACGAGTCCGGCGCTGCGACCGCAGCTCGAGATCGACCACGAGGTGTCCGCCGCCCTGCTGATGCTGGGCTCGGGGCGGACGAACCCGGGCCCCGCGCGGGGCATGAGCGTGCGGGATCTGCTCAGCTCCTAGCTAGGTGCGCACCAGCCGGCGGGCGATACGAGAGTCAGCCCATGCATCTTGCGCAGCAACACGAAACAGGTAATCCGTTCACCTACAGTCCAGGACATTCAGACACCTGAGTTTCCCATTCCTCCTCTACCACAACATGACGCCCAACTCCAGGCGTCCGGCGCATCCCAACCACCAATCCATCAATCCATGAACCAACCTCCTAGATCAAGCGAGCAGCCAACCTCACAAGGCTGCGTAAAAAAAAAGGGCGTATACCCAACCCCCTATATACAGCCCACAAGCCACACATTCCATACTTTCGAAGAAACATGTACAAGATCAGGGGTGCCAAATCAAATCGAATCAAATCAGGTCAGGGCAGGGCAGAGCAGGCGGGTACTCATCCACTCATCCATCCATCCATCAGCTCGGTAGAACACAAGGCGCAATTCCTCCTCGCGGCATTGTCCTCTTCTATTTTCCGCCAACGGGACAACTCAAATCCCAGAAGAACTTATCCGGTCCGTTCAGGTCTGTTACTTACACCATACCACGCGCATACCTACATACCATAGCCTCCAGGCTCATTTTCGCCGCGCCGCGCCGTGCCGTGCCGTGTCGTATCGAGGCGAAGCGCAGCGCAGCGGAGGAGCCAAGCGATATGAAAAACCACGTGAAGATACCTACGTACGTACTTAATAATGAAACACATTTGTGCGCGTCAGGCGTTTGCCTGCCTGTCTGTCTGTCTACCTGTCTGCTATATTATTGTCTGTCCGTCTATTATAGATCAGTGTGCTCTAGTACCAAAGCCATATTTCAATACCACATCACATAAGAAACTCTCGCAGCCGTGTCACTATCAAAAGGGTAACACCGTCGAAGTGCAATAGATAAAGGTAAGTGAAGCAGCCAAGGACATAGACGATCTCGCATTCACGTATCCTTGCACAAGACTTAAGAACTCAGTATAGCATCGATATCCGCATGTGAAGACAGTAAGTTAAGCGCAGACGTACAATATAATCACGATACACAATACACGATAAAACAGCTCATCGATTACCGGGCCGTCAATATACAAGATATATATATATAACCCAGGCAGGCCCAAAGCAGGATCATCCTATGTAGCCAAGTCAAATGTTCAGTAGATCCGATGAATTATTATCCGATGCCCTGTGCAGCATCAAGCTTGGAGGCGAATACCGCGGCATCTCCCCAAGCCGTACATTGATTGTATATATTCACGGAATCCGTGGCTAAGCTATGTCCGCCCACATATTAGAGCCCTTGGGGGCCCGTAGGCTCATCTACGAGCGCCCCCATCTCATTTTTTAATCTCGTTCGTGGTGTTTCGTGGCGCCTGGTGATACTTATCCGCCCAGTCATAGATGCCGAGCAGTCTCTCTGCACGTATGATCGATCTTGCGAGTGAAGGGTGCGGGCTCGGGGGACAACCACCGCATGGCGAGACTTCAAACCAATCCCTCATCGGGCAACCATCACCTTTTCACGGGACGTTTGCTTCATATACCCCACTTTTCGTATCGACCAACGTCGATAGAAGCGAAGTAGTTCCTAGTGTAATGATAGTTCCGCGCGTGCTAGTCGCTGTCCCCGTCATTATCCAGCGCGTCGTCCTCGTCGTCCTCGTGGCTCTGCCGTTCCTCGAGCCGATCGTGGATTTCATCCTCGTTCTCCTCATCATCGTCATCATCTTCTTCTTCGTCTTCCTCCTCGGCATTTTCCTCGTCCTCCTCATCCTCGTCGTCTTCCTCTTGCTCCTGTTCGGGTTCCGTATCGGCGTCGCTCGCGTCGCGCGGTTCTTGGGTCTCATCGCCGTCCACATCCATGGCCGATTCTTCGTGGGCCGCGTTCGGCTTTTGTTTCTTGGACCGCGGTGCCGAATTGGATTCCGTTACGGTGCTGGCAGTGGACACCATAGAGGCGTTAGGATCGGTGGCGTCCGTGCTAGGATTCGCGGCTTTCTTTTGCGCCGCTACCTTGCGGCGATAAGTGTTACGTTTCGATGTTTGGGTGTCATTGAATTCTGGAACACGGAGACCGTTAGTATTAGATCGCTTCGACCTCGGCACGGTGAGCATGTGGGCAACCGACTCTTAAACTCGGCCTCGAGACGTTCCCGAAAGAAGGGGAACTCGATGTCCTCAAGCGCAGTAAAGACATCACCAGGCATTATCGTCTTCTTGTTATTATTTAGTGTATGCTCATTGGCTCTATTGATAAGCATGGATCAGCATACTGCCATCTCCTACACCATGGTGAAGGCGGTTCGTGGGCGTAGATCTATACATAATGAACGTAGACGTACGCGCTAGCGAGGTGGTTGATAAAGACTGTAGCACTCTTGCTCATGGCTAATATGGCATTGCCTTGAATCTGAGTGTTGGAAGGGAGGACTCCCTTTGCTAAACGCGTTATAATCGACTTTGGCAAGGTGAGGTCCTAAGAGTAGTCATGTGTTAGTCTACACCTTCTCGAGGCTACTTAAAGTAAACCAACAATACACACCTCGATAGTGACAGCCTCCTTCGAGTTATCCTTTTCCTTCTTCTCTTTCTCTTTCTCCTTTTCCTTGTCCTTGTCCTTTGCCTTGTCGGCGAGCTGACTCGACTCGGCGGGACCGTCGGTCTCCATTTGTGTGGCAGGTGTAGAAGAAGAGGGTGTCGTGGTCTTGAGCTTTGGCGGCACGGCGGAAGCAGCCTCGCTCTGGTCGATATCACCGTCGTAGACGAATTGCGCCATGGACACGTCCCCCCGTTTTGCGGGATCTGTCTTCCTCGGTGGCATGTCGAAGGCAGGAAAGAATGGCGCGCAACAAAGATCGGCAAGACAAAAATGTATATACTACTTCGTATGGCTGCTCAGAGGGATCAAGTGGATCGCGCCGTAGGTAGTTCAATCTTGGCTAAACTAGGCTGGCACAGGCAATTGATAGTCGCAATGTTGGATATTGGCGTCGGAGGCTTCAATAGCTCGGAGAGTAAGTTAACGTGAAGCCGTCAGGGAAAGCCGGATCGGATAATCTAGAGCAGGTAAGATCGTCTAGCTCGAACAGCAAAAAGTAGAATTGAGTCCATAGTACGGAGTAGCTATCTCTACATAGGTATCTGGATACAGGAGGTACTATCCTAGACGTAAGGTCAGGGTCAGGTACCTACCTAAGGTACCTTGGTAGGCGTTTGCCCCACCCAGACGCGCTATACTAAGTACCTAGTCTAGACGCGTTAATGACTTATTCCGCCTATCTAATCAGTAATATACTACAAGTAGCCGACAGTGCAGACACTGTTTATACTGTCGTGAGAAGCACTGTACAAACTGTCCACCTTCTTACACGGGCTGCAACTCTATCACGTATCATCAACAGAGAGAGAGCCAGCCAATTCCTATCTGCCTACTGTAAAGCTGTAAACATATGAAAAATATACTGCTACATTAAGCATCTACCTAAGCCTAGCTGAACATCGAAATACGATCTTCGGAAAATCACATTCTATTCCATCTAGCAGGTGAGCCGGTATTCTAACGCTAATAGGGTTTCGTACGCGATCAAACTCGCTTGCTTCATCAGTGTTTTCCTCAGGACACGCCAAGCCATCAATATCAAACAAAACACCACCTCTCCCACCTTCACCCAACTCATGTGTAGGACCAGAATCCCCAGCAAAATGGACACGACCCGTGCTATCTAGGGGCTTCAAGGGGAGATGTGAACGCCTAGCATTTATGCGCAAGTCCAGTCGAGCGAGCAACATCCATCGCCCCTAGGTTAGGTTATCCCATGTTTTCCGTGTTTCATCTGACCCGGTCACCCGTTGATTGCGCCCCCGACAACTTCGAAGAGTAACACCATCTCTGTGCACGAGCGGGAATGCCGCCGAATCGCCGCGCAAATAGACTGTCCGCAGCAAGGGGTAATGGGAATGCTAAGCTAGACTTACCCACCCGGTACAGACGTCGCGGCACGTCTCAAGCACGTCGCCTCCGCAGGCGGGCCTCTGAATCCTGTCCACGTTAAGGCACAGGCAGAGTAGCGAGCGACGAAAAGACCTCCTAGTACTTGCCTGTCTTTAGTCCAATTGCGCCCTACTAGATGGTGTAATACAACGGAACATCGCACAGAGCCATGACCCAAAACGAGCACAACTACTCTCATCATCGTTGCAATATGATTGCTTATTACTGTATCAGCGGAGTTGTTGTTCCTCAAAGTCTTGTTGCCAGTCTTTGCCATTATACACTTGTGAGTTGCCATCTAGCATACACTTCGTACCGCCTAATTGAGCATTAAGCATACCATCATCACCCATCCATCAGCCATCATCCATCAAGACGTCTCACTTCATCCCCATTTCTAACCCACTCTAAATCGTCCATGCTCGCTCTAGGAAGGAAGCAAAGACACAATCCCGCTCAGCCGTGATTGTGCCGCCAGTACCCCTTCTTTTCGTCACAAAAATTCCTATATCATTCGAAGAAGAAATATGAAGACGAAGGAGCCGTCGGCTCTTCAAAAAAGGTTTTACCAGCCCGTAAAAGGCTGGTCTGAAAATGCCACTCTGTTTGGGTATATCCTTCACTTCTCAACGGGCGTTTCTAAGTCCCGGAAACTCCATAACAAGATAAATAGGGAGAAAGTTGATAAAAGAAAGAAGTGGATTCTAAGCGATGGGATGTTGCGTGTCCGCCTTTATCCGGGTCGAAGAGTGACGGGAGAGAAAGAAAAAAAAATGAAGGCCGCGTCAGCTTGGCACGTATAGCCCTTCCGTATCTTGTGCGCTGCAACCAGGCGCAAAAACCGAAGAGCAGGAGAAGAAATAAATGGGGAGGAGATAGTAGTCTGAAAATAGCGTGTGGTTCGCAAGCGAACCGGCCAGTTGGACAGATGGGCCGAGCCGACCCTATAATTTCGCCGAAACCCTAGTGTAGGTCGACATGAAACAGACGGACCCGGCCACTTCTCGATGTCGAACCTAGTCCAGCCAGGACTGCCGCGTCATTAGCGTGATTGGTGAGATGACGGATCGCTTCAACCCAGGGCTTGCCCGATGACGTCGCGTCTTTGCGAAGGCGGCGGCGACAAGCCTCCGAAGAGCTCTTTCTCGGCGGCCGAGGCAACCCGCGGTGGGATGGACGACGACGAGTAAATCCGAGAGTGGTTACCGCGTGGGTTCCCATCCCTCGATCCTTTCGGCGACGACTCGGGGCTGCTTTGCCAGTTCTCGGGATGGCTGTGGCTCCGCGCGATCCTCGTACGGCTATTCGCGCGGCTTAGGGTCTTCGGCGTATCGGGCGGCAGCTTCTGCAAGCGTGAAGTCTTACGTTTCAGCTGCGGCACGAATGGCTCGTCGCCCGGCACCGTCTCGTCCGTCAAGCCAGTACGAGCATTGGGTGCCCGCGCAAACGCAGCGGGTTCCGGCGCCCGGGGTAGGTCGATGCTAAAGCTGTTCTTGATGAACGACCTCGCCGATACGCCAGCTTCTGTAGATGGCCGGCTCGCCCCCCTTTGGTACTGTATCCTAGCTGAACCCGTAGAGTCTTTTGATACATGACTCGGCCGTGCTCCGTACGCTTCCGTCTCCTTATCGCCCATACCTCGGCTGCCTTTCCATGTCGCTATTTCATCGTCACCGATCGGAGTCAGGCCTCTGTTAAATAGCCTATGTCTCCGCCGGTTCCGCAGGCACCACAGCGCCACTAATGCTATCAGCACTAATCCAAGGGTACCGAGTACCGTGCTCAGCACAATAACCAGCTTATCGTGGCCCGAAACATCATTGCCGCGCTTTTCCATGTTGGACCAGGTGACAATTGATTCTAAGGCGATATATAGGTAAGTTAGTGCTTGCCTCGCCTTATGGCCAGCTAAAGGATGAGCCCAGGCCGAAGGAGACTAAGTAGTTCGAGGATGACAAGTGTTGAGAAGTGCGTAAGTGTTCATGAAACGGTCATCAAAATATTCGGGAGTCGTCGAGCCAGCGTTACGAAGATCTCGGAGTTTTCTGAGGGAGTTGAAGTAGTATCGCAGGCAGGATATCCATGAGGCTCGACGGAGACGATAGGTGAATATCCACACGGTTTTCTTCCTCTCTGTAAGTCGATTGCCAACCGAGATTCGTATGTGAATTCCGCCACTATGAAGCCTAATCCTCCTAGGTCCCAATGCCCCTAGTATTCGAACGGTTCTGCAAGAACAAATAGTTAGTCTTTGTATCCGGCCGGAAAGTCAAAATCATGAATAGCCATGCCATGAAGCTAGCCAATTATGTTCTAGCTATGCTCATCTGGAATTCGTAGCTATCTCTTGACATTGGGTCACTAGTTTGTGGCCCAAATTGCCGAGAGCTATGTCGTACAAGAGAAGGTAACCAAAAGGACTACACCAAGTTCAACTAACACTTAGAGGTCTAAAGTAACCGAGCCGGCACCACAGCTATGGAGTCTCGAGGCGAGCTGGGTTCATGGAGAAAGAGGCGTAACGAGCGACAGGAGATTTGGATATAGCGTATATGCTATGAGAACCCGCTCATCAGTAGTAGGGCGTAAAGCTCTACGAGACCGAGGGCGAGGTTAACCACAAGGTCGATCGATGGACCAGCTCAGTGACACAACGCTATATTCCCCTCAGCTGGTGAGAGGAACGGGGAGGGGGGGGGGAGTTCGGGAGAAGAGAGAAGAGGAACTCGAATGAGTTATATGAGTCCTGTAGTATACACTAGATAAGTAAGTGGATGTCGAGGAGGAGTGGGTGGGTAAAAGAAATGCGACGTTATTAAAGCTTGGAGGGAAAGCTCCCGCTTGCTGGATCGAGACAAGAAAAAAACCCAGCAAACTGGCTGTGAGCTAGTTTTATGAGGGAACGGGCAAACGAGCCCGCTGCCCACGACCGACGGACGCAAGGACGGCTCCGCAGGGCTCCGCGCCAACGAGTAGCAGGACGGGGTGATGGATCACGGATAGGCTAGAGTGGGAATGGGGGTGGTGCTGGCTGTTCGGTCAGGGTGGTGGACCTGGGCTTGGGCTGGGCGTGCAGATTGGGTGATGCAGGCTATCTGTGCGATATTTGTGTTGTAAGTAAACTTACATGTACTACTCCCAGTAGTATGCGTATGCGTGCGTATGTACTAGTATGTATGTATGTATGTAGTGTAGAGGCAGGGTAGTGGAGTGTTGGTAAGTGTGAGTGTGAGTGAAAGAAGGGCACAACGCCGCTGATCTCGCGCCACACGTTTCGTTTGGCTCAGGAAGATATGCAACCAGGGAAGCTAGGTAAGCTAGGTAAGCTAGGTTTAGCTACCTACCTAGCTAGCCGTCGAAGGGGATCGGTCAGAGAAATCGACAATAGGATGGATTACCTACCTTCCGTATGCTTGCTCAGTACTGTACACTACAATTAGAACAAAGGGGGTTGACAATGGGCGGTCAGAATGTAGGTATGTATGTAGGTATGTATGTATGTATGTATGTGCGATTACTCCGTACATACCTAAGCAATTGGCATATTTAGGTTACCTAGATATCCGGCCCACCTACGTTGGCCGCCCATCCTGCCTACGGTGGCCGCCCGTACCACTCATCTATTCTGCAAGTACTAACCTAACAATACTATTATTTAATATAAAAAAATATTTACTACTATAAAAGCTTATTAATTAAAATAAAATTAAATAAAAATAAAATTTAATATTATAATAATTATTTTATATTTTTTATATTTTTTTATATTTTTATTTATTTATTTATTTAACTTTTAATATTATTGTTAAAGTTAAAGCGTTTGTATAAAGTACATAAAAATAGGCAGGCTATACTTAATCTGCCTGTAATCTACTTTAGTACCTCCACTTAATGCCTGTTTAGGCAAGGTGGGCGGCCAACGTAGGCAGCATGGGCGGCCAACGTAGGTGGCCCCTAGATATCTACCTAATTAACCCCGGGAGACAATGGGTAAGTATACGGTATAGTTACCTAGGTAGTATTTATTATTATTACTTAGTATTTTTTTTCACCTTCCTTGGCGATATTCTCACCCTTCACCTTCACCTCTACCTCCTTTAGCGTTCTACCTAGTGCCGTATAAAGTAGTGCACACGTATATATGTAAGCCAGCTAGTGTGCACGGTAGTGTACTCTGTGCTGTCAGAGGATTCGAACCCCTTCAGAAGTCATAAAAGTAGGTACCTAGGCAGTGCCTAGGTAGTTCACCCATGTTCTGATACAGCGTGGATCAACGAACCCAAGTCACACACACATAAACTTATGGGCTTATGGGTTCTGTTATGGGGACGCAAGAGCTCGATACCTTGTACCTGAGATTACAGTACGTAGTAGACACCTACCTACCTAGACTACACACTAAGCACCGTTTCCAGTGCACAAACCAGCCAGCGAGCCCGGGGGGTCCAGCGCGGGCGATCATTGTGGCGTGATCGGACATGGGTGACCGAAAAAGAAACCCGCCCAGAAACAGAAACCGCCAGGTAGGTACGCTATACAGCATAGCAGCACAACAGTACAGCAGCAGCACTGAGCGCTAGGTATGGTACAGTACCTACTGCACTACACTACACTACACTACACTACACTACGCTGCACTGAACACAAAATAAAAAACGGCGCCTCAATCTCTCTTATCCTGCCGGGTAATATTACAGACGGTGACAGAGTGGTAATGCATCTGCGCTGCAGCATGTACTATGTAGGACTTGACTGAGTGAGTGACTCAAGTTGCGCCATAATACCATAACACCATAACACCATTAGGTACTGTGACACCACGAATATCTACCGTACACTGCTACCTATCCATCTAGGTACGGTCCGTAAAATACTAAGCTCTGCCCTTGCTCTAGTGTCCCCGACTGGGGAGCCACTTTACGCCGTTTTAGACCCGGCATCAAGTAAATTACATGCCTCCCAGCTAGTCTACGAATGGCATTCGGCCGCCGTGCCTGTGCCTGTTATCCTGTTATCCTGTGCCTGTGCCTGACAGGGTCGCAATATTTCATGGGTTCAAAACGCACGGAAACGGGGACTCCCCCCTCCTTCCCTTTCGTTTCCCTTTCGCTTCCCTTTCGCTTCTCCCCCCCCCATTTTGTTTTCTTTCTGCGTTTCCCGCAACTGGAAAGAAACAAAAGAAGCGAAATTGATACTTAACCAACAAGGTTACCACCTACCCAGCTACTTACCTACGTACCCACCTCCCTCCCGCCGTAGAAATTACGTGCAACACGATCAACGCACGTGACTTTGGGGGCGGTAGATGACTGACTACACTACCGAGGTAGGTACCTTAGGTACTGTAAGGTAAGTAAGCAGGTACATGACGGCGCGCACACCGCTTGCCTCGATGCCCTTTCGACAACAACACAGTATATTCCTAGACTACTCATCATCTTCTATCTCTTTTCCATGTAGGTTATGTATGTAGTCTAGAAGGCAGGGAAAAAAAACACCTCGTCCGCCAAGGACCTACCACCGAACCACCAGGCCAGGAGGTCGTCTAGAACGCGACCCGAGCGGTGCCATGTGTTCAAAGTGGTTCGTGACCAGCTCTCGCGGCCCAGATCTACCTCCCTACCTACCTACCTACCCACCTACATACATCCATACATAGTACAGTAAAAAGGGCAAGCAAGTGCTATAGGTTAACTGACACATCCGATCTGGCGATGCGATTCATGCTCAAGTGCTTAAGACGGGTATCCTATAGGCCCGTCCCGTACAAGGTTCCATCGCGATTCGTCGAGTGTGCCTGGCGGAATTTTAAAAAAGGGTATCCAAAAAAAAAAAAAGTACCTAGCGTAGCGTTGGTTTGGTTTTGGTGAAGAAAGATTTCCTAAACCCGATTGAGCGCGCCAAATCCAGGCACGAGCGAATCAGCATCGCGAAGCCAACTTTTTTAAAGTCTTGGATCCCTCCCCTTTGGTACACACTATAAAACCCGCCCATATCAATATGCCCTGCAGTTGTGCCTTGCGATGGGCGATGGGCGATGGGCGATGTGCGAATGTGGGATGTGGGATGTGGACGTGGACGTGGATGTCAGGCAGGGATGAGTAATCTCGTGGTACCTGGTCACCTAACCTAATCATTAAATGCCTCCTCCTTTAATACCCGCTCGTATCCGGCTCTTCTTCACCACCACGGCCGCCATCACAGCATCAATCAAGGCAGGTGATTGATGAAAAAGGGCCTCAACGACAGCTAGCTAGCTAGCTCTGCCTCTCGCCTATTTAACTCGTTTGGTATGCCGTACAAATACTATACGTATTTGAGTAACCGGGCCCCCCCAATCGCCAGCGCAGGTTACTACAGTACAGTACAGATAATGCAGGCACTCTTTGCGAAAGAGACGGCTACGGAGTCCGACTCGGCTTCCTCGCGCACTGCCTAAAAAAAAACGGCATCGTGGCGAATACCATAGTGCCTCACACTACACTGCACTACTTAGTACTTACACGTACATATCTAGTAGTGTAGTGAAGTGTAGTACTTAGTAGAGGCAGCTCCCTATAACATATCATGTATTAAGAAGTCCACACACATCATGCAACCACTCAAGTAGTGCCAGTACCAAACTATAGTGCAGCGGCGGAGTGACCTTAGGGCGATCGAGCCAGTCCAATGGCGTAAGCCGGGTTGGTCAAGACCAGTCAAGACCAGTCAAGACCAGTCAAGTCACCGTTGATCAATCAGGATGCATGCGGAGCGGAGTGAAAGACCAAGTCGGGTTGGGTTGAGTTTGAAGTAGTGTACGTAGTAGGCAGAGTTGAATTGCAGTACGTCGAGCACATAATAATAATCTACATACTATACAGTACTTACTAGTAGTATATAGAGGTATAGGACTTAGTATAGTATAGGACTTGGTATAGTGTAGGATAGTACTGGTATAGCCGTTACAACACACACAGACGACACCCTCCAGCCTTAGCTAGCGCACAAGATTGTGCATCTGTGATCGAGTCTATGGCGATCTCACGATGCCATTGGCCAAGCTTTCCACCGTCGATGACAATAACCAACGAACCCCTGGCCGCGAGGAACGGAGCACAGCAGCAGCAGCAGCTTGCTGCCTGCCTAGGTACGGATAGTAGACATTACCTACCTAGGTAGACTACCTGCCCATCTAGTGTGGTGTAGTCGTGGCCGTAAGTAACTATACTACTACTAGTAAGAAGTATAATATGCAAATCGCGCCCAAGAGGCTGACAGATGCGGTGCGTGCCTCGCTTTGCTTTGCTTTGCTTTGCTTTGCTTTGCCTTGCTTGTCGCGCAAGGCCATGAAACACGCGGCAGGGACATCGTGTACGACCCCCATTGGCCCCCCAGGTTCGGTCGCGGCCCCGGGCCCCTCCCAAGGCTTTTTTCTAGAACGAACAAGAGACAAAACAAGAACACAGCTCCGGGCCGACGACAACACCCGCCCCCCCCCTTCTTCCCTTCCCTTCCCTTCCCTACATACACTATACTATACACTGTACCGGATAGGAATCCTTCCTCGAGGCGGTCAATCAGATCGAAGGGGCCAAACGGATACGGGTCTGCAGCATCGGGGGAGGGGCAGAGGTTTTGGATGAGGTAGACAGACAGACAGACAGAGAGACGGACAGACGGACAGGCAGGCTCCCGGGTCAGCCATCTGTGGAAGCTCAATGGGCAAATGTGAGCCCCCCCAGCTCTACTAAGTAAGTACAACTACTCCGTATACTACACTACTACTTAGTAGTAGAAGTGCAAGATGCCTACCAGGTAGCCAAGTCCACCTCCTGTAAGTAAGGAGGCGCTCTCCTCAACCCGCATCTTGCCATTCCGTTTATCATCAGCCGAATTGCCGAAAGCTCCTCAAAAGTGGTACTACCTACCACCACCGCCACCACCACCACCACCACCACCACCACCACCACTACTACCAGTAACTCCGTACTTACATAGGTTTGGTTTTGTTGAGGTGGTGGCGGCTGTGGTAGTGGTGGTGATGGTGGTGGGATGGATGGGTTGGGGGTGATGGTGATACTACACTACAATCAATCAATTCGATACCTCTTTTTGTCATCTCCATCATCTCCATCTCCATATGCTTTTCGAATGGCGGTGTGTACCGCACCCGTAGCGCGACGACACTACGGTACACTACGAGTAGCGTAGCCGAAATATGGGCTGGCGCATTGTGACGCCCCCTCCGACTAAATTGATTACATCTACCTACCTAGGTTAGGTACTTAGCGTAACCTCCACTCGCCACCAACCCCCAGCCTGAATAGTTAGTATAACGGTTTTTTTTTTTGTTTGGTCTTTTTTGGTGGTTTTTTTTTTTCTTTCTCTTTCTTAAACTTGGCATCTTATACCCATTAAAAGACCGTCATATAATCTTCAACAGCCCTTCCGATCTACTATATCCCCTCCCTCCTTAGTGAACGCTTGTGGCGGCATGAAAATGTTCCAAAGTCAGGTCAGGTCAGGTCTTTCCGACGGCCCCCCTCCTCCTCCTCCTCCTCCCCCTCCCCTTCCTGCCCTGCCCTGCCCTGCCCCCTTAAGCCTCCAAGCAACTTGGTCGTGTGCACGTGGGCGCTTATCGTTATAAATCTGTCTTATTGCCCTTCCAAGATGCGATGTAACTCCCCCTACATATAGACGCCCGGATGAGGCCGTCGCGACATGCACGAGAGCGGAAGTGTTCGCATCATGCCGATACATTGCGTGCGGGAAAGCCTCTCCACTAACACTCACATCACCCACTTCACATCACTCACATCACCCATCATCACACATCAATCACACTATCGGTTTGCAAGAAAACCACGGTAGGGACGCGTGGCATCCCGTGGGGACCTGCTCATGAACTTGTCTGGTTCCGTGATCTGATGTGATTTGATTTGATTTGATTTGATTCGATTCGATTCAATGCCTGATGTGTGCCGTGCACCATCCATTCACTCGACGAGAATAACACTTAACCGATACTGATAGTTACTGATAATGATAAATAAATAAATGAATTGACGGAGGGGGCACGTGTACGACTTACTAATGGTAAGAAAGTCTTGAAACAGCAAAAAACAAATGCCTGTCTGTTGTTTCGGAGATTTTCTGCGGCGCTTCTGGCCATCTGATTGGGCCGTCCCGCGTTGGGCGAACAGGCATATATCCCGGCTTCCCTCGCACAAGCCAGGGACCGGGGTTGCTCTGTACCCCTGACTAGGCGCTTTGGAACCGCTCTCGGCACTAGGTAGAATGGTGTAATGTCAGTTACAGTAGTGTACTTAGTAGTGTACGCAGTAGATGGTAGAGAGAGAACCTCAGACAGTGTAACAGGACATCTCGTGCTTCCGTGGAAAGGCGGCGGCGGAAGGATTCGCGAGCGAGCGAGCGAACGAACAACTACACTACACTACACTAACTGACCAAGTACAGCACGCTACACGTATGCCGATCACAGAACTTTCGGAAACCTCGTCATCAAACAAACGTCGGTCCGGAATCCTGCCAAAAACGCACAAACAGCATCCCATCCCCCAAACCACCTCGTCGGGATCGCTTCTTGCCTGCATCCGTCCTAGTTCTCACCGAGGAGCGTTGGGCATCATCGTCTCTAGCCTCAATCCGCCTCATCCTGTCGGATTGCGCTATCGAGCGACGCCTACCTACTTAGTAGTATACTTAGAATTGGGAGATGAGCCGTTGTTGGAAGTGGCAGCCAGACGAAGGAAGGCTGTGTCTAGAATCACCATGCCATACTACCTAACCTGAGAGATAGATAGATGGCCAAGCGGTTTCTATCCAATTTCCGGAAGTATTGTCTTACATCGTAAGCTCGCTACCAACATCGCGTTGCGCGGCGCCATCCCATCCCCATCCCCATTCCACTACGCTATGTGGTCCGTCCATCCAAAGTCGAGAGTCAGATGATACGCTTCAGATGCAAGGTACCGCGATTGTGTCATTTCAAGCTACCTGCACTCTACTAAGTACTTACACTAGGTTACCTAGGCGAGATACTATCGTTACCGTAATGTACTTACAATGTCGAACGACGGAATGAATGTGTCTGACTTCATCACATCCGGCTTCTTCCTCGTCATCACGGACTCCACATCCACCATTCCGTCCTACTCACTCACTCGCTCACTTACTCGCAGCCTTACCTACCAACAAACGTGTAAATTAAAATAAAATAAAAGCCCCCCTTGCTTACATTATAGTGAAAACCTCCCACATGACCAACCCATAAAACCCATCACACTATGATGATATATAGTAGTATTAGTGTAGCGCGCTATAGAGTTACCGCGTTGCCTCCATGAGTTAGATCAGCATGTGCGTGCGGAAAGGTCGGGTGGGAGAAAGCAGTCAGTATCCAGGTTCGAAAGGGGGCCCCCCGCGCGTCCTACTCCGCCGACCAACAGTGACTGACTTTCCGCAGAGAGAGGGCAGAGTAGCAGTACGACATCAAACGGCAAATAGCGTAGTGTATATGTAAGTAGAGGGGGGGGGAACCTTCGCTCGCAAATTAGACCATCCGACGATCCGGCTGCGTCGTCGTCGTCGTCATGAACAAACATATTAATTTTCCATGCACGTGCCTGCGTCCGCCGTCTCTCGACCGGAGTCTAGTCTAGTCTGGCCTAGGTCCAGTATATGCAGGTAAAAAAAACAGGCACAGGCACAGGCACAGGCAGCAGGTAGGTATTTCTGCCTTTATTATGTTGAACATCAAGGTAGGTAGGCGACGTATGTAGCAGCGCAGCGTAGGTAGGTATTTTACATTACCAGCGCCTACACTCCAACGGCACGGCAAACCCAACGCGCGAGCGAGCGTCTATCCAAAAATACCGGCCATCCAGCGCTCGCTGAGAGCCGCCGATTGCCCTTCGCTTCAGCAGTGCAACGTCATGCCCATCGTGTGCCGCTGTCGCCCGTGCACCACTTCGATACCATACCATACCATGCCATACATACACATACAACATACAACATACCAATAACATACCATACCTAACCGCAGCATATAACCTACCTGCAGCATTCAATCTGTCATGGCCTGCCCAGCTATTCTTGGCCGCGAATGATATGCGGGGTTCTATACCACGTACAGCGAAAATCATCGATCTATTAGGCGAAGAAGCAGCAGCAGCAGCAGACGCAGAATGCAGCGCACGGACAAACAAATAATCTAATCGTGCAGAAGCTTGTCTCTCGGCGTTGGAGCTAAGCTGAGCTAAAGCTCTTTCTTTCCTCCAACTTTGCTCCAAGACGAAAATGCTTTACTACTTACGATCTATCTATCTATCTATCCATCCATCCATCTACTAATAATACACGATACGCGTGTAATTATTTTACCTATCTTTTCCCCCCCCCTCACTTTATCGTTCCCCAGATGATCTTCTACCGGAACAGGGAAGACGGTATTTATTTCTGTCTCAGCTAGTTTAGTGGCATGCAAGTCAGCCAACCCATTCCTTTACACTACACAACACCACACTACTACTATCTAGGTTACTTAGTAGTAGTAGTAGGTAGTCTGGCCTAGTGGTATTACGTGAGAGGTGTGACGATGGCGTTCGTTGGGCGCGCCACAAACGCGGGGGATTCAAACCGAATAAATGACTTGCTGAAGTCCTAGGCTAAGGCTAAATAGTGTAGGTTAGGTAGTTCCGTCTGTCAGTGATCCTTTACAATCCTTACATAGTAGGTTAGGTGAGTATGATAATGTAGGTAAAGCAGCTTGAAGCTGGCCTGACCTGACCTGACCTGACCTGCCCGGACTGGACCATATGTAAATTACGACCAGGTATATTCCAACGGGGAGTATATCTGCGATATTTTCTGTTCCCTTCTCTCATATGAAACATGACATATCCACCCAACTATCCACGCGAAGAACACTAAACACCAGGATATACCAGCCAAGACAGATGGATGGATAGATAGATTAGATAGATACATAGATAATCTTGCACCTAATCTTCTCGGTGATTCACACGCACCAAGTACATAGCCCGCCCCGTAGTTGTTAGGATAGACAACGCTTCCTTCCTTTCTCGTGCAGGTTAAATGCAGGACACTCATCATCTCATCGAGTTCCCCGCCGCCCCGCTCGTCACGTTCCGTCCCTGGCAGAAGCCGCAGATGCCTATCTACTATCTACCTAGAGATCGTGACCCGAGAACACGCACTACACATAAAACCAAGCCTCAAGCCAAGCCCCGCGAGCGGAGACCCAACGGCATACTTACACTACACTACGTGACGCTACTCTGCACGCAAACTAAGCTACACGACACCACCGTAAGGATGGATGGCGAGCATAGATAGCTCGGACCTGCGCGTAATAGATAGTCTAGTGTCACAGAATAAGTAGTGTCGCACGTAAGCCCGTCAGCGGCGTGGCATGGCATGGTATGGCATGGTATAGTAGCGTAGTTCGTTAGGTTAGTCGGCGGCATTTTCCTCCCTCCCTTCTAACCCAGTCAGCCGGTCACTTCGGCCGTTGCCTTTCCGGTCCCTACCTAGACAGACAGACAGACTACCTCCCTCCTATCTAGTTGGTGCGGGTGAAGCAAAGCCGTACGGCAAAGCCCAATCTCCATCTTCAAGCCTCGCTCACAGCCCATGCATGTCTCGTCTCACCTGGTGTAGTTCGTGGCCACTGCATAGCGCAGCGCAGCGCAGCACGGCATACATAGCATAGCATAAACACGTCCGAGACAATAGCCATGTCTCTGCCGAAGCCTCACTCACCTCGCTCGCCGTAAGCACGCGAGCACACGAACCGCTTTACGCGGCGTTTATATGCACCGTAGTTGGCTCTCACGAGGATAACCGGCCCATCCCCCACGCAAGAGCTGTTCGTTCGTTCGTAGTTGTAAACCGCCTTGAAACCGCCTCGTCTGACTCGCCCGCCACATTCCTCCTGCATGACACTCACTTATGCATAAGTCCCCTCCTCAACACGGCGCCGCCTCGTCTCCAGCCCTCCGTTTACCCCGTCGTGAAAGTCCCTCAGGCCAAAGCCTTGCGCCGGGCAGCCGATCACACATCAATAGTGCAGTTTCGTTCACGCGTATCCAAAGTCCCTCTAATCCAGGCATGTGTAGTATATACATAGTAGAAAAGCGTTTAGCCCCCCCCCCCCCCCCCCCCCCCCCCCCCCCCCACCTCACGCCACGGGCTCTAACTAGTCTATAGTATCTAGTAAATAAATAACGCCGTGCAACGCCTCCTCGTGTAGCGTACAGACGCCAGGACCGAACGGTGCATACGGGGCTCGCGGGCCCGGCGGTAGGTGCTTAAGGTTTCAAGACCACGTGGGAAAGAAAGAAAAAGAAAAGGGGAGGGGGAGGAAAGGGGGATTGGGGAATGGGGAATGGGGAAAAAAGAAAAGAAAAGAAAAGAAGAAAAAAACCATAAATGCGAACTATGGAGCGCCCGATCCAAACCATAATGCCGGGAACGGCCAAGACAGGCAAACAAAACGCCTCGCGCATGCACGCCCGCTCGTTCGTTCGTTCGCCCTGCCTGGTCAAGGTAGCGAGCGAGCGAAGGAGTTGATCAACGAGTCGGCATGATCTGCGCGGTATCCCCAGAGCCGGGGGGGGGGGGGGGGGGGGGAGCATAAACGAGGCTGCTCGCGCTGTGCTACTGGCATAGGCCCTAGTGAGGTAGGTAGAGAAGGCCGGGGAGACGAAGCCGGCGAGAGAGTGAGGCACGCCTCGGTTGCCACACGATGCCGTGGCCCAGCCCACCAAGCCAACGTGTGGAATCACAACGACTGGTACTAGTATAGTAGTGAGGCGGACGGACAAAGATCCTGCTTTCCGTAAGAGAAAATGCCCGATGGATGAGTGAATGCGTGAATGCGTGAACGAACGAAGGGGCGAATCTCACTCTGCGCCCTCGGCTCCGACGCTTGTCGCGTGATCAGTGAGAATACCCAAACCCCGCCAGTAACAAACAAACAAAACAACCGAACCCCTAGTAAGACAGCCGCGGACTAGGTTAGGGCTGAGGAGTCCGGGGCAGAGTAAGGGAGCATCGACGTCAGCTGAGAGCTGCATGGGTCGTCACTCGCCACATAATACTAGTAGCAATCAATAACACAGAGAACCAACCTATTTACTTCCAGTCCGCCATCCATAGCGGGCTCGAACGGGCAACCTCCGGGCCTCATAAAAAGCCTCGCAGCACCGACTATCTACGCCCAGAACCGGCGATCTCAGTGATTGAGTGGCTAGGCTAGCTGGCGATATATATATACCGTACTGCTAGAGTAGTGCCAGTAGAACGTTAATGGGAGATGCTAAGACGCGAGACGTGACGAGTGTCATCCGCCGTCACATCTCTCCGCCAACCTAGGTTAAGTGCTCACCCGACTGCGCTGACGACGGTCGTATCATGAGCCGTCATCAACCACCACTACCACCAGCACATCGTCCGACGAGGCTTATCACGTCATCAGGGGCACCGTACCGCACCGCACCCACGGCCTACCTATCTGCCCACGCGTACCTCGCTTTCGTGGGCGGTGGTCCATTCACACAGCACCATAGCACGACGCGCGGAGCGAACCGAAGCATTTATTCGTTCATGCGTTCCGCGCGTCTAGCCCTACGCTGACTACGTCCGTCCGCACTACTTCGGCAACGTAGCTTCTGGTAGGTAATTGCGTACTTTGTACCGGTAGTCAGTCGTGCCTCGGGTGTTTGAGATAGCAATCTACTAGCAGGTAGGTATGGTGTTAACCTTTCCCAGCCGGTACGAGTAGTAGTGGCGCGAGAGAGAGAGAGACAGAGCTTGAAGGAAGATAAAAGTCTCCTCCACGACGTGAGCAGACTCTATACGGTAAAGTGAAACTGAATACTAATAGAACATCTCCACCCTGTATTTATTCATTCATTCGTCCGACGTCGATACCGAGCCTTGATCTATATCACTGTTAACCACATCGTACTACTATCCTCATAACAAAGTAAACCAGACCAAAGTAAAGTCACCACGACCCTGATTCTCTATTATATGGCCGCAGCATCACGAACCTACTACATCCCAACCCGCAGAGCAGTACGGGTAGCAGTAGCAGTACCGAAACAAAGTGCCGAAAGCAAACACCCTTATGAATATAAACAAATATTCCAACGCAGCACACGAACTCTCACTCAGGGGGTCCCTTTAGAAAGCAACCCATCCGAAGACTATATATAATAAACCATCAAGACTTCAGAACCCTCTACCAAGCGGGCCATTCTCAAGCTTACAATGCAACTTCCACAGCGCCAAAAGCGTCCAAAGCAAGCATCAATTCCACCTTGTGATCAAACCCATTAGACGAGATAGGTAGGGTGGTAGGTAGCCCAAGGGTGTGTGCCCAGGTCCGACCGTGAGCATCTCAAAGTGCCACGCACAACAATACTTGAATAAAAAAACGAAAACAAATAAATAAATACGGGACGAGTAACCTCGTAACCTAGCCTAAGTCAAGCCCACGCCGTAGAGCACCATAGTAGTAAGGGAATAGGTAGGGAGGAGGCAAGAAAGATCAAGCTTGGTAAGCCCTCGTATGCAAACTACAACGGACGAGACGAGATAGTCCAGCACAAGACGAAAGCAGTCTATCCGTGGTTCTGGCTCGCAGTACACACGTACGGTATGATATGGTATAGCATGCGGGACGAAAATCATAAACACCGTCCGTCAAACAGACACAACGAAGCAAAAGGAGTAAAAAGGCCATCTAACAACACGAGCTCAGCGCAAGCACAAGCTCGAGTCCGCAACAAGTCTACACCTACACCTACGACACAACACAACAAACACAGTTCACATCACCAGCAGACCGTCACACCAGAACAAAAAGCCCTAACTAAAATCCGCGTTCCCAAATACGAGTTTATTTCATTTCATTGCCGCGAACACAGCTCAAATAGTTACACCACACGAGCGACAGGCCAGTTACTCCGGGACCGCAGAACGAGACGGCAGGAATAGGGGGTCATGAGGAGCAAGTGAAGCGGAGCGAATGCAGAAGGCATCTCCAGAGGGGTATCATCAAGAGTCCCTCGAGAGTAAATTATATGATTAATTGATATATGTGGTAGAATGTGCATAGCCCGACCACGAGGGCCTCTTTGTCGACACTTCTGTACGCCCTTGGCCCTTATCATACTTTGACCTTGCTCTTCACCCTCCCTAGGCACCATGTCACAAACGTGTATGGACAATTTAGAGCCTAGTAATATATCATCATCCGAATAAGGATAAGTAGTGGTGGGGGAGAGAGCGAGATTCCGGTGCTGCTTCTGCCCTCCCCCCCCCTAGTTGGAGCGTCCCTATTCCCTAACCATCCTATGGAAATTCATTCCTAGGGCTAAGAGCAGCAGGTATATCTCAAGAATAACCCGTGAGTTTCTTGTGACCTAATCTGGCCCGCCGTGTTTCACAACCCTTATGGTTGGCTATTGGAGGAGCAGGGCCCGAATTCGAGTTCTAGAATGCTTAGAGCGTTTTCCTGCATCCCGCCTAGATGAGCGGCGGACTCGGACTCAGCTCTCCTCCTTCGGATACAACACTCCCGGGCTTCTGCCCGTCTGGCTGACTCCTGCGCTGCGTGCATTTTTTCTAGCAGTTCTGCAGTGCCAGTGGGTTTCCCAACATGCTTCATGTCGGCATTGGTACCCCCTTGATGGCCTCTTAGAGAGGATGAAGGTGGTGCGGTGGAATCCTCATCCGTCGAGGTGACAAGGACAGTGGGCACCGGTTCAAACGGCGAATATTCCTAATG
Organism: Xylariales sp. No.14919; assembly: GCA_002003505.1. NCBI lineage: Eukaryota > Fungi > Ascomycota > Sordariomycetes > Xylariales > Xylariales sp. No.14919. The sequence continues at coordinate 230,648 of BDMC01000044.1, forward strand.
AAACCCGTCAGATCCAGCGCTTGTCCTGCTTCCTACCGGCGTAGGATGCGGTGTGCTCTGAGCCGACCCGCTGTTGTCGCTAGGCGTAGGCGGCTCAATGACTTGGCTACGAATGAGCATGATCCACTCGTGTTGGAGAAGCTCGACTGCGCTCGCTCGCTTTCTCGGATCCCGGATAAAGCATCGTCGTAGGAAGTCTATGCCTTGTGGGCTTAATTGATCGGGGCCTGGTAGCTGTGGTGGATTGCCTTGCGCAATGTTATACATAATAGCCCATTCGTTGTCTAGGTTAGACCATGGTCGTCGCCCTGTAACCATTTCGAGGATGACACATCCTAACGACCATACGTCGACGGCGCCATCGTGCCCAGGATTATCGCCTGTGATCACCTCGGGCGACATGTACATAGGCGTTCCCGTCATCGACTTGTTCGGTTGGCTAGCAGCCACTCCCTGGACAAGCGTGCGTCCCTGACGTGCAATAACCTTGGCGGCACCAAAATCGACGTATTTTATAACGCCGTGGTGATCGAGCAGGATATCTAAGTAGTTTTAGCCTTTGATCTGCAAAATTCTTGGAGATAGGGGTACTCACTCTCTGGCTTGATGTCACGGTGAGCAATATGACTTTCATGTAGATAAGCTAGGCCCTCTAAAAGCTGCAGAGCGTAGACTGAGATCACCTGTTCGTCCTCAATACGACCGTGTTCTAATAATCCAGCCAAGGAGCCACCAGAACAGAACTCCATGAAGATGTACACACGGTCACGATGCACTTCAATGCCGTAATAAGAAACCACGTTCGGGTGGTCCAGCACCTCCAGAACCCGCATCTCGTCTTTAATTTGCCCTGCGATTTGTGGGATGAGCTTGGGATCCTGCAGCCGTATTTCCTTGACGGCCATGAGACGTCCATTGTCCAGGTTCATGGCGGCATATACGCTGCCAAAGGTACCCCCACCGACAAAATGGCCCTGTTGCCACCTGATCGTAACGTGCGTAGTCGAGGAAGAAAGGTAGGCTAAAGATCGATCGATTTCGTTGGAGATTTCTAAGACCCTGCCTAGGCCTTGTCTTTCGGAGACTACTTCTCTTTGTACATCGTCCACTTCGTCGATTTTCTTGAGGCGCTGCTCTTGTATCAACTTGGCAGCCTCTTCGTCGTCGATGTTTCTGTTCTTATCAAATTTTCGGAACTGTCCGACGAGGGCTTCGATACGCTCTCGTTCCGATTGCGCTGCCTGATTGGATTTGGCACCCAGGATGTCGAAATGCGAGATGAGGAGGGACATGCAACCAGACACTTTGGCGCGCAGTCGGGCGTATTCGTCATCCCCCAAGCCTAGTATATGCCGGCCTGTCGTCATGCTCATTGTAAATTCGAGAGCGGGCACGGCCCATCGGAACGATTTACGGTCGGTGACTTTGCAATCATCGCATATAAAGCTCACCCAGTCTAAACCGAGCTTGGTGAGCTTGATATTGTTCATTTGACGGCGATTGCTATCCATGTAAAGCAGCGACCGTCTTCCGAATTCGGTAGCAAATACGAAGCAGGTCTGGATCAGTTCGTGGCAGTCCATGCCTTGCGTTTGCTTTCGAATAATCGCCACGCTGTCCATGAAGGTATTGGATAGTTTGAAGCCCACTTTCCTTATCTCGAACAATCTCGTGTTCACCTTGTGAAGGTTCGAGCGTGACTCCACCACGAGATCGAGATGCATATCTATTCTGTCTAAAAACACGTTTCTCACGTGCGCTAGACGAGCTTGGGAGCCGTCCGCGATCAACCGCATTTGGCCCAGCTTCAAGTCGGTGGACTCGAGGTTGAGTGACTGGCTCTTCCGATTACCGAACCAAGTGAGCGGAGCTTCGGGTCGTAAGATGAGTATGTAGGGGTCTGTTGGGTCTTCCGAGATTTGTTCGTGCAAGCAGGTCCGCAGGATGGACTGGACTTCCTCATCACGGCCAGCTAAGGTAGGTGAGGCAATGATCTGTATGCCATCGAATTCTTCGACAAGAAAGTGGCCCGTGACGGAAAGACGCTCGTATAAGTACTGCAGGTCTTCGGCATCCAGAGCAATACTCATGTCTGATGCGTTCTCGTAATGCTCGCTTAGTAACCTCGAAAATCGTTGCAACATCCTTTGCCGGACACGAACGGAGTCCAGCATTTGCATATACCTCTTGCTCATATCATCAGCACTCTCTTTGGGCTTTCTTTGCAGCTCGCGTTCGAACGTTTGGCTTAGCCGACTAAGAACTTTGTAAGTGAGATTACTGAATTGTTCCGCCACTTCGATGTCGCCGCCTTGGAGGTGTCGCCCAATCTCGTTGGCAAATTCCCATTCTTGAGACAGAATTTCGGCTTCTTTGAAAGTGTTTTTATTCCTGCTCAGCTTCCAGTTCAGCAGCTTGAAGTAGTATTTTAACGCATCAAGCACGACTTGGTCGAAGGACTCATCGATGCATGGCGGTAACTGCCATCCCGGCTGAGGCTGTGAGACCGTGAGAGTCTCTTGTTTGATGCGAATAGCTAGTTTTAGGAGTAGTTCAAATTGAGAGAGCATCTGATCCTGGAGAATAGGGGTCTGTTGGGTGGTCTCTCTCATCTTCCGCGCATAAGCTACCCTTACGCTAATGATCTCTTCAATGAGACGGGAAGGAAAACTAATCAAGGTGAGGATTTCCTCGATATACGGGGGTAAATGCCGCTTATGGAAAGCCGCCGAATTCAAGATGAGAGTTTCCTTAGCTTTCGCTATGGTGCTCGAAATGGGCGCAAGCATGCTTCTGCGTACCAGCGATTTCGTTTTTAGGGCGTGCTCCTGCTTTGTCGCTTCGTCGTTATCATCGTGAAGTGACGTGAGACCATCTTCTTTCAACAGGCGGTCTAAGAAAGACGTCTCGTTGTTGAGGCTATTCGTACTCGGAGATTGCGCCGTTTTCTTATGGAAATCTAGCTCTTCGTTGCCCACCCAATTCTTGAGGATAGATAACTCGGTGGTGATCATTTCGTTGGTGTTGTACCATGAGAGAACAGCGTCGCAAGTTTCCTGAAATGCCGGAGACGTGGCGGCTGGTTGTGCTTGGCCCAAGGCTTTCCAAGATGGATATAGGCTCTCGCATTTCTCGATCTTCTTCACGATATCGGTGATCTGCTCCATGGCGGGTTTGCCTGCCTCAGTCTCACCTTGAACTTCGAAGCGGGTAATCTCGTCAATAAGCCGATCGAGATTGCCCCGTGCCTCGTCGATCATTCTCCGTTGCAGTGCAAAGGAACGACCGGTTGTTTTTGACCTGATACCTAGCCACAAATCGGCCTTATGGGCAGTCCTGGCTCCTTGAAACTCAGAAGTTCCCAATAGTCGTCGTTTCTCTTGCTTCACAACATCTCCGGTCAAGACTGCAGCCAGCATGCCGTGCCATTCCAGCCGCTCACGATTGGCGGGATCCCTCATATCATCCTCGGTGGGCTGGGTATCGTCTATCAGGTTCTGAAACATGATCGTCTCATCATTGAAGCGGTCGTCGAATACACCCTCAGAGGAAGGGGTTTCGCCCTCCGACTCTTCATCTGAGTAGTCGACACTGGGGGTCTGCGGATCAAAGTAGCTGCTTGGTAGAGGGTCCTGGCGCATCATGCGCAAATATGCGGGCTCCTGGTCGCGGAACTTATCGGCGGGATCACGGCGGCGGGACGCCGATCGGGTAGAGATGAAAGTTGGTTGGGGCGCTCGCTGCGGGGCGTAGGTATTAGAGGGGGTACGGGCAACGTGTGGGCGTTGGATAGGTCGCGCGTTCACGCCATTGGTAGGACTTGTCGCTGAAGTGTCGGCACCCGAGGCTCGCTGGCGGCCCGTGTTGTTGGCAACCGAGTTGGGCGCCAATGATGCCATGGAGGCAGACAAGGCCCCGTCCTTATAGGGCCCCAAGGCAGCTACCTCGTCATCGCGCTCGAGTTCGGCGGGATCGGGGATGGAATATTCAGAGGAGCCGGAGCCAGAGCCAGACCCCGATGCATCAGGATCGGAATCGGTGGGGATGGCGCTGAGTCGGGGATGTTTGGGCCGGTCTTGGACAATGTTGGCTTCGTTCTGGAAGAATCGCACAGCGCGGGGAGACGTCTCGGTTGACATGTTTGCGAAGAGTAGACCAGACTAGACTGGCTTGCTGGAGCCACAGCCTCCGCTAGGGCCGGCGCAAAGGCAAAGGCAAAGTCCAGTGGTCGCAAAGGACGTCGCTGTCATCCGGAAGCTCGAATCGATGTATCAATGCGACAAGAGAGCACGACACAGGCGGTGGGTTCTCCACGGGCGCACGAGCAGGCTCAAAGCTTTCGACAGGGCGGCACAGACTTGTATACGGACTTGTATAACATAGATGTGGCTTGCAGTAGCTTCCGTGTTGTCTGACAGCTAGTTGTCTTAGATATTAAAGGAATTTTTCTTTTTTTCGTTTCGAGGATGGTATATACATGTGGAGACAGGAGAAAGCCAGGTTGGTGGTGTTGGTATTGGTATTGGTATTGATATTGGTATAGGTATGGGAATGGTGTATGACCGACCTAGTCCCAAGGTATAGTCTGAATTGGGTGGACTGTAGGTAGTCTTGTCTAGTCTAGGCACTGACGCCCCAACTGCCTGACTGACTGACTGACTGACTGACTGACTGACTGACTGACTGACTGACTGACTGACTGACTGACTGACTGACTGACTGACTGACTGTACTTACCTGGGGCGAATATGATGATACCTGAGTATGTATGTAGTATATCTCAGGGATCGTCAACGGGAACAAATGTCGTAAGGTTATGTACTACGTAGGGTTGATAATGAGTTTCTTGGATCGAAAGCCGGGTCCGTGATTGGACAAAAATTGGCTGCTTTGAGGTCTTTGATCGTGAGGGACGGTTACCTCAGGCAGAACTTGGGAACTTGGGCAGTACTTGGGTACCTACCGAAGGCACTAGCGAAGCTACTTATTTCTTGGCTCTCTCCGGTTGGGGCAGTAGTCGGGAGATGGGCACAATTCACACTCCATCGGTTGGGTCGGCCGGGTAGTATTGTACAGCATGGCACGACACAAACGCCCGTTCGCTTCTTGATCGGAGGCGATTTATAGTACGTATACTAGCGAGACTAGTACCTAGGTCTGCCTAGGGAGAGTAGATAGGTTGATCTGACCGGGGAAGGGTTGATCTCTGGAAGCAGGAAACAGAGGATCGGTCTTTGTGCAAGTCGATCGCGGGTTGTTAGGTCTAGTTGTGCTGGGGTCAACCTTACCGAGAATCGTGGATAATCGTATGTTTGTTGCAGGGCCGGACCAAGATCTCCGCACGTCTTAGTATATATATGGTATAGTATAGTAAGGTAGGTAGCTTAGGTAGGTAGTATACTTAGTAAGTGAGTACCTACACTGGGCACCTACACTACATAGGTACATACGGAGGTATCTATAGCGCGCGTTGGGTATAGGTAGATAGTGGGGGGAGGGGGAGGGGGGGAGGGGGGAAGCAATTTCAGTGGCGAGGTTGGCTTTGTGCAACAACCTAGCTACCTACTACGTATATGTAAAAGGTACATATATGTATCATTTTCTGCTACCACCACCTCCTGCACCTGCACCAACTGAGTAGGTAACCTTAATTTGAGGTGCCGCAAACGCTGCAAACCGTGCCTCTCTCTACTACCATAGTACTAAGTATATAGCACAACCTATACCTTAGGTACATATGTATCCACACACTCTGCCCGTAGCTGGAGCTGTACTAAGTAGGTACCTACCTACATACCCAGATAGCTATGTGGGTGCTTGTACCACTACCCGTCGGTTAGGTGTAAGGGGGCCTGTCTAGGTAGAGTGAGGTAGATAGGTACACTAGCTAAGAGTACCTCTGTAGGATACCTACCCCTCAACGCGCTTTTGGAGGAAAGACGCGTGAAGTCATAGAGGTATGTGAGGTAAGTACTCTTTAGCCGGTATCAATTAAGGGAGGTACCTACTTCCACTAAACGAGCCAATGCACCTAACCGTAGCGGTCTTATCTACCTAGGTATACTACCTACCCAGGAGGCATTGTCAACATATCCAACCTTGGCACAATATATTAAGTGTCTTTCTTTGCTCTGGAGAGTATCGAACTTGATAAACCATTGTTTGATGGCTTCCTTTCTTCTTGTTATTTGAATTCGTATAGTTTCTATATACATGGAGCATCTTTCTGTCTATCAATTCATATGTCTAAAAGAGTGCAGGATCCAGACGCGTCGCGTCCTCCACGGCCTGCCTCCTCCAACGCCGACTCTCCCTTTCGTCATGGCCACAAACTCACCAGTTCGGCCTTCGAACCCGACAAGGCCGAGAGTGACGATTCTGTAGCCATGCAGGAACTCCTCCGGCCATTAATTGTTATCAAAGTCAGCATTTCCCTTCATATATGCATACATATCTCCATGCATATCTCGATTCGAGTCGAGTCGAGTCAACTCAACTAACTCTCCCATAGCCGCACCCTCCAAAACTCACCATCAAACCTCGTAGCCTCCAACCTTTAATGCTCCTCCCACGCGAACACCTTCGCCTGTCCTTTTTAGATCTCTCTTCGCCCTATGGGAGTTTCGAGTCTTCCCTCTCTTTCGAAGCCAATATCAGAATTCTAGACCTCGAAAGCCGCATGGGCAACCGGCCTGTCGTTTTGATTGCCAGACTCGAGAGCAACAAGAGTGTTTATGCTATCGAACGCCAGATGAATTCCTTGTATTCTTTGTGTCATTTGGGCTCTTGGGTCGATCTTGAACAAATTTGCAACTTAGCCACAGTTTCCTATCCGGCCTTGATACGCAAGCAACCGGCCCTTCCTGTTGAGCCGACCGCACACGCGCCCTTGACGACGCCTCAGATATCTCACACGAATAAGAAAAGGAGGCTTGCCATTGAGGCCATACAGTCCCTTGTCAAGAAGCCAACAAGATCCCGGTCTATATCGGTCTTGTCACAAGCTGGAGAAGCCTCCAGACCACCCACCCCTGCCCAAGGCGATGGTGCGGCTGACGTAGGCAGTGTATCGGTAGTCCAAGATGCACCATCCTCTAGCAATTCAACCCCGAGGCCGGGTGTAGAGACCCAAGTCGACATAGCACAAGACCAGGATGAGGCTCTTAACATGCCCAATGCCGAAGGGATATTCGATAATATTCGCAGCCAGTATTTTGAAGCTTTATATCATTCCATGGTACGCCCCGACTCTTATTGTGCATGGCCGTTATTAACAAAATGAAGGGGTCCTTAGCATATTTCGCCAAGGGTCCGCTATCTCGAGCGCGTGCTGCTTTTCATCTTGACTGCGATTCTACGTTGGAGATGGGTGACCTGCTAGAGTTCCTGAAAAGCATAGTTTTGGCTACGGCTCAAATTGACAAAAAATACCGTGAAACGATACCCAAAATCCAGTCGGAAATGAAGACGGTTGTTGAAGACTCGGATGTTGAACAAGGACAAGGGAAAGGCAAGTCAAGAAAACGAAAAGTGAAGAAGATGAGGATTGGTAAAGATGGGTTATATCCTAATGAAGACGATCATGTCAGGAGATGGTGGGCGATCCATAAGCCTCAGTCCAAAGATGATGAAGAGTCGACAACGAAATCAACCGAGCAACAGGACATCAAAATACAGACGTCCCTGTTACGGTCTCGGGAAACGCAGCTGCAGATGATAATCATTTTAGAGATCCTCTCTCTAGAGCCTCTTGTAGCCCGCGAGACCACAAATGACTCACAACTCCCAGGTTTGCCTCCCGCTGAGGAATCTCAAAACTCGCCCAAAGAGATATCTACCAAGAAGCGGAATAAGCACAACCTCCCTTTTCTTCTCGATGTTCACGCAGATCGATTATGCATCTGGCATTCTACCACCTTTGATGAATTCAATGTGATGAACGAGTCTCAAATTGGCCCCCGACCCGAGTCACGAAGATCTTCAAAGTCAGCCTCGGATCCTCTGAAGGACTTCTGCGTCGATATCATCGTGCCATTGTCAGTAGACCTAATAAACGCACACAATATTGTATAGCTAACTTGAAATAAAAAGCTTTGCGGCCAGGCTTCCCGAGCACTGCGATTCGATAAATAGAAAGCTCGGCGGCCCTGTCATGATGCCCCCAAAACCAGGTCGGATAAAAACCGAAACAACGCCTAAAGAGAAAACCAAGCCTGGTACAGCGGCAAAGCGACCAGCACTTTCAAGGTCTAACCGGACTCTTGAGAACGTCCTATCGAAAGAAACGGAGAGACATCGTCGGAGCATGTCTCGTGGCCCGAGTGGTGTAATTGCGCTGATGCGATCTGCGAGTACACCGACATTACCTCTGTTAAAGCGAGAAGCAAGCGAGCCCTTGTCCTTGGCAAGCATACCCAACGCGGACGCGAGCAAATCTCAAGACAAACATACGTCTTCTACCCGTCCCGGGTCCGCTACGCGCAGGGCCGAGATTAAAGAGAAAAGAGATGCGTTTGTGGAAGAAGAATTACGAAATGCCATTTCCACACTTCGCCGACCCAACAGAGAGGTTGTGGGGAAAGCTATGGCTGAAGCGGATGAGAGACGGGCCGTTACCAGCCTGTCGCAACTTAGAAGTGAGTTAGTAGACCTCATCAAACGTTACACTAGCTAATTGGCTCTCAGAATCTAGGAAACCAACACAACAAAACCCGTTTCAAAATGTTGTTAAAGCTACTCCGGTGGGCTCCCGGTTTCACGACGTTTTGGCAAAGGAGCGGGACTCCCAATCGGGTTTATCACAACGGTTTGACGCAATAACAGAGGAACAGGTTCCGCCATCGTCGTCTATGGTCCCATCATCAGCGCCTAGGAAGCGCAATCGGGAGGCAGCTTTCGGGAGCGAGCCAACGGCACGGCCAACACCTGGTGCGCCGGCATCTGACCATATTATAGCGACACCCGCAAAGCCATCAAGCCTAAATCCCAACTTCCTCTCGGTCCCTCAGCCTGATGAAGGGGTCGTCTTAGCATCATCACCCGTCATGCCCCGGAAGATCTCCCAGCCAAGCTTTGTAGCTAAGGCCCGCCCTGCTACCTTGGGGCACAGAGATAGCGGTATTGAAATCCCTCCAACACCGTCAAAATCCAATGTGCTAGCCGAGACGCCTATAAAGCCACGACAAAATAACACCATCACTTCAATGGACCACTATATAACTGTGACTCCGGTGAAGAGCAAGATACTGGATAATAGTAGTGCTGTATCTGTAGACGCGACCAAGACAAAGGACGCCAAGAACGACAACGAAAACAAACCCGAGAGGAAAATGACCATCTTTGAACGACTGGGGTGGGATGACGATTACGACGATATAGTGTGATGGGCCTCATTTCGTAAGCATCTATCCATCTGAATACCATCACAAAAAAAAAAAAAAAAGGAGAGCAAGCGAAGAGAGAAAGGGGAATACGAGGTTCGAAGAAAAAGCATACAACATAATAAATACCATGAGACGATACGAATGACGAAGCGCTACGAATCAAGCATTTAAAACATAGCATAGCATAGCATACTATGGCATAACAAGCACGCATGCATAGAAAGGAGTTTGGGTCGGTCGGTCGGTTTTCAATCAAACACGCATGGATGGATGGATGGATGGATGGATGGGCGGGATACATTGCACACCATACATAGTATGTATGCGCACCCCTTGGATATCGCTTGGTAGCGAAGCGTTGTATTGTAGCACATAGCATCATATCATACGAGAAGATTCCTATGAAGCACGGTAGCTAGACTAGGCACGGCTGGCTAGCTGGCTGACTCGTTATAGATTCAAGTAGATTAGATCATCACATCATAGCAATGCAATAGTTAGATGGATACCTAGATTAGGTCTGCGTCGTGGAACTACCGTCCATCTTATCTTTACTATATTTAATATCAACCGTCTATGTACGTAGTTTGAAGTTCCATTTGGAGAATTGCTGTCTCCTATTCACTTGTCTTTGCCATCGAGTTGTCTACTGTACCATGGCATATTGTATCGTATTGTATTATATCCTATCGTATCATCTGAACAACCCATCATCGCCTTCTTTTATCCACCGCCGAACTACCAAGTATGCAAGTAAATACCTATCTAGGTAGGCAGATAAGCAGCAGCAGCAAGGCCCCAGTCTAGCCCCTACACAGCGCGCACAAGCTCCATCTTGGCGCCGCGCTTGCCGGTGGCCTCGTCCTTGACGTCGCGGATGCGGACACGGACCTTCTGGAAGAGGTCTACGGCGGCGTCGTAGGAGCCCGTGAGCCGGAGGGTGTAGTTCTCGGCGTCGAAGGCGCTGTCGGGCTCGGGGTCGGCGAGGTCGCGCAGGCGAATGAGGCCCTCGATGCCGAAGCGGGGGACGAGCACGACGAAGCCGTTGCTGAAGATGCGCATGACGAAGGCGTCTTCCTCGGCGACGCGGCCCTTGAGCGACTGCCCAACGTAGTAGGCGACTGAGGCGCGGCCCGCGAGCTGCGCGTTGCGGTGGCGCACGTTGATGTTCTTGCAGACGGCCTCGAGGCGGCCCCGCGCGCGCACCGCCGGGTGCATGGCCTCGTAGTCGATGGCTGCGGCGAGCTGGCGGTGCGCCACGAGGTCGGCGTATCGCCGGATCGGACTCGTGAAATGCGTGTAGATCTCCGAGGCCAGGCCGTAGTGCCGGAACTCGGGGTACGACTGCGTGCCCGCACAGAAGTACTCGGCACTCATCATGCACCGCGTCGCCATGATGCGGACTAGCGTGTTGAAGAAGGGCTCGGACGGATGGGTGCAGGCGTCGAGGGAGTCGGCGAGTGCCTTGGACGAGTCGAATCGGAGTTCGAGTCCGCGCTTGACCTTGAGCTGGTTCGCAAGCTCGTCGAAGTTGGTCTTGGGTGGAGCCCCGTGGCGGCGCAGAATCGCGGTCTGCGGGAATGCATCATAGATCTTGCGCGCCACGCTGATGTTAGCGAGTAGCATGAACTCTTCGACGAGCGAGTTGGTGTCGAGTAGCTCTTTCGTCTTAACGTCGATGGGGTCCGACGTCTCGGATTCCATCTGCACTTTAACTTCGGGCGACGATAGGCTCAGCGCGCCCGCATCCATACGCTTCTGTTTCAGCTTCTTGGAGAGCATGAGTAGCGTGCGCATGCCGCTTGTGAGGTCGTCTTGTTGCGACGCATCATCGATGCGCAGCTGAGCCTGCTCGTAGCTAAACGCCTCGCGGGACTTGATGACAGATTTAGTGAACCGCACATCCACGATGTCCGCAGAGGGACTCAACTCCCAAAGAACAGAGAAGGCGTAGCGCTCCACGTAGGGTTTCAAGGAACACAGGTCGGTGCCCAGAAGCATGGGAAGCATGTCGATGCGCTTATCGACGAGGTAGACAGTTGTACCACGTATGCTAGCTTCGGTGTCCATGGCATTAGCGGGCTTGACGAAATGAGAGACATCAGCGATATGCACTCCCACTTCATAATTCCCGTTTGGTAACGGCCTGGCATGCAGGGCATCGTCAATATCCTGGCAGCCGACAGGGTCGATGCTGCAAATCAGAAGACCCCTTAGGTCTTCTCTGTCTTTCCAGCCGGGATCTTCCGTGCTTGCGGGGACTTTCCAGTCATGGCCCTCCGGAGGCAGACAATCCAAAACAGTTTTGGGGAAGGGTCGGTACTGCACGTCATACTCGAGCAATAAGGCCTCAGTTTCTGCGGCCTTGGTCTCTAGTTCGCCGAGCGAGCGGACGAAGTGACCAACGGGATGTCTCGATTCGCGATCCCAGGAATCAATGGTGACTAGGATTCGCTTTCCGAGAAGCTCGCCGGCCTGGCGTGTCCGTATCCGAATCTTGGGGATCTTCTTGTCCATGGGGATGAGGAAGACGCTTTCCTGCTTCCTACCTTGCCTTGCCGTCTGGCTGACTGAGGACGGGTCTACATGGCCTACGTACTGGCGCCAGTTTCGTTTGATGACGCCAACAACCTTGGCAGTGGGCTGTGGCCTCCCTTCGGTGGTCAAGCCTTGCGTCTTCTTGACCTGCTCCTGGAGAGCTCGCCTTTCCTTTTCGGTAACAGCGTCCGCCGTGTCCTCATCGTTATCGGCGTTCTCATTCTTTGTGATGGCTTCCTCTTCGATAATCTTGGTAGAAGGCTCTTTCCATTGGTCTTGCGGTAGCACCTCGACCACTACAACATCTCCGTCTACGGAGCGGTTGATATTATCTCGTCCAAGAATGAGGAGGGGCTTTGGGAAAGCGGGTACTTTAATTGAACCCTCGAGGTAATTGTATGGTGAAACGTTGAAAATCCCCTGATGCAGCATGCCGCTCTTCACCCCTGTTATCATCTTAGACAGGCTGAAGTATTCCGGGTAAAGGAACTCCGTCTTCTTTTCCTTGGAAGCGACGCGCTCCTGCGATTCGGCAATCATGTCTAATAATCGTTCGGCATCCTTCAAGCCCGAGACGTAGTCGCGTAATCTTATGGCAGGAACCTTGTCTTCTTTTGCCTTCTCCAAGTTACCTCGATCATCAGATAACATGACCGTAACCGGTATATTCTTAGACTTGGTTTGGCCTAGATGGTCATTATACCACTTGACCGCTCGCCGCACGGCGCGGTCGTTGCGGTCATTGATACTCTCGTCGGCCTCGCGATTTACATACGTCTCCAAACGAAATTCGTTGAAAAATACATAAAATCGCTTTTCTTGGCTCTTGGTTAACCCGATCAGCCGGTTGTACAACGGCAAGGACCTGTTGCGCAGTTCCTCGAGAACAGTCTGTAGAATGATGACATCAAAGAAGGCAGACCCTTGCTCGAATAGATCCATGGCGTTAAGTAACGCATTTGTGTCTGGAACAAGGTAATGCCCCTGTGGATATGCCTTGGTGCCCGCCGGCTTATCGGAGAGCACAAATGGGCTCACTACAACAGAGGTCAGCCACGACGGAGCTTCTTAGCAGACAAGGTTGAATGAAACGAGGCGGGCTCACCAACGCCAGCAGCACTCCTAGGCGCGGAAGCAAGGCATCCTGAGCAGAGCCGCGAAGAACACGGGATATCTTGTCGCAAGTAGACCTCGCGGACAATTTTCTGGACCTTGCCACGTTTGGTCGATCTCACGTAGACCTTGCTAGACAGGTTGGACGCATATGGGTCCGTGTTAACGGATCTCTTGAGACTCGTCATCTCGGGCGGTCCCGGTCACGTCCGGTGGATTGGATCCTGTCTCTATTTTTTGCACATTCGGTGAGGGGTAAGATGATTACACGACGTTGGCGGTTGCTCTCGACTTGCCAGTTCGTGAGTGATAGTGCAGCCTGGCGATAGCTATCTCGGCTGAGTGAGGTGAGTAGTAGAGGCAGTGAGCTAACTGTAGGTGTAGGTACGGTACCTACTGTAAGATACGATAAGAGTTTTGACGTCGATAGCATCAAAAACGATAGCGGCAAATTGAACAAATCAGCGGCGGCGGCGGCGGCGGTAGCAGTAGCACTGCGACCACTACAAAGCTCACTAGACAGGGTACCTAAGACAGGTAGGTTAGGTACATAGGGTACAGCGATGCAGCAGCGGCGCGTGTTGCGTCTGTCCGCCTGTCGTCTGACCGTCGCCTGTTTGAATTTGCCGCTTATCGTTATCAACCCCGCAATCGTTTAATCTACATGTAACGCCAGACGCCAACGGCCCGCATTGGTCTGTGCGCTGCCTGTCTAGATAGACTCTCTCCCTCCATCCCTCTCTCCAAACAGCACTGCCCCAAGTCACTTTAGCAACATACCTAATCCCAGCAGGTTAAGTAGGTACCTAACCTATGATATTGTAGGTACTGCCAGTGCCAGGTATGGAACCTTACCTAACTGTACATATAGCCAGGTCAGAGCCCCCGGCAGTGAGCGAAGTGGTCCAGCCGGTGCAGTGGCTAGCCAGGTTTAGGGTAGGTTATTTTACGCAAAACGATTGGAAGCCAACTCGCCGGATCACAATTCCCTTTTTCGTTGGCTTCCAAAATCTCCGCGATCCGGGATTGGTGAAACGCACGAGTGACAGGCTATTTACAGTGCATACAGATACCTCTTAAGTGAGGTAGTGGATGTAATATGTCATGTACATTATGTAATGTATGTAAGGTATGTACAGATCATACAGCACATGCCCATAGTACCGTACATACCTAGGTAGCGTAGAGGAGGGGATGGGATAGGATAGGATAGGATATAGGTAGTAGATGATATATCTCCCGTATAATACCACTCCTACTACAGACACACATACATACATACATACATACATACATACATACATACATACATACATACCTACATTACATATAACGTACATACAGATACGCACGCACATACATTATACATAACACATAACACATAGCACACACACACACATATCCATAGAGACATCCACATAGACATCCACATCCTACAAGTACCTACCTAACACATGCCTACACACAAACACATACACATACACATACACATACATACTCACGCCTTACATACTACTAATACAACTAATACATATACATATACATACATACACACATACGTACATACAGTAGGTCCTATATCCATCGACCACTCATTACCGAACTTGCAGCACATTAGGTAAAACGATTCCATGATTCCATGATTCCTGATAAACACGCCCAGCCAAATCAAGGCACCGTTTGCGTGCTCAGGCCACTTTTCTCTTATTCCTGCTTGTTTACGTGTTTTACAACCAAGTCGAATACACGACTCTGCAGCGGGCATTCTCGTTATCGTGCTCGTGCTCGTGCGTGTGCGCGTACACGGCACAGCAACACGACAGTGTCCACAAGAGTACAGCGCGCATCGCACATCGCATATCGTACATCGTACATCGCAGCACATGGCCACTATCAATGCAATCCTGGTCATGGTCATGTCATGTTATGGTCAGAGACGAGACAAGACAAGACAAGACAAGGAAAGACAAGCAGACGTCTAGACAGACAGACAGACAGACAGACAGATAGATGGATAGACATACATCCATGCCTAACTGATGATACAACTACACTCTCCCCCTTACATACCCCCTACTACTCTCCTCTCCCCTCCTCTACTCCCCTCTACTCTCCTCCACTATACTCTGCTATGCTCTGCTATACACTCATGTCTATATGTACCTGCTATCGATGTACCTACTACTACTCTCTACCTATGTACGCAGCTATGTACGGTACCATGTACGGGACTAAAGTAGTCAAATCCTGCTGCTGTGTTGCAGGCAGACAGATGTGGCCCGTCCTAAAAGGAAAAAGGGAGATTTGGAAAACGCGGTAATCAAGTTATTCCGCAATTCGACTGCAACGATCTCCATCGCGGACGGCAGCCGGTATGCGGCGCGTTGCAACACCATGAGACCACCCACACCCCTCCTTTCGTCTATGGCCTGCTGCAGCCAGCATCTTACTCATCTGGAGAGTCCACCACCTCCATTGTGTGGGTGCTTGTCGTCGTCGTCGTAGTAGCAGTAGCAGTAGTAGTGCCATCGCCGTGCCATCGCAGTACCTGCTAACCTAGTATCTATCTATCTATCCATGTACCCTTTTTTTTTTTGGCCTCCCTCTCTCCCTCTCGGTGCCCGCACTTGAAATCTGACTCTGGCTAACCTGAATTAGGTACGATACAATACAATACCGTACCGTACCGTACGATGATAATATAAATGCGCACAACGGTGTACAATACAATATGTACAAGGTTGTGTAGGGAGAGAGATAGTCAGTCTGCCCTGGCTTTTAGCTCCGGCTCCACGTCTCCTCAGATACCAAGACACACAAGACCCCCTCAAGGTCAACACCTGCTGCATCCGACTTGCTTGTTTCGTCTGTTTGTGTATGTGTGTGTGTGCGCGCGTGTGTCTGAGGCGTTCTCGTTCTCTGTTGATAGTACAGTGCAACGGCGACAGATAATGCAAGTATACGTCTCCTTCGCCGCCGACACTTGATGCCGTGCCGGTTACAGCGCCATACCTAACATTACCTCAGCATGGCAGATGAGCAGCAGCGTTTTCTGTCTTTGCCCTCGCTCCCCCTTTTCTCGAGGTGGATACGAGGATAAGACAAAGCCGTCATCTGGAAATTCGCCGTCATATGATCGACGCCATTCAGCCGGACATTTCTACCATATTGGTCTCTTGCGAAGAAGCGTGCAGCACGTTGCGATCGCCTGTGGCGGTGGCATGATGCAGCCACCCAATCCCGCTAAGCAAGCGAGTTTTCGCCCACGCTCTGCGCGCGTTTATCTTACTATGTATGTATGTGTATGTAGGCGTGCGGGTGTGTGTGTATGTGCGTGTGTGTGTTCGTGGGGGGACACGAACCGATATAGCTACTGCATAACGATTTATTGTTTGACAAAGAGGAGCTAGCTGAAGCTTCCACGAGCCATGAGCAAACTCACCCTCGCGCAGCATTCGCATGATCGATCTCTGTGCGATATGACGCTAAAGCACCTTAATTACTATGTCCTACACCAGCCATGCGTACGATAAGAAAGTTGTGCCACCGAGATCGGCAATGGTCTGCGCGCGAGAAGGGGGAATGACCCGGGCTGTTCGAGATCGACGAGATCTAATTTTGACCTCACCTCTACACTTACCACACACAGCCAACAGCAACGCAGCAGACCGCTCGCATGGCCTGGTCGACGACAATCTGATCCCCGTATTTCGTGTAGTACCCTGGGGTGCGTGGCGAGGGAGATTGGCGAGATGGCCTGATGCGAGCCCCGTCAACCCAAGGTGTCTGCTATGGGGCGATGTGGTGACGCGAGCTCTGGCGTCTTGTAGCAAAGCGCCAAAACCCCATCCATGACAACCAACAAGAGTCTGTAGCAGCCAACAAGAGGTTATCAACGGACATTTGCTGAACAGGACATCGTCTCTAGCTCGTGGCCTCTGGAGCGGCGACCTAGTGGAGCATATCCATTTCGTCGGCGATCAAACATTATGTACATAGCCTTCGATATGGAGAAGGTACGGTATCATACAATATGGGTCATGCAGATGGGCCTCACATAGAATGTACTGCTACGCCTGACTACTGTAGTGTCGCCCTTGGAATGTAGAATGCCTCCCCCAATGACATCGGCTCCCGTGGTGGGCAGCGTGGGTTCTCGTGGAGCTAGGCACGACGTCGCTTGTTCTCGAGACACGGTGAACGTATATTTTCCTCGGTCAAGCGAGCTCGTGATCTCGTCAGAGAATACTAGCACCGCGCATGCATACATACCCACGGCAAACGTGACTCACGATTAGATTGACAGTATCGAGACAAAGACGGGGGGCTCCATCAGCTACTATGAACAGAAGCTTTCAACCAGGCGTCTGGAAAAGCGATCCGAGGATGCTGTGCCACGATGCGCTCGCTATATATGGTATGTGTTCCCTCGGATAGCCACGCTGCCGGCCGGTGCGCATCGCCACAGCCAAAGCGGCGACCACCGTACTAACCGGGCTATCTAGGCATCTAGCTTCCTGGACCCAGCGGGAGCGGAAAGAGAGACGCCGACCAACCAAGGAAGATTCAGTTAAGCTCCCGAGATCTAGCGATCCAACCTGTATGTAGGCGTATCGGTGTAGTTTCGTTGGGTAATTAGCTGGGTCGTTTCCTCAAAGGTCAAGCCATCCTCGCTCGCTAATGCGCTTGTGCGCCTAAGCGGGCACTTCCGCAACTTGCTAAACTACCTATTACGTCACCTCTGTAACGCAGCCGATTTGCAATTATTTTTTTTCTCTGCTGTGCAGTATATACTAGTAGTGTAGTGTGCGACTATGTGGTGTATTAAGACCATGCACGGTATATCATTCCCTAGGGTGAAGGGGTACAGTACCTACAGTACAAGCAAGGACAGGACCCGTATGCACCGGAATGGAGCGAGCTGCATCAGCGAGAGGGCACAAGCAAAACCTAAAAGGCAATTCATGGGTTTACAGGACTGGATGGGCTGGTTTTGACCCTTCCTATTCACTGTTCGTCATGGGCTTGTGGGAAGAAAAGCCCTGCAAGAGCGGGTAGCAGGGATTCACCCGCGCCGTCGTGGTATGCACGAGCAACGGGCGAGCAGGTATGCTTGAACCTTTCACTACTAAGGTTAGTATAGTATGTTGTTGGTGGGATGGGTGGGTAGGTTGGTGGCATTCCTCCCAGATCGTGGAGTGCACACCTTGTAGCCTATCAATACCGTGTGCAGGCAGACGCCAACCTGAGACTGCCGAAGGAGGGCGGGCGATTGGACACACCAAGGCCGGGCGTCGGTTGCTTTGAGGTCTCCGGGTCCCCTAGTCCACCTAGTCCACCTAGTCCGTGTGTACTAGCCGGGGCAAAACGGCAAGGCGCCTAGGGGCACTAGGCACTAGGGAGGAGGAGGGAGAGCGAGGGAGGGAAGGGAGTGAGTGGCACAGAGAGAGAGAGCGAGAGCGAGAGACTGACTGACTGACTGAGGCTAGGCTCCTGTCTAGCTCGGTCGACTCGGAGAGAAGAGGAACGGATAGGGGGCTTTTCACGAACAAGCGGCAATAACACGAGGAGATAAGAGGGCCATGTTTTTGCAGCGTCGCATTTGCCAAGGGTCAAGCGAGGGTAGTGTCATACCGACTTCTGCGCAGGCCACAGCTTTTCGCCAGGCCGATGGAGACCATAGGGAAAGATGCTCGACGACGGCGACACAATTGGGCGGATTGCAGCGCACTTGCATTTGACATGAGAGAGGGGTGGAACGCCCAGGACGCCAAGCTGGGCGCTGATTTGCAGGTTGGTCTGGGGTTCCCAGCATCAGAGGGTGTCAGCTGGTTGGATAGCGAGACCTCATTGCAAAGACTCGGGCCAATGACCACCACCCCACGCCGCGGGCCCCCTGGTCCCCATCCCTCTCTCCCTCCTCGACGCCTGGATTCCACATTGTCCTATGCTACACACCATCACCTAGGAACGGCGCGGGATGTTTCTGTGTATCCTCGCGAGTTCTGTTCTCTCGACAGGGAGGGGGGGGAGACCAAAAAGGACTATACCTCCCCAATATATCAGAGACCACCCACTGAGTCACCTGAGAGAAGCCCATACGCGCCCATGATAACCGGCACCTCTGTCTGTTTTTTTTTTTTTTTTTTTTTGCCCTGACCGAGAGCGACGGGTAGGACCTTCGGCCCAAAAGCTCCACGAAGGGCAAGAAGAGGCTAGAGGAAAAGGCAAGTCGCAGACGGAAGCCGTCCCGAAGTGAGGGGTAAGTCAGTCAGTAAGTACTGTAAGGGTACTAAACTCCAGTAGGCCAAGGCCAACAGGGCAAGGCAGCGATATGGAGCCCGCACCTTCGACAGCACACGGCTGTCGTCGGGCGGTTCTCGACTGTCCCTCTAGTCGTTGGACGGTCCGTTATGTCCCCGAATCGGAGAGATTGCCAAGAGCGACGGACCGGTTCGTTTGACGCCGCCTGATTGGACCCAGACAGTAGCATATACGGAGTACTATGTGCAGGTATCTTCTACCTAAGTAACCAACCTAACGCAGGACTGCAACTGAAACGACTGCGACCCAGTCTAGACTACGGCGGGGGTTGCGAAGCAAGGTATCATCATGAGAGAGCACCGACGGTCTGCCGTGATGGTAACCATTCAGCGGCTCAAGCAGGTAGTTTCACCTCTGTCCCATAACAGAGCAGGTGGCCAGTAGCAACGTCCGTTCACGGCAGGTCGCTTCGACTGAGCGCCGTCGAGAGAGAGGGAGCCTTGTCTCCTCTCTTATCGGCAGAAATATTCCAGTCCCATCGTGGCTTCGTGAAACTCAGCTGTGGCGTATCTATCAACACTCACACTACCTGCCTAGTGACTGCGGCACGGGAGGTTAATCCCAACGCAGCCAATGAGGCCCCCCGATAGCACCAGCATTGAACACACACGGCTGGGTTCTCACGGTATGAGTCTTACGTTGCCCAACGACATCCCTAGCCCACAATCGCCCCCCTCTTGGAGGTTGTTTGCGCCGGCGCTCGTACACGCAAGGTTCATGTGGTGTATAGTATAGCATAGCATAGTGTAACTATCTATCTATCTATCTGTCTATCTGCTTCTAGTCACAATGCCGACATTCCAGTCCACCCTGGCGAGTCTGGTGGCGCGGTTGGGAAATTTACCTACGGCGCACCGGGGGGCCGTTCGTTTGGTGTTGCCACTGGCTCCAGATTCCGTGATCGCCAATGATATGCCCACCCTGATGAAAACTCGACGTCCAACGCTAGCGGCTGCTAAGGGACACGAGTGCGACTTTCTTTGGAGCTAGGCCCGTAGCACCAGTGCGGGTGAAAGGGCGGATAGATCCCATGTTGAGCTGACCATCGAAGTAGTGTAGTGTACTATGTGGTGTAGTGTAGTGTAGGCGATGTATAGCAGTGTGTTCTGATAGCTGAAACGCGTCGACCTAAGGCACGCTAGAGAGAGAGAGATCCATACTTGAGGTCGATAGAGCAGCTGCAGGTCGACGAATCTGCAAAGC
This sequence comes from Xylariales sp. No.14919, assembly GCA_002003505.1. Lineage (NCBI taxonomy): Eukaryota > Fungi > Ascomycota > Sordariomycetes > Xylariales > Xylariales sp. No.14919. The sequence goes on from BDMC01000044.1 coordinate 251,209, forward strand.
TCGTAATTCTTGGCTGCAGGATTGATGCAGTAGTCTCCTGTACCGAGTATAAATAAAAGGCGGCGTTGCTTGAGCAGAGATAAATGGGTTAAATAGCCGTTATAGAATTATTCCCTAGAGTTGAGCGGTGCTGGGTAAATAACAACACATCATAAAACTTGCACTCGACACATCATTCCCCTTGAGCAGCAAGTTCTCTTAGGAATTCCTCATTCCGTGAGGGAGTAGTGTAGGGGGGTACGTCGAGAGGCTGCCTCAGTTTCACTATGTACGGTACAAGTCTCGGGGACTGCTAGTGATGAAGAGAAGGGTGATGGAGGGGATAAATGCTATTAGGCTTGTTCTACTCGTTTCGTTAGTATCCTCTCTATGCTCGCAAATTCGCACTGAGTCTACTCAAGAATAATAGCTAGTAGTTCGTACAACCCACACAGTGATACGCAAGACCCATGACTCCTCCCTACTCTGTAGAAGCTCTATCTGCAAGCCGGTAGTTCATATCCACTACTCAATATCACGAGCTAAGTACTAGTATCTAGTCTAACGCGCGAAGTTTGTCTTTCTAGAGAAGATTCGCCTCCTCACACCCGCTCGCTAGTACCAAGGGATAGTCCCCGAAAAAGCTAATGATGCGGACACCCTACGCAACGGAATAGTGTTTGACCAGGGAGTACACGAGCTTGAGGGACATCGGGTCTTGTAGCTTCTGGTGACAAAAAAAAAAAAGGTTATGTACGTAGTATAGCAAACATGGAACTACATGAAGACCTTGCTCAGCGCAACGTAGCATTCGCGTGGCGCGGCTTATACCCTTCTCATGTATCAGTGATCAAATCTTGTTTCTAGAACTGCCTGCTAGCTAAACTCGTCTACAAAGCCACAGCGAGACGTCATTTGGAACACGCAAGATAGTAGATTCGTCGCCCAGTTGCGTGGATCGGCTAGCATACTGGTCTATTCCAACAGGCGGGTCACAGCGTTCTGCCCAAACACTCGTCAAGTCCGTCACGACCCTCCCGGTAATTGTTGCCGGCGAGTCAAATGACTTGTCGTATGTAGTTCTAGTTAGTAGACCCTTCTCGAAGCTCATACTCAGATATGATATGAGCGTTCGTTGGCTCCACAAACAGAGTACACCCAACCCAACCTCGGAGGATAGACTCGCTTCGGCCGGAGCATAAAAAAAAAGGAATGACCAGTGGAAACAGACGATATTTTTCGCGTCCCAATTCTCGGTAGCCAACCACCGGTAGCGTCAGCATCAAACGACTAAACCTACTATGTACCTCCTACTTAGTATAAGCGATCAAGGTTGTTTGCAGTGCAAGGGCCGTAAGCGCCGAGGCGACAGTGACAAGAAAGGTAAGCACTTGAATACCTAAGCATGGCTCCAGATTCTTCTGGAGTCTCACAGGATTTCCAACCTGGGAAGGTAAGTTTTACCTCAGATTCACGGTACGCCGTGGGCGATAGACCCAGGTACCGATACCTAGGAGGTCTTGTTCAAGGTGAGGTCATCGAACAGGTCAGGTGGGATGATCAGGGTCCTCAAGCGGGGCAACACGATGCTACCGGAACCACACAGCAAGGCTAGATGCCATAATCGACACTACAAACGGCGAGTTTGGGGACAGAACTAGGGTGAATAAAGGTCTCGGGCGAGATGGGAACAAGACGTCAACTACCGGCCGCAATGGGCTGGGCACTGTATGAGTCAACAGCTCCTTGTTTGGGAGGGAGAAGGGGGGTGTGGCGCTAACCTGTGGAATCGTATAGTTGGAAAAGAGCTAAGAATATGGAATACCACAATGATTTCGTAGCTCACATAACCTGGCGCGCGCGCGCGGGTATGTGTGTACCTGTTTGCAGAGCGAGCGATCCATCTCGACCCAGATGTACTCGGGCTCTGGAGACGTGGGAGCAGAAAGTCTTCCAAATAGCCAAGGATAAGCAGGATGCCGAACCGGGTCCCGGGAGACTTGACTGACTTTGACTGACTTGTCATCTTCAGAGTCTCGAGGACCGAACAAGGCGCACTCGCACCGGATAGCATAAACCACCTCGCTGATTAATCCCTTGCTTCGTTTCATCTCGTGGGAAAACGACGTAGTCATGGCATTAGACTGACGCACCTGTTGTGGCTGATGGACGCGTGTTTTTAATCAATACTATGGAAACCCCAACAATCTAAGTCCGTCGCAGCTGAAATGCGACTACGGAAAATTAAGTGTTTCCAGCAATGAACGAAGAGCCACACATAACATAACCCATATAGGTGGGTATCTGACGGCGTTCGAGATACCCAGTTGGAACAGGATTACATCTCGCTATAATCAAGCTCGTAGTCAGACGATCTAACGTACTATGTAATACCTAAGTACTAAGTATAAGCTCATGGGAAGTAGGTACGGCTTAGTAGTATGACCATAACGACCAGCATTAACCAGATGCCAAGAATGGGCGAGCGTTAGTGCTTCCTTTTCCCTGTAAGCAAATCCCCCAGAGTTCTCCAGGCACCGAATATCTAATGTAACAAGTATATTGCATAAATGTAGTGCGACCGTTCCGACTCGCATAAAATAGAGAAAAGAGAGTGAAAGAGAGCGCGAGAGAGAAAGAGAAAGAGAGTTAGTTACCTATGCTACGTCCCAACACGTTATCCACGCCTCGTAATCGATGACATGCAGCATTGGCATAAGCATCTCTCATGTCTGGTTCGTCGAAAGCCGCTCCAAAACCCAAACTCTTGAAACATCTATCACGAGCGATCGGCAACACAACTAGGTAAATGCCCACGAGTTCGTGACTACGGCGCCAAGGCCTGATTCGTTGTTTTATGACTAAAACACGCGTACGAGCAGCCAACTTCGGCACAGGCAGTGTATATAGTACATACTCATAGTACATCCTCACGTAGTAGTATAGGTAAGTACCTGGTAGACAGCCGGCCCTATTCCACGAAGGTTAGGTAAGTCATAATCGCTTTCTGATTCCCCCCCCCCGTCAGAAACTTGAAACAAGCTGCAAGTCGCTGCCGGCGAGTTGCACGGTTAGTTACTATCCAACTGCACTTCGAGTTCCAACCCAGAAATCCATCTAGATAGATATGCCATCCTAAACACGGGCCGATTCACGATGAGATGAGCCGTCCCTCGGGTCTCTTGGTTCCCTTAGGCCCCTAGGGGGGAAGAACCAACGATGGTATGTATCTTTCGTCGATCTACACAACCCATCGGCTCCACCGGCGAAACTAGCCTTGCAGCGTCCATCATATCGCGTGACAAGAATAGTTCCCCAGCAAAGTATCATCGCCAAAGTTCCAGACGTTCCCAATGCCCTGCATTCAGACAGAATTGCAACATGCTTGCTTGCCGTAGGGACCAGGGTCGAAAGACAGAAAAAAAAAAAAAAACTCAAAAAAACCAGCGGACAGGAACCTGGAAAGCTTTTCGTTCAATCTCCGGCACTTGGCAGGTAGAGAGAAGAGATGACATGTACACTAGTGTAGGTAGAGATGTAGGTTGAGCCAAATACCCCAACCTACTAGTAGAATACAAATACACAAAGTTCCAAACTTCAACCACAGTAGGCAAGTAGTGTATAGTAAGATGGTAAGTAAAATAGGAACCTCCCCGATTGGATTTGGAACTCAGAATGCCCCCGAAGTTGAGCTCTCCAGAAGCGTAATCTAGAAACCCACCAGACTTGTCAGAAATATTAGAACGTAGGGGGGAAAAAAGCAACTAACTTACTTAACCCAGGACGCCACAGGGGACTTTGTATAGGCAAATGTGGAAGTAGTCGTCTACAGACTACCAGGTGGCCGGGGGTACTTGAGTTAATCGGGCTGTATACCTGTCTAACCTAGTCACTACTAGTATATTATTAATTATGCAGATCTACGGTTAATCTATCTAGTGTGCTATTCTTCTAAACCCAATTAAGTATTTACGCTCGTCGAAAAGATCGACGACTCTAGACGAATCCGCTATCCGGGCAAAAAGAGTAGGTTACATAGGTGGTCCTAGTAAGTGAATTCCATCGCACCTCTAAACTATAGTACTACTTGAGGAGGTAATTAATACTAGGTACCGTCTGTTCCACATATAGGAGGTAACCTTCGATAGCATCGTCGTCGTGCATCACATCGCATCGCATCGCATTGCAGCGCCTCGCCGCGCCGCGCCGTGCATCTCGATGGAGAATAGTTTCGTTTCGGCTCATCCCAAGTGTGCGTGTGCGAGGCGCGTTTCGTTTTCTATAACAAGGCAGAAACAACGTGTCGCCGGCGTGGCTGTTTTACCCCATCCTGGGACAGAAGCGCGTCATCTTCCTAGTGTTGGTAGGCATGTATGCGCAGTGTAATCGTAGACGCCTGTCGGATAGGATGGGTACTTAGAAGAAGATAGGCTGGCTGTCTAGTTGTCTGGCTGTCCATGTACGGACGTACGCACTACACTCTGTTACGCATGTCTCTGCTACACGAGCTATGTGGCCTGAGGTATATTAAATTCGTTCCTACTACTGTACGTAGACCAAGACCTCTCTCTCTCTTTCTCTCGCTCTGTCTCTCCCTCTGCCCAGACTTTACGCGGGCGGCGCGGCTAGGCACTACTATCAGGCAATGTCCATACATCCATACTAGTAGTAGTAATAGTAGTAGTAGTACGCAGCATCTGCTGTATGTACAGACAGCAGATACCAAGCGTGTGCTACGTACGCCACGAATGTCGTATACTTCTAGCTCGATTTATTAGTCTCGGTAATCTTCCCATGCCAGTGCTATGCCGCCGACGTCCATTATCATCCCATTATTACCGACAAAGCCCCGCCGTCGTCCATCGCCCCGTCGCCCATCAGAACACTCGCGCGCTATCGTCGTCTTATCTCACTTTTTGACGCCGGGTTATATCCAGGCAGAGCATCCAAGCACGACGCCGCCGCCACTCGAACAAACACCGACCGGATCCCTGTCTTTTCCGTTCTAGGTCTTTCCCGGCCCTAGCCTCTTCCTCGCCGGTTGGCGCCACAGTGTTGGCTGATCTTTTAGCTACAGTGACATGTGTAGTGTAAGCATAGAGTTCAGTCTAGTGGTGCCGTATATCTGCTACCTATGTATATCCATCCCATCAAAACCGCCTGTTGGAGAAGGAGAAATGTACGAGAGAGGCGAGCGGGCCTGTTATGGTACTTTTGTCTAATCCTTTGCTGCACTAGTTGCTTTTACCAATCGCTAGCTGAACTCAAGCGAATGTTTGTTCTGCCCGTCATTGTAATTAGATTGGCGATCTTCACGGATAGAGAACTGCAGTTTACCAGGGACCCGTCTCTCTCTCTACACTACGTAGCACATTCGCCTACGCCTACGCCTACTTCCACTCTCATGCTCCTCGAGGTATTTCTCTAGGCAATAGCTAGTACGCGTAGGTTAGGGCGACCTTTTTTTTTGTGCGTGTGTGTGTGTGTGTGTGTGTCTATCCGGCCAGGTGCTTTTACTAGGATATACGCACGCCCAAATACAACGAACTATCATCTCATTTACACCCCTTTCTTAGTAGTAGGTAGGTACTCTATCCGGTAACAGCGGGTGCGTAGTTTGAGGAACAAACGTTATGACCAGTGCCTGATGTCTTATTCGTCCGAAGTGTGCAATGACGGCCCATGCCAAAACTCTTAATGACCGGTGTTCCTGATGAATCTCCGGTATAGGCCCAAGATCACAAAGTGACCCTGTAGTATAATAGCTTCAACATGCCCCAAATCCTCGAGATTGAAGCTGCTGCACTCCAACCAAGCAACACTACCATCCGTAATGAAGAGACGAACTGCCCGTTGACCGATCCACCCACCCACCAATCATCCCGCCATCCATCACACTCTCTTATTCTCCCGCTTTTGGCCTTTCATCTAAGTTAGGCTTCGTCCCATCAAATAAAATCGATTATCTATTATTGGCCTCCTGGGGCTCTACTCGGGTCGAAACGTCCTCTCCGTAACGGGGAACATACCTTATCACGGTTGTGTAGCAGAGAAGGCTGTTGCTGTACGACTACTGCAGCCGCCCGTCTCCCTGCCACACACACACACACACACACACACGCACACACACCCTCCCCGGATTTCAATCCACAGTGGATGCGCCCTGTCTAGGTATAGTAATAGCGTTACGCTAGACGATACGGCCTAGGTAAGTTGTCTCGAGACTATCAACGACCCAACCCGGCAGAGGAACACCAAGCGGTTTGAGTCTGTGAATGACTACCTATCCCAACCGCATTCGGCGGTTTGCGCGAGGGCTAAATCATCAAAGAGAATTTTGTGCACGAGAAACAAGATCTCAGCCCGCAGCTGTTAATGATTTAGCCCTTAGTCCGGGCTCTGCAATCATAATGACTAACAACACCCCTCTCGTTGGATAGTTCACAGTCGGTTCGCTTCTTCTCAAACCCCCCGCCGCCCAGCTCCGCTGCTGGTGCCTCTGATCTCGGCTAACCAACTCGTATGTGAGAAGCTGTTTCTATTATTAAGAATCAGACCCTTGCATTGGTAATTCTTTCTCTCTCTCTCTCTCTCTATCTCTTCCTCTCCCCATCTCTCGTTTATTCTCTGTCATGGCTTGCATTTATCGGGCTGATATCCCACATAGTTCGAAAACAACCCTAGGTCTATAAGACAAGGGGCGAATGCAACGGGAGTAGACGTACCTAATCCTACCCAAGTACTCTTCTCTTACTTGGTATATCGGCAAACTAAAAGAACGGCGGAGGAAACGGACTGCATGATCGGCATCGCAACTGTTGCCCTAAATCAGATTCGCTAGGTACTGTAAAGACATAACATCGGCTTTCTACCTAGTACGTCGATACCCGTGAAAGCCACTTCGAGCTTCCCCGGCGCTCCGATATTCGATTCGTCCGTTCCCCATTCGCCCACTTTATTCAAACCGCCCGGGTCCTTGTCGGATTTCTCTCATATCAAACCACCGCGGCATCATCGCTTTCATCATCATTATCATCATCATCGTCATCCATAGCCCGCATTGCAAATTGGACCGAACCGTCCGCAACGGAGATATACGCCATCGTCTCTCTCCTCAGTGTCTGCTGCTGTCTAGCCACAAATATCAAATCCACACACATACAGCATACAGACACTATTATAGGTAGGTAGTGTAGGCACGCGTACAAGTACACACATGCGCACCCCTGCCCGATACCCACAACATCGACATACGTACGTTTTATCCACATCGAGTGTACATGTACAGTGCCGTACCGGGACTCTCACTCTCACGCGCGAACCCCCACCCCTGTGCAGGACACTACTATAATCTGCTTCGCTCTTCGTTCCCCGCGGCCTTCACATGATAAAGCAGACGGAACGAGACGCAAGGCATCCAACCCAGCTAGCTACCTATCCGCGCGGTCACAGAGCGCAGAAACAGAGTGCGGGACGGAGACCAGACCACAAAGATAGCCAGGCAGCCGACAATCAGACAATCATATACACACACGCACACATACGAACAGACAGACAGACAGATCCGCTTGCTGGCAGACTAGACGAGCAGCGATACGAACCAGGACTTGATTCGGCACTGCGTCAATCTACCAATTAGATACGAGAGGCGATCCCGCAGACTTTAGGGCCATTACGCTATACTACACTACTCGACGCTACATTGCCGTAGCACCCTTCGATAGACAATACCGCAACAGCACTACGGGATATATACCTTGTCTATCTTAGATCGGGGGGTAAGAAGTACCTCTGTGTCTCGAGGTAAGAAGAATTCCTGGAATTTCCCTTTTCATCCCTCTTTTTTTTTTTTCTTTCTTTCCCACCTTGGTTTTTTGCTCGGCTTTTGGCTTGGGCAAATACATCAGCAACACGGGAGACGGGCGGCGGGCGACTCGCGACTCTGCCTACTCTGCCTACTCTGCCTACGCTACCTACTCTATACGATACATGTTCGATCCTGTCTTGTGTGCTTTGCGTGTTTTGCGTTAGCAACATCACACATCACACACATCACAAAGTGGAATAAGTACATGTTATATATCGTACGTACTGTATACTTATCGGCTCACACTCACCAAATACCTACTATAGTTACACTATACTCTACATGATCGTAGTATGGTACTAAGTATACATATAGGTATCATCCCTCCAGATACATATGCAACATACAGATTACACTACCTGTTACGTGGAGTGCTGTAATCTGTAATCCGTACTCTGTACTCTGTACTCTCTCCTCTCTACTCCCCAGAGGTACACGAAGAAGTACGATACAAGGGACTGTAACATGGTCCATGTACCTACGTCCCTGTTCGTACACTAGTGCTTCTTGTACTTGGTACGGTCGATTGGACTGGGTTGACTGACTGATTGATTGATTGGATTGGATTTGACTTGGGTTGACGGATAGATGGGTTGATTACCTACGCTACGCTACTACTACCTAGGTATATCTTTTTTTTTTTTTTTTCATTTATTTCCTCGTCCTCTCAACTCGCCTCTCGCCTTCTCCCCAATCGCAAGTCGCAAGTCGCAAGATTGGTCACCTACTACAGACTACTACAGACCAAGAGGCTTAGGTAGATGTCTAGACCTTAGACCTTTTCCAGTCCCCGCAGGCGCCCAGTCCACCCCAAGTCCTTCCTAGATATCCCTCCTCCGCCTGCCCTATCTACCTATCTACATCCCAGTCTTCCAAACACCAAACACATCCCAGCAGGTCCAAAAGCTCTCTCTTACAGCTCTCGGCTTGCTTAACAAGTTACCGACCAACCAAACCACCATCACCACCACCATCATCACTACTACTACCACGACGTAACCTTGACCCCATCTCCATTTTACCCTGTACCCAGGTAGAGAGAGAGAGAGAAAGAGAGAGAGGTAGTGAGTGAGTGAGTGAGTGAGTGAGTGAGTGAGTGAGTGAAAGTGAGTGCGAGAGAGAGAGAGAGAGAGAGAATGTGTATGGTGTGTATAGGTACCTAACCTCACACTACACTACCCACACCAGGTATCTGACTAGGTATCTGACTAGGTATCTGACTAGGTATCTGGCTACCCCGGCTAGGTATCTGGAGACTGGGGCTAACTACTGTCTGGGTATCTCTTGCATTCCCCATTTCCAATACCACCCACTATTTACACTATACGCACTCCCCCCCAACCTTGTCTCTCTCTTCCTCTCATACCCTCTCCTCCCAACCTTGCTAGGTACATCTACTCTACTCGTACATCCCTGGATGCATTGGAAGACTGTACTGGTCCCGCATATGTTAGGTACCCTATACCCGCTGGCTGAACCTTCTAACCCATCCCAATCTTCCCAGCTTCCCCCCCCCCCCCCCATCACCATCACCATCATCCATCCAAGTGTAAAAAAAGGTCCTTACCACTTATACTACTAGACGAGGTACATGCACATTCTAATCATTAATACCCGCATTTTATAGTACAGGTTATTCGTTACCGGGGGGTGTTCCAGGGGGTCTACTTTTCCACCACCTTTCCACTACTTTTCCACTACTTTTCCACTACTTGGCGACCTAACCATCTCTACCTAGCTGTATACCCAGCTGAGGTATACCTACCTACCTGGTAGCTGTATACCTGTATAGCCGTATACCTAGGTAGGTTATAAAGAACACACACACACCCTCCCACCCCTGTATCCTGTATTCTCGCCCACCCTCCTGCCGCTCCCTCTCTCTCTTTTTTTTCCCTCGTCTGTCGACGGCAGCCAAACAAGAGGCGCATTACCTACATATTCTCTGTACATTAATCCACTCCATCTCCATCTCCATCCCAATCCACATCCGCATCAAATCATCCACACCCGCGCTATACACCCACACAATTCCCTTCCCCCCCCCTTCACCTTCGTTCCCCCCCCCCCCCCCCCCTCCCCTCCTTCAAATCCACCTTGCTTGCTTGCTTGCCATCCTTCCCAAGATCTGCTACCTTGGCTACGTTTGGTCTCGCTCGCGCGCGTCATTCTTAACAACCTCGTCCTGCGGTTTGCTTGCTCATCCAACTATATCAAGACACGTCGCTCTGCAGGCACCGCCTTTCTCCACGTCTCTTCCCGCCGCCGCGACGCCGACGACGCCGTTTGACGTTTGACGTGCAACATCGCATCGTCGCCCGCCCGAATGTATTCCGCCCAGGCTAACGGCGCTGAGGGTGCGACCATCAATCCCGCAACTATCAACCCTGCCGCCCTCAATCCAGGTAAGTCGGACAGTCACTTCATTTAATCCTCACCTTTCCCTCAACCCTCACTCGCCCGTCCGCCCTCTCGTCGTCTCGTCTCGACTCGTCCGGTATTGTATTGTTCCATCCTTCCATATATACCCTTTTCTCTTCCCTTCTCCTATTGTTTCCTAGCCTCCTGCCGGTCAAGTCGAGAGTCCCATGTCGCCGTCGCTTGTCGCTGGCCGGCTCTGCGGCGCAAACTGCCTGCCATTCGTGTGAGCGCCGCGAGCACATCGAGAATTCTTGATTCGAGCATCGCGACTATCTACCCATTTTTCCATGGCCGCCGCCGCCGCCGCCGCCACCACCACCACTATAGATGATCGCCAGTGCCATCGCAAAATAAACCGCCTGCCCCCATCCTGCCCTTTTCTACAGGCATTGGTCCAAAAGAGATGAATTACCAACGGTCGCGGATGCGGTCGCCGTTACCGTGCTTGCGCCTTGTTTCACTCTTCAATAGTCGTCATGACGGTTGCAAGAATCATCCACTTTTTTGTGTTTCTAGATTGCCGTGTCTTGCCTCGTGTCACGACATGTCGCCGGGTACATGTCAGTCGCTGACCTAACGTTTCTCTGATTGCACAGAACTGCTCAATACAGCAACTTCCCGCGGCTTGAAGCGGAGTCACTCCCCCGAAACCTATCAAGACGCAGCGACATCTGAAACCCACGGGGATGATGGTAAGTCTCACCCTTTGTTTGGGTTTTGTGTCCCTTGCTTGCGCCCCGTCGGTACTTGTGCACCGCTACCGTTATCATTACTGCGACTACGACTATTAATACTACCAACCGGCCTCCCACGTTGCATTTATAATCCCCTCCCATCCCCCCTCATTTCGATGCGGTGACGGTCGCCTCAACGACGCTAGTGGCATCGGGATAGACGGTGGATTCAGCGCACTCATGGATTGATTGGCATGGCATCTCTTGCGCTTACTAATTTATCCGTCGCATCGTAGGTGATTCGAGACAGCCAAGAAAGCGCGGCCGCCCTATGAAATCACGATCATCTGAGACCTATTCTGATCCAACAAGCCATAATACCATATCCATACCTCCTCCAATGTCGCAACCAGCACCACCGCACACGCCCCGGGCGCAACAGACGGAGGCGCGCCCAGGACAGCCTGGGGCCTACAGCGCACCAGCCCAGGCCTCGCCTCCTCCCCCAAAGACCACGCCCAAGTCAACCACCCTAAAGGCTCTTCCTACCGTCCGCGATCACACCACCGATCAACTGGGCCCTGGTGGCGATGAATATATGCCGCGTGAGGTGGACGAGGCCGGGGAGAAGAAGGTCATGCCGAATGGCCAGCTCTTGGGTGGGCGCGAGTACCGATGCCGCACTTTCCTTGTTCCTCACCGAGCGGACAAGTTATTTATGCTTGCTACCGAATGCGCTAGGGTTCTAGGATATCGCGACTCGTATTTGCTCTTCAACAAGAATAGGTCGCTCTTCAAGATCATCGCCAACCAGGTGGAGAAGGATGACCTCGTTCAACAGGAAATACTGCCGTTTTCCTATCGATCTAGGCAAATTGCTATCGTTACTGCGCGCTCCATGTTCAGGCAGTTTGGAAGTAGAGTAATTGTGAATGGGAGGAGGGTACGGGATGACTACTGGGAGGGCAAGGCGCGAAAGCAAGGATTCACTGAAGCCGATATGGCCGGGGAGAAAAGACCAGGCGCGGCCAAGGCCAGAGAAGCGGCAGCGGAACAAAGCAACAACATGGCACCGCTTCCGGGAGGACCCCAGGGAGAGATTGTATACGCGAATCCCCACCAGTTCGGTGGTGGACCGCAGCCTCTCGTGCAACCAGGTATGATGGGACCGCCAGGACCCTCGACAAGAATGCCCATGATAACAGTTGGACCAGATATGAATGACATCAGAACGCGCGACTTCAACAACTTCATCAAGGGAGGCCCACGCCAGGAAATCGCTGGCCCAGCTTACCAGGATAGGACCCAATCGAGCCTGCCTGCCGAAATACACCAGCATGCCCATCATGCCGCCGAATATAACAGTCGTTTGAACCAGAGCCGAGATGCGCGAGGAAATTACTTGCACGACCTCTGGAGGAGGCCACACGAACAACCGGCGACCTCGCAGCCTGTCGTAACGGAACCCAGCCTACCTACCACGCGGCCCGGTCAGTCACCACAAGCCACTCCTGCAGGCCTGACGTCGTCCGGAATCCTTCCCAACCAAAGCCCGCAGTTGATGATGACCGCGGCGCCGTATTCGCAACCCATCCATGCCCAGCAGCCTATGGGCCAACCCACGATGCGAGCCATGCCCCAGCCGTCGAATCAGAAGCAAGTCAGGCCACCGAGCCTACAGTCGGGCCCGGCTAGCATGTCACAAGGTACGCCAACCTACAACTATGGTTCCCAAAACCCAATGTGGGGGGCCCCTCAGACACCGCAGGCTCCTCCGCCCTACGGCGGTTATACAACGCAAGCTCAACCTTCGCCTCATCCCCAACAGTCGCCGGCACCTCAACTGCGTCACCCTGGTGGAACGCCTCAGATGCAGCCTAGCACCATGCAATATCCAGGTATGCAGGGCATGGCCCACGGTTACCCGGCGCAAGGGCAAGGAATGTATCCTCCGGAACAAACTCCTAGGCAGTTTATGCCCCAGAACCCAAGTTCTGCGCCTGCCGCCACATCAACGTGGACAAACCCACAGACCCCGGCTGGCAGCAGTTGGTGGGCTAACCAGCCTCAATAGTGGACAGGTCTGGGGGGGTGGTCTTTAACTGGGTCAATACGTCTCTAGTGAAGTGATATTCTGCATAAATTGTCACAGATTCCCTTTGGTCTTTACTATTACGGCATTGCTTAGCCTCGGCTGGCCATAGAGGCGTCGAAGAGGGACTTTCTGTTCTCTGAAATTATTGGAGCCAGCACGACCGCGTTCAATGTTGCGGCCGCGGGCTCGGTCGATTTTCAGCTGTTTTCCAGCCCGGCTTGCAGCCGACTGCGACCGAGTATGATTACCATTACAGGAGTTGGGTAGCATTCGTCCTCATGCGCATGATACCACACACGAGTTTCTGTTGTTAGTTCTGTTAATGCCGCTACGAATGCTATCGTCACTCGTTCCGGCGTATTGTTCGAATCCTACATTGCGCCGTCCGGCCTTATTCAGCACCCCAATTTTGGTGGTAGGGGGCTATGGTGGTTCGGCTATGCACATCCGTGGTTTCTTTTTACCAGCACGGATGGACGATGGGACGGGCTTGCTTATACACCGATACCCGCGAACCTAGGCTGGATTATGTACCCCTATTCTTGAATGCCGTCAAGGCACATAGTTTGGACGGGATTGTTCACGACGAAACCCCTACTTTCGCATCTCATCGGCGGATATGTCCTTATTTTTTGTGAGGCAGGCTTGTTATTCGTTTCGGCTTTTCCATATGAGCTTGGCTACTTATATACCCCCTTTTGTTACATTGTCAAGCTGTGCGGCACTGGTTTCTTTTCGATACACGCAAATATGGCAGCATGGAAGGAGTTTGCTACACATTGGTTCCTATCGGTCATGCGCTTTTCATTTCCGACTCCACTCTTCTTCCTTACCTTACGGTTTCCGTTTCTTTTCTCTTATACCGTGTTAAGTCACTTATTCCGATTCGGAGCGCATTATCAATCATGATACAACGGGCGGTTATCTGCATACTTACGCTCATTGCATGAGCGGGTTGGCAGTTTGGAACGGGTTGGCTTGTCGGGGTGGGACATGCGCGCGGGGCTTCGCCAAGCAGTTTTTTTCATTCTGGATGAGGATAATTTGCATTTTGGAATCGGATATGGATGACGCAACATCGGGCGGCAAACCTGATTTCTTTTTTCATGGCAGGGCAGCCTTACCTCTCAGGTAGTAGCCTTGCTATCGTGTTTAGTTAGTGTCATGGGAAGGGGGCGCGCGTTCAAAGCATAAACGCAGCAACGTAATGTGAAGCAGCCGTATTAAACTTCGCTATCAAATCCCAGTGCTCGGGTCTGGCTCACGGGTTTGTCTTCATTTTGACTTGTGGCAAATGCACATTCATTCTTCGACGATGTATAGCAGCGAAGTCCGGAAGGGTGGTCAAACGTCATGGGCGAGAAACCACTAGCAACTACAGCACGGAGACTTGGGAGTTGACTGATTTTGTAGGATATAAGGTATATAATACGTGTACCTATTTAGTATATCAATGTATAATGGATATATACTCAAAGTATATATTGATATATATATATGGATATATGGGTTATATAGTAGCAATCTATCTTTGTCAAAAAAAAAAAAAAGGACCGAGGCAAAAAGGCTATGGACTGGAAACCTTATAGCATTCATTCTATACGCCTAAGATCACGATAGTATCACGATAGTCTCACTCTACGTCCAGGCACACACATATATAGGTAAGTAGGTATGGTATGCATGGGTGGACGATAGATACTTACTACCTGCCTATATGCAGCCGAGTAGTTATGTAGTCAGGGTGGTATTGCTGTAGGTAGCTCCAGTGTCTACATGGTAGCTTTGCTAAACGAATCCATCCATCCATCCATCCATATCCGTCCTTTTCTTCCATTACCTTCCCCTCATCCCCCCAACTCCCCCCCCCCAACCCCAGTCCAGCTCCGTCCCTTGTCCTAGCCGATTCCGGGTTTCCAGTGCCAGCCCATGTCACTCCCTCTCCCCGTTTCTCGTTTCTCGTTTCTCGTAACATTTTATTCATGTGCATTATTCCCGTCGGCGGGGAGGGGGGAAGGGGTGTGGTGATGGTGATGATGGTGGTGGTGGTTGGAAGGTGATGGCTTGCTTGCTTGCCTGGCTGCTTGCTTGTTTGATCGATTGATTGATTGATTGATTGATTACTTGATTACTCGATTACTTGATCGATTACTTGACTGATTACTTGATTTGCTGTGTGAGCTTTTCTCGAACACGCCCTGTCCATGCCGACCAGGCGCTGACCACCCAGTCTTCACTTTCCCTTGGACTCGGGAGTAGTGAGGTCCGTCGGCTCATTTTCATTCCCAAGGGAACGGTACGGGCTGCCCTCCCCCCCTTCTGTCCGCCTCCCTCCCTCCCTCCCTCCCTCTCTCGCCGTCTTCGCTACCCATCCCCCTCGTTGTTCGGCGGCCCTGTGTTCTTACTCACTGCGTGCTATTGCGTCGCTTGCTGTGGCCCGGCCTTCCTGTATAGGGATTGATTCTATGCACACACACTCTCGCAGTCACACTTACTGCGTATACTCACACGCATAGACCCAGCATTGAACACATGCATACACATACACACATATACACCACCATACCGTACCGTACATAGGACCATGCCATACCATGCCATACCACTACGTACACCGCACCGCAGTCACTCACATCATGTATGTACGTACGTACTTGATGTGTGGATGTGTGGATGTGTATATGTGTATCCTCCTAATAGTAAAATGTCGTATTGGGGTTCCGGGCGTGGCTCGTTCCTGTACGATCTCCCGGCATCCATGCACGTATACGCATGCACGCATTGCATAAAGAATCAGGGCATGGTTGAGCGATCACCGGCTCGGCGACAATCTCGACATGGGATGCCTGCGGTCCGGCCTCAGTCTCGCGTGGGAAAATCGTCGACCCCGAACAGCGCGCGACTTCTCCCCCATGGGATAAACCGTACCTACACTAGACCAGACTAGCCCAGAAATCAAGATTCGCTAGCACGGAAAAACCGGACGGCGAAAAAAACAAGAGATAAAAAAGAAAAATGGGCGCAAAAAAAAAAAAAATTACGGGGGAAAAAAAAAAACAAAAATGGGTGATGATGTAGTATTGCGGTTCATGCAATCTCACGCTCTCACCCAATCTTGCATTGCGGATCGCGGGTTTTATATATATGTATGAAACAACCCTGCCTTTTTCTTTTCTTATTCTCCTTCTCACTCGTTCTCGCTGATTTGTGTTCTTTTTTTCTTTTTCTTTTTTCTATTTTTTCCTCTCTCCCTCTCTCTCTCTCTCTTCTGATCCATCCGTCCTTCCTGCCTATACCACCCCCGTCGCCTGACGTCGAAAGAAACAATGTTGCGACATTCGCTAGCATGGGTAGTAGATTAGGTAAACCTTGTTTTCGTTCTCCCTATCTACCAACTGACAGGCTCGCCTCGCGGCAAGGTAAGAAAGTCGATACGTCATCGAGATTTCCTCGATAGCGGGCAAGCGGGCAAACAGTCACAAAAAAAAAGGGGTCGAGACCGGCCTATCTATCTTATTCTCCCTCTAACTTCCTTATCTAACCTCCCGATGTGTGTGTCGAGGCTCGGCCGGTGGAACACGGAGATTGAGGGGGGGGGGAATGGGAAACACAAGATTTCGAAAGGGAGGTCAGGAGTATCGAATCAGCGCACCGCCTCGCGCCGCGTCCGGTCACAAGTAGCTTTGGCGTGCGTGAAAGGAAGCGGAAACGATCCTATATTCGGCGTCTTATATCGAAGCAAGCCCCCCGTTCTCGGCGCGTGATGGGCCAACTCCTTCGTCACACTAGTCATACACCATCATTCCAACGGCAGGCGAGAAGTAAGTGAGTGAGTAAGTAAGTAGTCCCGGTAAGTATAATGCTCTCTACCTTCGTCGGAGCGAGTCAATGAGTTTCCCGTTCCTGGCCGGCGTAGTACGAATCCCACAAGGCTGTGTTCGCGAGGGGGGAACGCCGGCAGAGCCTTATTGCTGCTGCTATGAGGCGGGCATCAACCGCGGCTAACATTTGTCTTAAGCTTTGCGCTATGACGTCGGCAAAGTTATCCCTCCAACGATGTAGAGCGCGAATCGTGTGACAGCCTCGTATAATTTAGCTTTTACGTAGCCACCCACGCGTTGTCCGTGATTGGTAATACAATTAGCTCACCTGCGAGGCTACCTAGGTTACCACATATCTTTGATACGGCCCCATTCAGTGATTATCTAATAAGAATGCTGGGGGACGGGGGGGAAAGATTATAAATCTATGACGTTCTATATGCGGTCCTCCGGGTGGGTGATATTGTACGATCGTGAACATCAGCCTTTCCGAGATGGAGCTTTGGGTTTTCCGTCGTAATGCCAACTCGTAACTCACCTCGGATGAAGCAAATTCTAGATATCCAGGTATCTAAGATAACCGATGCCCTCAATTTCAAGCACCGAAGGCGCGATACACAGAACCAAGGTTTTGTTTTTGTTTTTGTTTTTCCCCATTCTTCGTCGATCAATAAACAAACCCCTTTGTCTTCCCGTAAGAAAAGGGTGGGTTGCGTTCCCCCTAGTAAACGTTCTCGGTTTCTCAGCCTTCCCCGGCCTTCGGCTTTTGCACTGGCACTCCTCGCCAAACAGCGTTTATTCGCCGAGAGCTAATACACGAGGTGAGAAAAAAAATAAGGGGGCGGCTTTGTCTTGTCCTCGGGGCAACCTCCCAGAATAGCATCGACTTACTGCCTGGTGATGTTATCGCCAAACTCCAAATCCCGAGAGGCAGAGACACACCCCGACGAGAACGAGTCAACGCTTGGTCTCGTCTCACCTCATCCATCTATCCGGCCTACCTCTCGGTTCAGCCGTGGTCCCCTTTCGCATTTTTTTACCGCTCAGCTTGGCCTGGGCATCAGGGGCTCGCATAGCCAAGATTCTAGCCGTGCCTTACGCACCTTCCGAGTTGAGTCAGTGCCAGACCCGGGGCTACGGTTCGGGGGTTCGGATGCTCCGGGTTCAGAAACCAACACTACCGTGGATCCCGTATCACAAGCCACCGCAGGCTCCGGGGCCGTGGTGTTTCATTTTATCCCATCCCCATTGCCTAGTTGCGTGGTATGACGCCCTGTACGGTGTTGTATCACTCTGCATCAACCCGGCCGGATGGACGGCCTGCCTAGCGTCTGGGTACCTGCCTAGACAGGCATACGTCTAAAATGGATTACGGTGCGTGGCTTCGAGAACATACCTACTACCTACTTGCACTCACATGGTAAAAATAAGCAAGTAGATGGGTAGGTAGTTGTACCTCTACTTTGGCGTGTATACAGGGGCTCTATCACAACCCCAACCTAAACGAAGGCGATACCGAGCAGGTTTGTTTACTGTACTATGCCTCTATCCCCCTCTGTCTCGGCATGACGGTCGAAGCTAAGCCCCACTGCGCATTAGGCTGCCCTTCGTTGCTCGCTGCCCGTTAGTTTGTTGACGCGTATTCGCTACCGTCGCGCCGGAACCTGCGGAAGTGCGGGTGCGAAATGACGGACATGCCATAGTGCCGTACCTGGTTAGCAAATACTAACGTACAGATGGGCCGTCGCGCGCACTAGACCAAGTAAGTATAGTGAGGAACGAACGTATGTATGGAGATACTGTAGTGTGTGTACTATCGTGTTAGTATAACCTAAGTTGCCCTCGGTGCCGGTACGTTTCAAACCACATGCCTACAACACAGGAACACACTACGCCTCGGTTGGTTTTACTACCGTCACGCCCCCTACCTGCTTTTCCCTACTATGTATAAAGCAAGTAGACAGTAAGTAAGAGTGCATTATTTATATCCAATCTCCGTCTTTTGGAGATCCTCGACCACGGTACTTACTCACTCCCCCTTGCCTCCACGTTCGTGCTTACCGTGATTGACAAGTAGACACGTAGTGGCATGTATATGTATAGTATACATAGCACGTATGGGATATGCTGACCGGCAAAAGTACTAATGACATGTGGCAGGGCAATGCAGAAGAACAAGGATCCCTCTTCAAGGCGTGAAAGAGAAGACATGGGGAAGGAAGAAAACAAAAAAGTCCTATACCCGCGCTAGGTTAGATAGACCTGACAGACCAGACCTGAGGCAAACCTAGGAACGAACCAACAAGCAGACAGCTCCCTTTCCCCCCGCGGAGATCTTACATGGTAGGGAGTCTAGACCCAGAGCAGGCTGATGAACCGAGATTTTGTTAGGACTGGTTGGGTTGATTAGGTTAGGGGAAAAAAACAAACCAAAAAAAAAAAGGCTCTCCAATAGTCCTAGGTTAGGTAGACAGGTAGGTTACAAACCCCGTACATCGATTGCCCAGTGAATGTACATACATACGCCAAGGTGAGTACTTGGTAGATGGCTTAGGGAGTTTCCCATATGGAGATGGAAAGTTCCGCAGAAGCAAGCTAGCAAGCTGAGGGAATTTCCGCGCCACACTGCGTTGCGTCGCGGACGGGATTCGTTCAGCTTCACCAGCCCCCTCCAACGAAACAATGCCAACGAGCATTGTCGCCGCCGGCCCAGCCCAGCCAAGCCAAGCCAAACGTGCTTTTGCGTCCAGCGGAAACCGCAAGATTTGATTCGATTCACTCGTTTTCCCCTTCCTTTACCAAAGATCTAATCTAGGCAGGCAGGCAGTCAGTCAGTATCTCTAACACTAACACTGCCCTCGCCATGAGAGAGAAGAAGAAAAAAAAACGAAACCCCCAGACAAGGCAAGGCAAGGCAAGGCATAAGTCCGCCCGACCATCCGATTCGGCGACTGACTGACTGACTGACTAACCGACTGACTAACTATCTACAGAGTTACATGATTGCCTGGATGGTTCTCACGCACCGAACCAAGAACCCCGGAAACAGCTGATGTCGCCCCAATGATATGATCGCCGTTGCGTCCTCCTTACATAAGTACATACACACACGACACTCTACTCCACGGCACTACGAACGAAGCTAGTAAGTATTCATCACACACACACATACAGCTCACAGCTCACGGCACTAGTTCTGACTCAGACTCGGCGTTTTCTTTCTTACCTACATACGCTCATACATGAAGCAAGCAAGCAAGCACACTAATCCATCCATCCATCCATCCATTCATCCATACTTAGCTTACCCCTAGACTTGTTACGTCCATCCATAGATAGTACTAGTATACGTATCTCCGTATATACTAGTACCATGTCTATTCGTTAGTTCTGATGCCAGGTCGGGCAAGGCAGACGCGGGGGCCGGCGGGATGCAACACGCTTGTCCCCCTCCTCTACTAGTACGTATCACTTCGTAGTACTACCTACTATCTATGTACGGTACGGTACGGTACCGTACGTATGTACGTGTCTACGTACCGAGGCACAGACAATGTGCACGACGAGGTATACCTACCTCCCGTGAAATTTCGTGAATGGGGGGAGGGGGGCTGCCGGGGCCGTGCTGTTCGCCGCCGTTTCCATGCATGATCGTTCCTTCCTTCGTTCCCGGTGGCGAACCATATTTGTGTGCGGGTGTGTGTGGGTGGATGGGTGGGTAGGTGGGCGAGTGTGCCAGGTCTGGATTCTCCTGGTCGTCGCTTGTCGCTTGTCGCTTGCACTGGTTCAAGGTACGTGGTCAAGGAGGGAGGGTAAGTAGTGGTAGGTAGTGAGTGAGCAATACCTGTGCTTCGCGCCGTGAAGTCATAGTAAAGTTGCAGGTCAAATCAAAGTCAAGGTACAATCACAGCGCCATCATGTCCTACTATTTTGTAAAAGTGCCAAGGAAGATAAAGGGACGAAGGGCTTGTTTAGCGACTGCGTAGAGCTCTCTTCCCAATTGTCCTTGTTACTTCGTATCGCTACTATCACCGGTATCTCGTACAATAATAGGCTCCGAAAGTAGAGTAGAGTGTGACGCCGCGATATAGCACCATACGGCCGAGCCATACACATAGAAGACCGTGGCATGAACGTAGCCGTCTATCTTCGGTATCACGAACTCCATAGCCTATACAGTACCGTACGTACACCACCCCCAGAGAGAGTGTGTGTGTGCGCGCGCGTGTGTGTCATCAACACGCAAGTCCTCTCCCTCCATTAACTCTACTCCAATATCCTTCACCAGGCCTCAACCACCCAAATACAGAGAGCTCCACTGCAAGATGCCTGCCCCTTGATGATCCGTTCAGTCCACCACATGTGAATCAGAAGCACACAAACATTAACCCCCCTAAGAAAAACAAGGTCAGGTAAGTATAGTGGGAAACGCGCCCATTCATCCTGACGAGATCCGCGCCTTGGGCATTTGTGTGTTAGGATTAAGTTGGAGGGCGCAAGATGGATAGGAGGGCTTGATTTGATCCTAAGGCTAGGCAATATGCTCTGTTCTTATTGTTCTCCTCAACCTCTACCTGGTTCATTCACTTTCCAGAGTAGCATCACAATAGGTAATCGGAGTACCATTCATTCCACAGCTACGGAAAAAAAAAAAAAAAAAAAAAAGACATAGACGGCACGCACGGCCCCAAAGAGAACACTCCGTGCCATCGACTTCGGCCCTCTTGCCTCCAAGGATACTTACTAGATGAAGGTTCGTCACATCAACCGGGCTTGAAACTAGAGTAGTCTATATGCCAGCCAGCCAGCCAGCCCGAAGACATGTGTATCCAACCTAGTACTCATACCTAAAAACATCTTAACTGCAAAAGCCAACTAGAAAGACCACGCAGACTCAGCAACTTTACTAGGTCATCAAATACATACACGTACATACACCTCGCATTCCATGCATGCATTATTGACTGACTCCATGCCATTTCGTAAGCGACTGGCATAGTCGGCAGGGAGACCGCAGGGGAACACGTAAATAACTAATGAGATAGATGGTGCTTTCTTTATATATATATGGGACAGATAGATAGTCCACATAGTGAATTCACATAGAGACGAGCGCACGTATACAAATAAACATATATAAGCCATCAGCGGCAAGAAAAGCCACCCGTTTTGTTTTATTTTTTTTCAAAGTCTACCAGAAGTAGCGGCATGCATTGTAGTAAGCCCCTTTTCACCAAACGCCAGCGAGACACAGAGATAGAGAAGTGTAATAGAAGCATCACAGTAGTAGGCTCGGATATACGTTGTTATCCCATTATTGCTCCATGGCGTCCCCTGCCCCCTTCTCCTCATCGTCGCCCCATAGACCCTCAAGCTTAAACTCCTTGGCCCACTCTGTGACGATCTGTTTCTGATCCGCCATGGCGGGGGTTGCCGCCTTGGGGCCTTCCTTGGCTGCGCTTTTCTTCGCGCTGTCGACAGCGATGGGTAATTTCGGTGCTTCCGTCCATCCCTGGATGCGCCCGTCTCTCCAGTCTGTTATGACTGTCATGGCGGCAGCCGATAAGTTAGGGATACCACCGCGGCCTAGCCTTCCTCTTTTCCGAGCGACTTGTACTAAGAAATCAGTAGTGATATCGCCATCGTTAGTCATGAGCGGTGGGAGGTCATAAACGTCCAATAGCTTCTGCTGTAGCTCCGACGAAGACGATAGTTTCTTCAGAAGCAGCGAAACAGCGGGTAAGGGATCTTCGATTTGCTTGGGGGGGATGGCATTGAGGAGGATGAGGTGGGCTTGTTCTTCGACTGCGCTTCTCTTGGGGCCGTCGCTGTCGGTAGAAGAAGGGAACACGATTCCAGGTGAATCGATTAATGTGAGTTTACTGTCGATTTTGACAGCGCGGATACTTGTCGTGACGCCGGCCTCGGCACCAGCAGGGCAAGCTGCCTTTCCTCGGCCGCCTAAGCCCGCAAGAAGAGCATTGATGACGGACGACTTTCCGACATTAGGGTACCCTATTACGCCCACGGAGACGGCGCGCTTCAGCTGCTTTGAGGCGGCAAATGATTTCAGAGATTTAAACAAGGTGGCGGACGTGCTTTGTACGGTGAGGTCTCGGTGGTTGAAAGTTTGTGTGTTCGGGGCAGATTTAGAAGCCCGGAGAGGCAGAGTAGGGAAATATCGTCGGAGGTAGACCAGCCAATCCTTCAGGACGTGAGGCGGGATGAGATCAATCTTGTTTAACACGAGCATCAACCTCTTGCCACCGCTAGCGGCGGCCATGACCATGCGCTCGATCTCCTTTGACCTTGTACCCTCGGGATCGCGTGCGTCCAAGACATAGAGCACGACGTCTGCCTGGTCCACGACTTGCTTGAAGACCTTGTCATGGGCTTTCCTCGACGAATCGTGAATAGTGAACTCGACACCACCTTCGGAGTCTTCATCGTCGTCGTCATCGTCCATTTCGTCGCCGCTCTGCAGGTCGCGCTCGTACTTCTCGGCAGCAGCTCTCGCGCTTGCTAAGAGGGCAGCCATAGGATTTGAGGAGTCGCCGTCGTCATCACCGTCTTCGTCCATCACGTCGCTATCATCGAAAGCGCCGTCCATACCATCTTCGTCGATGTCGTTGTCGTCCTCCGCGCCGTCATTCTCTCCTGCTGTGACGCCCGTCTTGGCAGCCTTGGCCATCTCCCTCCGACGCTGCTGTTCCTCTTGCTTTCTCCGACGGGCCTCCTCGATCTCTTGAAGGATCTTCTCCTTGTAGGGGAATAGATTGGGAATGCCGGGGTCCTTCTTTAGCTTGGACTTCCATTGTGGGTTCTTCTTCGCTTCCTTCTTAGCCTTGCGTTGCTTCGAGGCCGAGGCCTTCTCGATCTTGTGTCTTAATCGAACGGTCCCGCGCTTCGACTTGGGTTCTACACGAATATCGGTTAGTTTAGGATCGCGAATAGGTATAAGCTAGTTTAGCTGCGGGATGCCAGGGAGGTAAACCAACTTTTGGGCTTTGTAATACTGCCTGCCATCTTGTCTTGCCTAGTATTCAATGGGCAAATGTACAGGTGTGTATATAAAGTTGCTGTATAATTCTATCTACCTATCCCGAGCTATCACACAAAAAAAGTTGACCCTCTCCCAGTAAAATGCAGTTCTGCCGCCTCCGACCGCCAGCGATAAGCCCCACTGAACCCACTAAAACAGCCCGCTATCAGAAGAACCCCGCCGTCTTTGGAGCCCCATCTTCCGATAATGCGGCAGCAATGCGGCGGGCACCCATTGAGGGGCTCTCTTTATCTCTCTCTCTCTCTCTCCCCTACCAGGTACTTACTTATTCGAAACTGTGTGTACCTGACGAATTGAATTGTGCCTGACTAGCACGCGGTCCCCGACAAGCGGAGTTGTCAATATATACCTTAAGTACTTAACAACTTAACATACCTTAGCAGAGGTAGGTACCAAGACCCAAGGTACTAGGTTAGGCAGATAGATTAGATGGCGGACCTCAAGCTCAAGCACCGACGGAAACTTAAACGGGAATCCAGGCGGAACTTCCTCATTTGGTAACGATACACCGCCATATTAGCCTCATGAATCGTGAACCGTCTTACCTATATTTCCCTCTTAGATATATATGTGTGTTTATATCTTTCTTCTCGGTGAAGCACATAAATATAGTTAAACGCTAGCTTTGTCTTGTCTTCCCTCTTGACAAATACCGGATGCGCTACCGAGACACCGAGACACAACAACAATATTAGGTATTGTCACGAGAATCTGTTATTAGCAGCAGCAGCAGCAGCAGCAGCAGTAATATCGTCACCGGGTGCATCGGACAGAATACGAACAACGACAAGGATGGCGTATGCTGCACCCCCCGAGACCGTCACATTCCATGGCCTCCTTTTCGATATGGATGGAACCATAATCGATTCCACCTCTGCCGTTGTGAAGCACTGGCATACGTGAGGATTCCCTTCCCTGTCCTGTCTGTTCCGATCCCTTGACCCCAGCGGCCCCAGCGGAACCCGAGTTGACAGGGCAGGATCACAGCATCGGTAATGAGATTGGGGTTGACCCCGAAGTTATTTTACAGACTTCGCACGGCCGCCGAAGCGTAAGTCAAACCACCTGCTACAGAGAGGGGCCCCTTGCTCCCATCGCCGAGGTCTGGCTTCTTTCCGTCCCCTGAGTCAGGTCTCGGCGGTACCATGTCAAGTCAAGGCCCCCGAAGGGAATTACTACTCCCGTGCGATG
Source organism: Xylariales sp. No.14919 (assembly GCA_002003505.1). NCBI lineage: Eukaryota > Fungi > Ascomycota > Sordariomycetes > Xylariales > Xylariales sp. No.14919. The sequence continues at coordinate 276,320 of BDMC01000044.1, forward strand.
GCAACTACCTAAATGCTGATTGTCGGACTGTGCAGATAGATATTTTGAAGCTGCTCGCCCCTGAGAAGGCAACTGTGGAATGTAAGCCAAACTATATATAGGTAATATGTGCGGCAGTCAAGGGGGTCGAACGCCAACGGCGTCTCAACTCCAACCCAGACTGACTCCGCCGCCCTTATTTCGCCCGACCTCCTCCTTTGACGTTTCGTGTGGCTGACTGAAAACTGATCCTTCGCTCTTTTCCAGATGTAAGACAGATGGAATCATTACTGCCCAAGAAATACGGAAATGAAGCTACAGAGATACCAGGCGCGAGGGCTCTACTCAAACAGCTAATCGCAGCCAACGCTCCGTGGGCCATTGTCACCTCGGGCTCGGAACCTCTCGTGCACGGCTGGCTCGAGGTCATGAAACTCCCGCATCCGGAGCACCTCGTCACGGCTGAGTCGGTGGAGAACGGCAAGCCGGATCCGACCTGCTACAAGCTAGGCTGGTCGAGGCTCGGGCTCCCTGCCGACGCCGAGGTCCTCGTGCTCGAGGACAGTCCTGCTGGCATCAAGGCGGGCAAGGCAGCCGGCTGCAAAGTGATTGGGCTCGTTACGAGCCACACCATGGAACAGGTCGTCGCCGCCGAGCCAGACTGGGTCGTCGAGGACCTGCGCTCCGTCAAGATGGTGGCGTGCGGCGAAGATGGTCGGGTGACGCTGCAGTTCTCCAACGCCCTTATCGCCAAGGTTCAGTGAGGATAAACATAGCATGAACGAACTTGCGATTGCAAGGAGGAGTCGATAGTCTGGTCAGTCTACCCGTGGCGGCTGACGTTTGCCTATCGCGGGCGCAACCTGAGAAAGCCCATATCGGTAGTCTCTCGGGGGCCAGACGCAGGGACGACATACCAATATTGGGCGATTCTCTGCCGAAACGCCCAGCATCTTCGTCATAGGGGGTCGTACCGTTGCTTCGGCCCCCAATCCTATAGATCTGACCTTGCATATACAGAATGACGGCTCCTACGGTTTGTTTGGCGTGGCGCCCGGGGGACGGAAGTGCGGGATAGAAAATCGAAAACAGAGTTACATAGAGACCTAATCCATACCAAAAGACTGCATTTAGAGACCTTACTCGAGCACGACGGGTTCCCACCTGATGCCGTGGACGATGCGCTTTCTCGCTGGGTAACCCCAGGAATGATTAATTAACATCGCGACAAAAAACTAATCTCGTCTAATGAGGATGAGGGGCCTAGGCGAGGGTTGCCGGAAGGACAGTCTACCTATTGGTTCTGGCCGGGTCATATCGTGGGGGAGTCATCAATCTAGACCCACGAGGGAACCCCATTCACGATATCCGGGCAGGGGAAGAAAAAGTCGCAATCGCGGACCCAGAATGTACCGCTGTAGGTGTCGTATATTTTCGTCGAAACCCGCGCGGGTAGAACCGAGTTACCTCCGAGTTTCGATGATGAAGCCACATCACCTACACTAGAAGAGCGAATGCGTGAATGAGGGTGGTAAGAGGTAGTCTAGCTAGTGAGAGTGAATGAGTAAGACGAAAAGAGAGGACTCCATTAAACTTCGTTGAACCCAGGCATCTATCTCATCTACCCTACCCTACCCTACCCGCCCAGGCTCTCCCGGGACCCCGGCGCTGGACCCGACGTCAAAGCTGCAGGGCTTAAGAGGGCAGGTAGCGTGTCTGAAATGAAGATCACCAGAACTATCGGTCTCCCGCAGGCTGAGTATCTAGTACCAGTGTGCTGTAGTTAGTGTATTAGATCTTGCCTAACCGTAGCATGTCCTTTTGCTGAAGCGCGGAAGATCGATCCTCTGGCCCCAATTCTATTCTCGATGGCGAAAAAAGGACACTCCCCGTTTGCGATGGGTTGGTTGCCTCGGCGTGTGCGTGAGGTAACCGTGTGCTGCCGTGCTGTGCTGTGTTGTGTTGTGCCGTGCTGTAGGCTAGTGCACCTAGTGTCTACAGATATGTAGGTCGAACCGTCGTCACATCAACGCCATCGAGGCCGAACCACGCGACGACGGGCAGCACGGGCGACTGAACCGGAGCGTTGATTGGCGGCTCGCGCAGCTGATGGGCGGAAACCTAGACCGCTAAGGCACCTACTGTAGATCTCTTACATCGTCACGCATATTGCTAGCATGTGTAGGCCGTCGGGTTACAGTAGCGTAGCGAAGTGAGAGCACTGATTGACCAGAGCAGAGTGCCTAGGTCAAAGCAGAAACGCAGAGTCTCGGCCAGAGCACTGACGACAGACGACAGACGACGAGACGAAGATGCATGATGATGCCCCGGCGCCAGCGAATGCCGTGATCGCCACCGCTAAAACAAGCAACTCTTGGCTATCAAGGTACTGTCGCAGTACCGTAGGGGCGACTTGTTACTGTATCTAGATCTAGTGTAGTGTCGACATTATTCTCCTCCCTCCCTCCCCCCCCATATTTTTGGCCTCTTCATCTGCCGAACCCATGGACGACTCTTTCGGGAGAAGATCGTCCAGAGAGAGTGCCGTACTGCCGGACCCCGCGACAGGGAAGAAACAAAAGGCCGCGCGCAAAAGAGGGAGAGAGAAAAAAAAATTTAAAATAAAAAAAATTAGAGTCCTCTCGTGAGGGTGAGGGGCCATGGCTGGTTTGTTTGGAAAGGCGTTCCAAGCGGTTCCCTCATACCCGGATTATACCATCTAGGCAAGGCGCCCCCTTTGGCGCCCGCTCGTGCCATCGTCCCAGAATTTCCAGTTGCCTCCCGTCTGGTGCCCGTGGTAGCGCAAGTATCGACAAAGTAGCGTTATGCTAACGACCTAGTGTAGGGAAGGGAAGGGAAGGTCTAGTCTAGTGTAAGTAGTGTAGTCTGAAGTTTAAGCCGTGTCGGTTTTCCTGTCACAATCACGTCACCACCACCACCACTACCACCACCAAACACAATGCTGTCGCCCATGGAACTGTCGCGTACCGTACCATAGGGAAGAGAGTAGTATCGGGGGGTGGTCTTTTGCGTCGCCTCCAGCGTTGACGAACGCCTGGTTTGACGCCTCTCCGACTCGCTATCTACTATACGATAGCCGCACCAAGCCCCAAACCTAGGAAGTTCGTCCTCATCCTCATCCTTCATCCCATCCCAAAGAACGGACACCCACGGCTGGGCCTGCCCATTGTTACCGACAGTCTGTTCGCGCCCGTGGCTAGATCGACAGAAGTCCGCCATCTCTATAATAGGTAGGTCACAATGCAACCAACCAAACAACCGGGAAAAAAAACCACCCAACGAAAAATGCGAGCCCGCAGGGCTTTCCCGTTTTGCGTGCGTTTTTTTGGTGATGGTGGTGTTTGCCGTCAGCAAAAAAAGGATATCAGCAAAGTCTCACCTATATCACGGTACCTGGCATTAGTGTTCCCGTAACCCATACGGTGGGTAAGGCACACACATTACCTAGGTATACTACGCTATCATTACGCTATACCTCGATACCGAGTGTAAGTCTGTTAGGTAACGTGCTGTTTTCCCTGGCCATGGTAATCATATGTCCAGTTTTAAGGTTGGATTGCCAGCCCACTCGCTCTGTGACTGGGCAGTACCGGGTACCTATATGCCGGCCCAGCTATAGCCTATGAAGGGCCCAGATTTGCGCCGTGAGGACTAGGAATAGTGCCCAGTGGCCAGTGACCGTATCCCGTCCCATCGAAAGTAGATAGGTAGATAGAGTAGTAGCCAGAGCGGCACGGGTCGTGCGCGCGGGGGGGCTTAACCGCTTGACAACTTTTAGCTATGTGATTCCCTGTCTTAAGACCGTCTCTCGCTACCTACTTGCAACTAATCTACCAGGTAGGTATATACCTATAGACCTTCGGTATAAGTCTGTATAGGTGGTGCAAGTGGACTACTTAATTACGTCGATGAGTAATCCTCGCCGCAGCGCCTGGCTTCGCATGGCGTACCTAGGTAGCGTAGCGTAGTGCAGTGTAGTGTAGGTACGCAAATAGTGCATGCGATCGAGAAACGGAGAAACAAACTCGGCGGTATCGTGGTTACCCAGCATGTCAACACCACACACCACACTACACCACACTACACCACACCACACCACATTAACAGTTTATCTCGCGTGCTGTGGGACCGAACGTATGTATGGTCCTTTCTTCAGGTCTTCCCTACCTATTCAGGCATACCGCACCGCACCGCACCGCACCGCACCGCACCATAGGTACCTACATCCACTACGGTGGGAGTAAGAGAGAGAGACCTGACCTGAACCTGACCTAGGTGAGGCAGGGGCCGCAAAAAGCAAAAAGCGAGCAAAAGAAGAAGCAGGGTCACAACGACGGCTTACTGGGAACGACGAAGGGGCCACACAGGAAAGGAAAAGAGTGAAAAGGACAAAAAAAATTAACGGGCTCCTGGACCCAAATCTCTCTGAATCGGTCCGGTGCACACACACACACAGACAGCTATTTAGCTACCCTGTTCGATCTCATGTGAGCCCGTCGTCGTCTATCTACCCGCCCGTGTCTAGATTGCCGGCCCCTCGGATATCTCTGCTGCTGCTCGCCGACCATGACGCGAAAAGGTTTGTTGATGATTTGCCTCAATCATCTAGTAGTACAGTACCTACCTACCTACCTAACTCGCAGTGACGCAGGTTCAGCTATACTTACTAACTTAGGTAGTAAGTGTACCCGTGTGCTTAACGAAGAGAGGGCTCCCACAGGCCCAAGGACTCGATCTACTCGATATCCTTTATTTTGCTTTTTCTTTTCCCATTCATCATGCACAGAAGATCCAGGCACGCATGTAGATCCCGAGGACCGGAGCCATCATTACGTCGTTAGTCCCTTTTCCCTCTCTCTCTCTATCTTCCTCTCTTTAGTGTAATCAGTATCAGATCCTTTGCGTTATCGCGCCGTGACCGCCTCAACGTCCGTGCAGAAACGCCTCCGGGCTGCGTCCTATAGGTTGTGTCTTAGGAGAGAGAGGCCAAAAAAAAAAAGAAAGATCTACATGCGCCTTTCCGTGTTAGGGTCGAAGTTGGTCTGGTTTGGTGGCCTCCCGTACGTATTTATATACATGTACACAATTGCTATATACTATACGGTACGCTACATGATAACCCGACAATGCGGATAAGACGTTTTTGTCGGATTGGGAAAACGGAGGCGCCAAAATGTTAGACACGAGGCGACTCGTCACATTATTCGAAGCGCATGCGCGCTTCCTTATCTGCTTGCAGCGCAAGGTCTCGGATTGGCGAGGAGGGAGCCCGAAGAGGGGGAACGACTGAAAAAAAAAAAAAAAAAAAAAAGAATGAACCAGGTCGACTTGAGGCGGTGGGAACAAAAAAAATGCGTGATTGAATGATGGTATGGGATTTGCGCCCTTGCGCCCGCCCGAGTCCGGCCCGGCGCATGGGCCATAGCGAAGCTTTCTTTGCTTGCTCGTGCTCACGATGCACGCCATATCTTATTGTACTGTAGTGTATGTATGTAATGTAGTGTGTCTAGTTAGAGCGGCATAGCTCATATTTTCCGTCAACCAACCCCTACCTCCACCCACCTTAGTACAAGACCGCACAACATCCGTACACTACACTAAGACCACGGAGGCAGGCGGTGCAAGGTTATTACTCTGCTTCTAGAAAATGTGGCGTCAAAAGATCGCGCCCGACAACAAAAACACGAGTTTGGTGAGATTAAAAATTTCGGCTCTTGTGCATGTGCAGCAGTGCAAGGGTTGGGTTGGGACGGGGGGGAGAGGATAGGATAGGATTATCTCGCTGTCCGTAGCCGCAAGAACGAGATCAAGTCGCACGGCAGGACTCCTGACGAGGAAATACGATGATGAATCACGAGATCCTGGTCCTTGGCCCTGTCCTGTTCTTCTCGTGGAAAGGGGGAGCGAGCGAGCGAGCGAGCATCTCGCTCGCAAGACGGGAAGGTAGACAGACAGACAGACATCGCACAATGAGCGCATCGCAATTTCACAGACAGGATAGTGTTACTTGGGTGTAGGCATATGTGTGTAAGTAAGTAAGTAAGTATGTGGGGAGGGGAGATCATCACGACGGTGCTTCCCCGTGCCAAAAACTGGGCACCCACGATGAGGGGAAGGGGGGGCGCGCGCGCGAAGGTGAAAGGTGAAATCCTCCTCTACTACACTACATTGCTTACGGTTTCCCGGATCCATGGCTTCGGCATCACCTTGAGAGACCGTTAGACGAAAGCAATCTTCTTCGGCGCCCTGCTTGCTGTTCCCTTCGGCTGTGTCACGTCAGATGCCGTGGTGGGTAAAGTAGCTAAACATGGAAAAGAAAAAGAAGCAAGAAGCGGGCAGTAGTAGCATGTAGCAAGCCGGAGATGAAGTGAACGAGAGTTACAAAAAAGAGTCTGGGGTTCGTTCGTTCATTCCTCTTGATAGGAGGGGGGAAAAAAAAAACTTGCCGTAATCTCAACACGGGATTATCGCTGTTCGAGATCCTCGCTACGCTACTACTGCTTCTGCTGCTCTTCGTTAACCCTCTTCGTCTATCGAGGCTCTCGCTGCAGGGTCCCGATTTACACTACTCACACTACCAGGCAGGCAGGCACGTACTTACTAAGTAATTCTACAGTGCGCGGGGCGAGAGTGAGATGAGAGATGAGATGAGATTGCTATCGAAGCTCTCTCTCAACGCCCTGCTTTACACAGCACAGCACAGCATAGCACAGCACATCGTGAGCCGGATGGTTGCAGCGCTGTTCGGGATTATTCCAGGGGATCCCAGCCCTTGCGTCCAAGACATGCAGGCAAGATACTGACTGATAGGAAGAAAGTGAGTGAGAGAGAGAGGGGGGGGGTGTATGTGTGTGTGTCTTTGTGTCCCGCAAAGAACGCCAGCGAAGAACTGGACTGGACTTGGACTGGGTGAGGGATTGGGCGAAAAAGCCCCATCGGGGTTTTGCTGATCTTTGGCGTGGTCGCCGACCTGAGTTTACCGTAGCCAGCTGAAAATGGAGCGGCGACAGCGAAAGCGCTACTCACTCACTCGCTCGTTCACGACTTTTTTTTCTCACTCCCCTGCATTAACATCCATGGAATGGATTTCCCCATCGTGTACTTCCCTACTTACAGTACAGTACAGTACCGTACCTTACCCATCCAACCAAGAAAGAGAGTGGGGGGAGGTGTTAAAAAAATGCATAGTACAACGCAGCGAGTCCAGAGCCCAAGTTCTTTCAAAGACAAGGTCTCATTACGGCGGGCTAAGCCTTCGATCCGCTATTCCCAAGCATAAGCGTTGAGATAGATAGGCCGACAGACAGATAGAATAGATAAAATAGATAGACAGATAGATAGATAGTGCATCTGAGATAGATGGCATGAATGGATGCTTTGCTCCTGCAGCCGCCTCGAAGAGCCGGGCCCTACCTACCTACGTACATTTTTTTGGGAGGGGGGCCCTCCCGTCTAGAACTCTGCGTAGGGAATTGGCGCATTACATGTGTGTGATATGTGAAGTGTCTTGCGTTGGGACGCTTGGGTGTGCGGGCGAAGATCTAGATGCTCTTCGGGTACACGTGTACGGAGAGCATCGTACGGCGCTTCGGCTCAGAACGGCATGGTCTGGGAGCACTCTCGCCTCAAACAAGACGGCGCCAAGATCGGTGAGCGCTGAAAAAGGTAGTGGCAGAAGAGGGCAGTGCAATTTTTTTTTTTTTTTTTTTTTTTTTTTTCCTTTCGCTCACGCACGCAGCCAAACCCACTCTACTACGTACATACATACATAGTACTGATGTACGTATGTATGTAGTCCACCTCGGTAGAGCGAGGTCGTCGCGTCGGTAGGGTTGCAGTGCCTCGCTTGAATTGTCGTGAGCTTGCGAACGACATAGATAGATATCTACACAGTAGACAAAAACGCGGCATACGCTTGCTACTCGTCGAGGAGCAGCAGCAGCGGCAGCGGCAGCGGGAGCAGCAGCACCCGAGGGAGACGGACGAGAAATGCAATAAATAGGGTCCCGCTGGGGGTTATATCGACTTCTTCACGGCGTGTTTGGTTCAATGGGGTGACGCGGAAGTTTCAATGGTCGTCAGACTTGCGCGACCCCCTCGATTTGGGGCAAACGCAGAGCCGCTATTCAGCTAAGGGGGGGAATCTAGGTATTTCACAGCATATAATAGTAAATGCACGAATAAGGAGACGAAAGCAATGGATTCTTCTCAACAGAGTAGGTGGTAGTAATCTACCTTACACTAGCTAGGTATGTATGTATGTATGTAAGTTGAGGCAGCAGTAGTAGTAGGTAGTGTACTGGTAGTACTAGCAGTAAAGTAATGAAGTAGGTAGTATGTAATGCAGGTCGTGTAGATGCAGAATAGAAAAAAAAAAAAAGTTAACCGAATAAATAACTCTATTTTTACCTTGTCTGCGCAGTGTCGCACTGGGGAAATCCAGTCCGGCTGCTCTCTTCTACAGTACCGGATGCTGCGCTGCGCAGTGCTTGCAGCGCAGCAGAATTGAGTCGTCGAGCCGAGTCGCGGCGCGGGTCGAGTCGAAGTTGTCTAGACTAGGCGAGGGATCTTGGGTGTGACGTTCTTCGCCCGCCCTACTGCAGGAACGGGTCGAAAGCGAGACATGGCGGAGGGCTCGAGAGCCGTCAATGCCAAATGTCAGATTCTTCTTGAGCCCGACCAACGGAGAGAGAGGGAAGCAAAACGGCCCCAAAATATAGTGCAACTGTCGGTTAGCTCACCATCGTGATAGGCTGCTGGATGGGATGCGGCTTGAGCGTTTATCCGCTCGTGGTTTCACCACGTTTTCTTTCTTGTGACGTTGGTGAAGTAATGGTGTAGTAGCGTACCTAAGTTGGTGTGCGGTACGCTACGGTACACCACCACACCCATACCATACCATACCATACATACATACATATAGTATTAGTATACAGTAGCGTTGGTGGCTGAGCTGTCTACTAAGTATGTAATCGAAAGAAATGTGACTAATGAAGCCATGGAAGGGGGGGGGGGGTCTGCTGCATGAACTCATCTTATTTCATCGAATACCGTACGGTGCTTTTGCGCCCTCTTATCGTGACATCCGCCGGCCAAGCACTATCACAAATGACCGAGCTTGATTAAACAGTGGTCTCGTCTCGTCTTGCTATCGGGGCTGGTTTTACTACTACGGCCGGTCGTCGCCTTGGGATGCCAGCATTCGTTGATGACGTGATTCACATGTTAATTGCTCTTTTTGCTAGTATTTCGCACCATCTACACTCGAGACCTTGCCTCAACGGGGAAATACCTACCGAACCCTATGCTAAATAGATAACTACTGTATGTACAGTACCCTGGCTTTCTCGACGGTCTAGATAATGGGTGGGGATGAGCCCTGTCAGTAGTGTGTATGGCCAAGTTGATTGCCGTGGAAAAGATTGGTAGCAAATGAACAATTCCATGGCAGAACATAGTGGTATTGGTGTTTTTGGCGACTCGTAAATTGGCTAGTTATCTCGTCGCGGGTTTCTCCGTCGGTCTACGCTACAGCCGTAAATGGCAGTGCTATGCGGTGCGATGCGGTGCGAGCAGCAGGTTGAACTTCAGGGTCACATCCATCAGATTACTCTCTGAAGAAGTGGATTGCCATCGTGACCAGACACGTACACGATATGGAAAAGACGTTGTAGTATAATACAATGTAGTGTAATGTACATACAATACAGTAAGTGGTGTACCGTACCGTGTGGGCGATGGAAAGGGAGCCTAGAGCAATAAAAATAAATAAGTATTATTTCTAAATAAATGCTATACTGCGGCATACTATATTGTCCGAACTGAGATCCGATCCTGACAGGTCATACTTAGTTACATACTATAGATGCTAAAAGTAAGTGGGCGAGCGAGCTACTAGTAGAGTCTAGAGTGGGGAGGGAGGTAAGCAAGCAGATAGTGTCGTGCCGTGTAATAGTAGTCTTCTGATATGCCGGTACGGTACTGTACACGACACTGCGCGCGCCGGGAACACTGCAATATCGTCTCAACAGACGAGAGACAAAAAGGAGACAAAGCGGCTCCGGTCGGTTGGTAAGCCAATGAGACGTGTGTCACGAAATGCGCCCCAGGTACCGGCCAGGTACTTTTCCCTCGGCGGCGTAAGCCATTTCTGCATTTCTGCAGTTGGCAGCAGGGGAGATGCTTGCTGAGCGATCTCACTCCACGTGGCTGCTCGGGCCATCAGAAGGCCCTCATTCCGAATCCCGTTGGTGGTGGTGTGCCCCCTCTCTTCCCCCCCTTCCGAACAGGTTGATTGACTGATTCGGGACAAGTGGTTTCTTAACTGAGGAAGGCTGTGAATGTCCTATGCCACCTATGGTATGCAGTAACGCAGTAACACATGCGAGCTGGGCCCCTAAAAAGGTCCTTGCGCGCATACGCAACAACACGCTCACACACCGATTCAGTTTGGGTTTCCTTACCCGCCACTCGGCAACTCCAGAATGGGTTCCTGTAACGGCAGCGCGAATCTCAAACAGGAAGCATCCCCGGACCTTCGACGCTCGAAATAGCTGAATACGTACTACGACTTACGGATGGGATGCGAGCTGAAAGAAAAATTGGTTCGTTCGTCGTAGTCGCCGCCCGCGGCTTCAGCAGCGGCAGCCGCCAAACGAGTTAGCGTCGTGACTGGAGGACGAGACGAGACGGAAGACGGACACTTGCTGCTTAGCGCAAGCGCAGTGCATGGGTAATGTTTCTTACGCCGACAGCGTAAGTGGTGATGTGATTGATGCTGTGGAGTTGGGCCACGAGGGTGCGAATCTGCTATCGCTTAAGTCTTGGCCAATCGAAGCCGGCGCCAAGGTAAGTCGTTATCTGGGCTACGTATTACATGGGAGTGTAGTGCCGCAGCAGCAGCAGCAGCAGTAGTAGTAGTAATAGTAGCGTATAGTAGGCTGGGGGGGAGTTAGTCGGGAGTGACGGGCGAGGCCGTTTGAACTCTGAAGTTGGTTGATTGATCCTAGACCAGTCTCTCCGGCGAGTGTTTCGGCAGCCACACCATAGCCTCGGGTCCTCTGCTCGCAATTAGCTAACCTACCTACTTAGTATAGTACCTGTCTACCCGGGTAGGGCCACGAGTCGCGAGACCGGCCATGCCACGATCTGGCGGGGGAAACATGCCTATTCGTGCGGTGGTAATCTATTTAGCGACAACGACCTACCTAGGTACCATGCATGTTGATGTTGGGGACGGTAGTATGTTGTACAGGTACGTTGCCTCCAAACCTACCTCGGCTTAAACGTTGACCCGCGCAATCCTGGACCACTGCACAGTCTAGAATCGGTGGCCATCACGTCCAGACGGGGGTTCTGAGGCTTCGTCGTTGTGTTTCTTCCGACTGCACTGGATGGGGGATCGCAGTACCGACGGTGATTCGCCACGGCGGTGGGGGGATACAGTGGTCCCTTGGATGAAGTGATGATGATAAATCTACTGCCTACCTAATCTAATGTGCTCGAGTAGTGTAGCGCGCACTACCTAGGCACTGCTTGAGGCGGGCTAAATTGATCCTGGGGAAAGTCGCTGGGAAATCAACGTGGTTGACAGGCCGGAGAAATACAGCGTTGCATTGGGCGCTCTATGGTCTACCTGTGCAGCGCAAGGTGGGCTGCTACCCTTCGTTCAGGTTGACCGCTGGTTGGCTACAAGGCCAAGGAGAGGGGGGCTAGGAATGGGAGCGCATCGAATCGACGGGTCTCTACACCGGTCTTTTTTTCTTTCTTCCAAGAGCCTTCTTGTTCCTCTTCGCCTTCTTCTACCTTCGTGTGTCTAAGTGAGTGTGCAGAGTGTGCAGTGTGTGCAGTACCGGTACGGGGCGAATGGGATGTCTTATCGCTTAGAGCTCGCTTACCCTAGCGGCTGTACGTATGGTGTAGTGCGGCGTAGTGTGCTGCAGCGCTTTTTGCCGCCTGGGTTGAACTACCTAACCAGGTATTCACGGTATCAACAAAAGTGAAACGGTGACTCCATTTCCTATCCTATCCACCCGAAACGGGGTACGGTCAAAGGGAACTTTGCTTGATTCCCCAGTCCCCAGTCCCCAATCCCCAATCCCCATATAATATCTGTACAGTCATCACATACGTTGCCAATTATAACATATTATGCTGTATAGTGATACTTAGAGAGTCCACACGGATATTGGCAACACCAGCTTTGTGCAGTATCAACCACAGGGGGAAGAGTCTAGACGCCGGCGACTTGGTTTCCTACTGCGGAAACGGCGGGAAGGAAGCGTGTTCTCGTTTGAAGCTCGAAACGATTGGCTATACAGCTCCTCCGTTCGAACCGAGATCCAAGTCATGAGCAATCTCTACATGTACATAGTATCGGGCGGTTCGCCTCCCGGTTGAAACCTATCGACCGTGTTAGTGTCCAAGTAGAGTCGGGTTGCCCTGGAGGAGTGTTGTTTTGTTTTACAACGGAGATACGAACGAGTACATCAGTAATGATCCATTAGACAGACGGTTATCTCTGAGACAGCCGCCATGTACACTACGTAATCGCAGTGGGCCAACTATCTAACGTCAGGGTCCCGAGTCTATGGCTTCAGCCTAAGGAGATATCCGATTCCGACAGCGCGGAGAGATTGTCGATCTCTTCCCTATACGTGTAGATTGTTGACAAGAGTGCGATGGGTGTGCTCTCTTCTCGGCATAAGCATCGAGACGGCTCTCGTATGCGATACAATACGATACGGGAACGAGCACAACATTGCGCCCGTCTCCCTGTTGATGGTACAATGCGCGTCGTTTGATGAGTTAATCATAATGGCTTTGCGCGGGGGGGGTGTTTTAGTCATCTTAGTCAAGGTACCTATCAGAGGTGACCACCTACATGTACTACTGTGCCTACTGTGCCTACTGTGCCTACTGTAGCGTAGGTAGGCTACCAACTACGTACCTAGGTAGGTACCTGGATAGTGTCAGTGCCCAACCAGGGGGCAAGGATTTACACTAGGTACAGTACGCTAAGTACCTAGCGTACTAGTAAATTCGTGGCCCTGGTTGGGCCGGCGTCCCAGTCTGCTGGGCTCTCCTCCTCCTCCTCCTCCTCCGCGTCGTGTCCACAGGTAGATAGATACCTTGGGATACCTCGGTACCCTTAGGGAGGTAGTAGGTAGAGGAAGCAGAGTGTCTCAGGTCCAGGTAGGTTAGTTACAGGTTTGACTTACCTATAGTACACTACCCGCACTGCCTAGAAATTGCCTAGAAACTGCCTATATACGCTAAGGGTGCTAGTAAAAAAAAATTCGTCGCGGTGGTTAATTTACGTGCCTCTTAAGCGAGAAGGGAACTAATGCACCCTTATTATTATTTCTTATATGGCTTGTCCCAATTACCTGGCCCAACATATCATCTATATTGCACATCTTAAGAAGATCTCCCCCGAATATTATCCACCGCATGTATATTAGCCTCTATAGCGATCTTCTCAACACATTCAATCCGAGACCAATATAGTATCAGAACAGCATTCCTCCACACTCCACCCTCCTAGCAAGCAAGCAAGAGAGGACAGGATTAGCATATGGAATAGGTCTAGGTAGTCAGTTACAAATGGGAATATTGGGAGTTTTGGGTGGAAGCTGAGCTTGGCCTGGATGCTGAAAAAGAAAAGGCCCCCGATGTGACCTACAGATAGAGGGTGGACCATTTGTGAGAGTTGAGCTGCATTACCCCCGCGCAAAATGGCGGTGCTCTGATGTAACTCGATCAAAGACACACTGGGCCATTCCTATTGGGCCATGGTAAAGACGATATCGAATTTGCGATAATAATAGCAATCCGACTGAAAGCCCATCTATCCATCTACTAGTATCTATCTATCTATTCCCTTACATAGCAGACATACGGGTCATAATAGGATCGGAGCTTATAGTATTATAGCACTATAGGTACTATTATACTACGGAGACGTACAGTAGGTTACTGTAGGTAGATCCGGAGTGTCTTCATGCGATATTTGTGCTCCACGCTGTTCTTCTCCCGCTCGGCACCGAGATCTCGGGTCCTGGTTGGCGTCACGCCACTCCCTACTGGTGTCTCTGACTACGCTATATAGCTAGATAGGTATACTAGAGGTGAAGTAGGGCTCCTACTGTCATGCGCTTTGACTTGACTTGTAGATAGTGAGTGCTGTATGCGTTACCTAAGAGCGTCCAATCGGCCGACCATCAATCGAGTCGTGGTAAACACGCCCACTGCGTAAATGCCGTTGAGCGGCTGTCGTCGGGCCCAATTCTTTTTTCTTCCAAGCAAGTGACCTACTCCAAGCCCAACTGTTCACAGTGCCGAGATGCTCGCACTCTGAGGAGCCGGTAATGCCACAACACTGGTTGAAGGTGGGGACTATGATGCGCTCGGCATGCCAAGAGCGCAAGCAATGTAACTCTGCGCCGGAGAAAAAAAAAGGACGAATCCTTCTCTCCCCACTGGAGCCGACGTCGTCGAAATTGACGAACCCCATGTGAGCGTCAGAGCGGTGTTCCCTCAGCGAAGTGTGTACCTATTTTGGTGGAGGTTGCGGCTGTGCATGCGTTTTTTACTCAACGTGTAATGCGGTCAGCACCGTATGTTTGGTTCGATGATGGTGAAGAGAAACCAAAATAGCATTTCCAAGATCGCATTTGAAGAATATCGCGGAGGGTCGCTGGTCCAGACTACTTGAGGCTCATGCCTGACATGCCTGACACCCGCTATGGCTCCAGTTGTCGTGATATTCTGCAACGTAATGGACACGATGAATAATAGCCAGGTGCTTCTATTGGGGCTCTGGGGCCCTGGGGCAGAAGTCTGGGTATCTGGACTTAGCATCGTCGTCGGGGGAAATGGTACCGACCGGAAGACCCGAGTTTCGTTTCGTACCCGGGGCATCATCACCGCACCTCTGTCTCAACCGAACGAAAGTTCCCATTCACACCATCTTCTTTACGCATGCACTGCGCCTAGAAGAATGGCTGATGCTGCAGCAATAACAAACAACGGTCAACGGTGTCTTTTCGATATCGTCAGAATATTTCAGAATATTTGGTGAGATGTAGTACAGTAGCAGGTGAAGAGCACGAATAGCGTAGAGTTATGTATGTAATACGGTAACGCGATAACCGCCTAGGAATCAGATCTGCACAGCCTATCGCTACGTGAGCCCCCTCTCATCCAACCGTGAGTCAAACATTCAACTATCGGCCTTAACATTGACGAGTGCTATTCTAGGTAATTCGGTCGCTACCTACATGTAGGTAGTGCGGTGATGATAATGCGGAGAAGTTAGCACTGTCGGTACCCGAGAGATCTACTAAGTAAGAGGTGGTGGGCAACACAAGGACGCCTGAATCGATGTCTCTGAGAGGTTCATGCTGTATGCCGTATTTACTGGGAAATTGCACCGAGAAGCAGGCAGTATTGAAGATCTCCTGCGAGACTCGACTAACATCCCAAGTGCTACATACGACTGTCGAAAATATGCATACGGATGAGACCAACATCGATGTCGCAGACCGGTAGACGGCGATTAGATAGAGGCCTTCTTTCACTGCCTGCGATCAATCACACTGAGCCATTAGCTCATGAGCTAAGCCCTGGGGGACAATTTAGAGTTGAATGATCGACGTATCTCTCCCAGACGATTGTGACGATTCTTGGGGCAGGCAGACTTGGGAGGGATAATCCTAACCTTAGGTACCTAGTAGTGTACCTAGTAGTGTACCTAGGTCTAGTGTAGATACCTACCAAAGGTAGGTTGATAGTGGTGATGGAATGATGAACCACTAAAGTCCCAATAGACGATATAGACCTCTCATGATGCGCTCTGTGAGTGAGTGACCAAGGTGAATACTAGGTACTACGTAGGTATTGACACTGTAGAGGGCAGGGGTTTTGAGGGTTAACACGAAGGAAAAAAAATTGAAGCAGCACCCCTGGCGCTGCCTGTCCCATTCAAGCCCTGTGTAGAAAGTACTGTGCGTGTAGCGACCAATCTGGGCCTCTCTCCCTCCTCCCTGTCTCTCCAACCTTTTTTGATCCCCGACCACCCTTCCTTCTCTTAGGTACCTAACACTACTACTAGTAGATACGCTGTCTACTACCTACCTACATCCTCTTCCTGCGCTACCTACTAGTACGCTACCATCCTAGCTAACATACCTAGGTACTTAGTAGGTAGTGTGTAGTGTAAGGATGTAGTAGAGTGGTGTACAGATGTCTGTCTGCCCCTGCTTTGTACGCTATACTGTACACTACCTAGTGATCCGCCGCCGTCTTCCCGTCGACGAGATAAGTGCGGCCGTGAGGGCAAGCGTTCGTCTTCCCCGATGTCTTGCACTGTATGTCCCTCACTACTGCTAGTGCTAGTAGTATGCCTCTACTGATCCTCTTTCCCTTCCCATCTCTCTCCTCGCCGATAGGATATGGGATGTGACGTGACGTCTTGTCTCGCTTCGTACGGGTACACCACCTACACCAGAGCTGCACTATGATATCTGCATTGTCCTCTCTTCCCGGCCCACCTGTTGTGGACTGCCTACGGCGTGGACTGTGCGAATGTGGAGGGAGTCGGGCACCACACTGTGTTTCCTCATTCAGCTCCAAGACAAGGCAGGACAGGGGTGGTTTTGGAGAAGGAGACAGGGCACTGGACAGGGCACTGGACAGGGCACTGGACAGGGGACCGCTACGCAATACGGTAGCGACAGAAAAAGCCCCCAAGGGCCAGCCGGCAGCACAGTGAGAAACGCTTGTTCTGGCTACTGTCCCCGGTGGGCTCTGGCTGCTCAGACTGCTCAGGCTGCTCTGGATGCGGTTCTGGTGGCTCTGCCGTCTGGGAGAGGCAACCAGGCTTTGGATCTTGTTCCGAACCCCCTGGCTCTCCTGGCTCTCCTGGCTCTAGCGGGAAACACACAATTGGAACAGGCACGCCGCCCACCACACAGGTAGTGTGGTGGTTTAGGCCTAAGCCGGCCAGGAACCCTCGTCATACAAACCCACCAGCGGCGACCTGATGATCCATTGAGGCGCATGGGTGAACGGCCCACTGGGCGCTTGGCCTGCTCTTGGCCCCATATACCTTGTCGTCTACCTAGTCGTCTACCTAGTCGTCTACCTAGTCGTCTCCCTAGTCGCTGCGCTCCCTAGTGTGCACTGCTTGCCTGCAGCTCGTCGGGGGTGTGGACGCTGCCCAGTGATGTGCTGTGGTCTGGCTGGCTGGGCCATTGTAACTCTCTCTCACCAACCTGCGGTAGCGTGCCCAGGCCCGCCACAAATCTCTGCGGTTTCGACGACCCCAATGTGCGCGCGGCGTCTGCTGGTCATCATCGTCGTTGCAAAAGAAAAGGAGCGACATGAGGTCAGAGCTGTGAAGGTCACAATGTGGTATACTACTATACTACTTCACTGCCAGGCCCTACATGTACGCAGGGTGATCGGGTACATGGGCTTGTACCCTACCAGTCGCCCCCCCCCTCCCCCCAGTTGGTGACCTTCGGCCGGTCCCAAATCCCAAGTGGGCTCTGCCTCTTCTTCTCAGAGTAATTTCGTCGTACCGCAGATGTACAGATGTACAGATGTACCTGCAGCCGTAGCCGTAGCCGTCCTGGCCGAACAACACAACGCACCCACAGAGGCGGTCATCGTGCAAAGCTCCTTCAAAAGCAGACCCACCGCCTAAGTAGGTAGATTGAGAACTACTTGTACTGCTCTACGCGCCACCCCCCTCCCTTCCGATCTCCTGCCTCCTTGTGTTGTCTCTTGTTCCACCCCGACTCCTTCGTGTCTCTTAACTCGAAGAGAAACTTGAGGAGTCTAAGTGAGCTCTGTCTCACAAGAATTTGCTCGTAGCCATTGGCCTTTCATCTTGCCATTTGCTCTTATACTCGCCGCCTCCCCTATCCCAAGAAGCGCTGGATCTTGCTCGGTCCAGGACCTATCCTCCCACGCTCTTTCACCAGATATCTTAATTTTCAGCTTGGTCCACCGGCCTTCTGACCTCCAGTCGTTCTTTACTTTCCAGTCCTCGGATCCAACTCTGGCGACGTTCGCGGATAACTCGTATATACCAGCAGAAGTGCTTCCCTTCATAATATCTCCTTTGGACCACGTTCGACGTCGAAACCGCGAGGCCAATATAATTATATAGCAGACCCATCCAGGAACTTATCGCTATTCTACTCCTGCATATAGCATATATACGTAATACCAAAAACCACCGGCCACCTTCGACGCAGCCATGAACATGCAATTTTGTACGCCGCAGGGCTTTGGCTCTCCATATGGCTTCGCTCAAGGACAAGGTGCGACCGTCACCTACGCAGACACCCAATATTCTCTGCATCCGGGCTATACCGCCGGCCTCCAGTATATGTATGGCTACCAACACCGCCCACCCATGATGACCGATCGAGGAGCTTTATGTGACGGCAAGACGGAATCTAAGCCCCGATTATCCAAGGAAGAGGTTGAGAAGCTCGAAAAAGTATTCCAGGAAAATCCCAAACCCTCGAGCTCAGTGAAGGCTCAATTGGCAGATGGTCTTGGGCTAGAACGACCTAGGATTAATGTAGGATGCCCCTCGCTGGTGTCGTTGAGTGTAAACTAACCTGGGGTGTTAGAATTGGTTCCAGAATCGACGCGCCAAGGCGAAGCAGGAGAGGAAACAGGAGGAGTACGAAGCTCGAAGAGCGGCTGAGAAGTCGGCTTCCGAGCCTTCCTCCCCAGATGATGATTCATCTTCCGGGATTGCTGATTCCTTCAGCGAAGGGTCTCACAAACGCACACAGCCTTCGTCGGCTGCGTTTCCTCACGTTTCTTCACCATCCCAGATTACCGACGCCTCACATGAGGATGAAGACGATGAGGATGATGAAATTGAGGGTGAGGATGATGATGCTGATCACGGACGGAACGATGCGGGTTCCGTCTGCATGCCATCCACCGTCTCAACGCAAACGGACCTCGCGGAGAGTTACCACTCCCCGCTCTCGGTTGAGTTCCCACAGTCCGATCCCACGAGTTTCACCCATCCTAATTCCGGAGCCTACCTTCAATCCAGGTCGATGAGTAGAGACTTCGGGCTATTCACGGGGACGTTAACTCATCCGCCCAATCCCACTTTGGATGGACGGACTAATGATATGTGCCACGGATTGCCTCCGCGCGTAGAGCGAAGTATGAGCAGCGAGGGTCCTAGCTCGCAGCACTACGCTGGTGTGCACAGTACAGCACTCCCTAGCGCATCTACGAGGGGGATGTTTTTCTCTCCAGTGTCGAATGGTGACGCATGCGACATGTCCGAGAACCCGTTTGACACCACCGCGTCTCCCGACGGCCACAGCGACCAGACCTCCCATGCTGCGCCCCAGGGTATGCCCACACCCACCGACTCTTTCAGATCCCCTCCTCCTCCGGCCAATATCGCCTCGAGGCGAAACATTCCTCGCCCGGCCGCACTCCAGGCGGCCTCTTTGCGAAGCCGCTCTCTCAACATACCGAAGACAGCATTGGACGGGCCGGGCCGGGTAGGTATGTCCAGCCCTGTCTCATCCATGCGCCGAATCTCCTCAGCCACGGGGATGGGTCCTGGACGAATTCAAAAGTGCAGTGCCGGACCGCGCTCACCTTTCTTTGGACGCGCTGAGGCTCTTCTGCAATATCACAATCGTTCGCCAGTCGGTTCGGGAACGCCTACATTTTCGGGCGCAGCCCCCCCAACACCGATGACGCCAGCCGTTTTCGACCAACACCATGGCCGCGAACCCGCCGTGATGTCGGCATCGCCTGACAATGGCTCATTCGTTTTAGGCATGGGCGTAACTTCGAATTACGTGCAAGAAATCAAGGAAGACCACGATCTCAAGACGCCGCCCACAACACCGGGCATGATGGCCGACTTCGGCACAAACGGTTTCGTCGGCAATGCATTCAGCGCCGGCTTTAACATCACCGCTGACCAGCCCATCTTAACGCCGTACTTCCACTCGGAGTTTCCGGATCTGTCCCTACAGAACGTGCCCAGCTACGTGGAGACGAGCGATGGCGGCCCGTCGACGCCGGTATTTCCCACCATGATGGGCTCGAGCCTAGAACACCCCTCCTTCACCGGAAACGTGATGGCTAATACGCAGTACGATTGGGATGCGAATGAATCTGTCGTATCGTCGAGATCCTCGCCCGGATACCCGCGGTCGAAGCAGATCCAGTTCACACCAAACATGACCCCTCAGGACTATCATTAGATGGGAGGGTCAGGATGACTATAAAAAAAAGATGTGGCATGCGCGGTCTCCTGAGACCGGGTAGCTACTGAAGAGCACGAAGGTCTAGCGTGTACCAACAACAGCCTTCATGGCCGCAGCATTTGGTTGGTTTTCCTAACTTGGCTGGCATATACTTCTCATCTCATCTTGCAGGCGACAGGAGTTGTTTTCATAGACATTTTTCCGGGTTTGGAATCGGCATATTACAGATTATCTACCCAAATTTTTCGGCATCTCTCCACATCCAACAACAGCAAACCAACCTTTTCCTTTCTCCCACTCTTTCCTTTTTTATTTATTTAAACTGCTTGTCTTTTTTTTTCTATAATGTAATGACCAAAGGGTTCACGCGGCGGGAAATAGTTAGGGAAATCATGGGAGAGAGAAATCACAAGATACCCCAGGGATCGGGGGCCAGTTGTTGGTTTTGGTTTTGGTTTGTCGGAGTTTGTTTGTTCGCATTTCTCGTCTGTCGTGTTGTTGCCGTCGTTGTTGTTTCGGTTCTCGCTTGCTTTGCTGGTGATGCCTGTTGCGAGCAAGAGTTGACCCGGAACAGAACGCGGATACACACATACTACACACACCACACACACACACACACACAATACCCCCCAAACCAAGATTTTGTATGTTACTAGCGTTGAGAGCAAGCAAGCGACATTCGATTGAATGATGAGAGATTTACGGGAAGGGTGTCGCGGACAAAAGGCGGCTATCTTTTATTTATTTACTTATCTTTTTTTTATGTTGACATCCATCATCCATCCATCCGTCCTCTTTTTTCTAATCTTCCTTGTTTTTTTTTTCGGTTGTTCGGGCGGTTCGTTCGTCGTTTTTCCAAGGGTCTGGTGTGGTGTGGTGTTCTTTTTTTTTAATGCAAATGGGGCCCCCCCATGGTAGCAAAGCAAAGCAAAGCAGAGCAGAGCAAAGCAAAAGGGAAACGGCGGTCCATATAGTCGCTAATTGTATAACCATATCTTGTTGCATCTGATTGCAAGACAAAGACGGCCTTCATCTACTCTGTAGTGTTGTTTACCTGGTATCCATTCCTCTGTGATGTGGAAGTAAGCAAGTAGTTAAGCAAGCAGTTAGTTAGTGCCTATCTATCTACCTACCTTAGGTGATACTGTACGATCTAGGACGTCTGTAATGATAATTATAATATTATATATATAGTCTTAATACCTAATATCTGGATAGGTTCTTTGGGCCTGACTGGAATACACATATACCTGCATTTGCCTATGAGAACACCTCCTTCACCTCCGTTCCTAGTCTTGTTCCTGTCCCTGTTGCTGCTCCTATTTCCGTTCTCTTCCAAAACCCATCCCGCCACTTCTTCGCCCGCAGTATGTCGAACCCCCGAACCGAACCATCGATCAACGAATGAATCAATCACGTTACCGTAGCGTGCTGCTGTACTATGCCGTACTGTAGGTAGCGTGCTATACCTCCGGGACCCCCCGTTCGCGATGTCACCTACCCATCCCGTTCTGGAATTCCCCGAGGATACATACATACGTACATACGTACGTACGTATTGTCTGGGGCCTTCGACACGTTTCTTTTTTTTTTTTTCAGAACCCGGTCTGTAGACACTACCTAGGTAGTCTACTGCTACACAGTATCTACTATAGGGTATAGGATTTAGAATATAGGATATACCCAGTCCGTACGTACAAGTAGGTACCTAGTAAGGAAGCGAGGAGTGAAGTGAAGTGGAGTGTATGTGTGTGTGTGCGTCGGGGTTACTGTGTAGTTAGTCAGTCAGTTTCGTCGTTACCCTGGCTCGTTGGATTGCGGGGAAGAAAGGCGTTCCTGGGTTGCAGTGGCCTCAGGGCGCCCGTCCGTCCTGCAGGCTGGAGGGGAGGAGGAGGAGAAATGGTCTTTACGTACTGTACTGTAGTGGATTAGATTGTATTGTATTGTAGTACATGGTAGATACCGCGTATTCTTTTCTTTTTTTTTTTTTTTTTCGTAGTCCGACTCCTTCCATAATCGATCCTTCGCACGCTCCACATCTGGACATCATCCTGGAGCGACGGACTGTGCCGTGTCTTGTCCTGTCTTGGCCTTTTTTGTCTTTTTATCTTCTTGTCTTATCTTGTGTTGCGCTATGCTGTGTTGCGTCGCGTCGCGTTGTGTTGGGAGGAATAGGCCCGAAAGAGGAGCACGGCGAAGGATACAGTGCAGTTGCCGTGTAGTATAGTGGTGATGGAGAGCGAGTGGTCAGCCCGAGACACCGGAGCCCGCGATCCCGTAGACCGACTCGGGCAGGTGTCGTTGAGTCGTTGTCTCTTTGCCGTTTGCCTCCCCTGTCTTGCGGGCTCGATGACGGCTACGGCTGTTCTGGTTTCGGCCCATGCTCGAGCATCCATTCATTATTACTTGCCCAGCTTAATTATCCGCCTGGCTCTTAGTTCCAGGTACCACCGTCTTGTCATGTCTTATCTGCTCTTGTCTTATGATTCCCCTCTTCACTAGCCTAACCCTAGGTAGTGGCTAACCGACCGACTGACTGACTTGCTATCTCCTACCACGGCTCGCTTGATTCCGCGACTCAATATAATATACCGAGGTACGACAGCGCTTATTTGAAATTCAGGCGGTGGCGTCCCCGTGAGACTGTCTCAACGGTGACAGACGGCTAACGCCACGGTTCCCGAAACATGGCTTGTCCCCATCGGCCCGCGGCGCTATTTCATCGGGATTAGCTGCTTGCTTCGGTTGAATACTAGGGTGGCGAATGCGCTTCGGCGCGAGCTAACCGGGTTACAACACTACTGTGCTGTTGGCGGCGGTGTTGCACAAGGCGTTGTCTAGGGGTGTAATAGCGTTGATGAGTCTGACGCCTATCGTGCCCTTAGCATAGTAGAATATAAGAATTAGACATTACTTAATGAGCGTTTCAGTCGGCATAACACGCATGGTAGCAAACATATAAATATAACGATATGTCTACGGCCGATAACGCATATCTGACCAGGACAATGTTTCGTCGGTATAATTTGTTATAAACAGTAGAAAAATTCCGGCATCACTAGACAGGTAGATCGAAATGTCTAAATCTTCGTATTTCGGACACCCATCTATTTCTTCTCAAGATGATATTTAACCTTTTTTCTTTCTTTCCTTATCAAGAAAACTAGATGTGTTTATGACCTTCTCCTCACATACGGTTAAGGGCACAAAGTCTAGAAAATACAATGCGATATGTCGTATCTGATACAAGCCGGCGCTCTCAAGATTCTATGCTTTTGCGACTATGCCCGGCCCCGCAAATACACGGCCCCTATACATCGTAGACAAAACAATATCCAACGTTATGTATACACGACATACTGCACACGGCACACACATTAATAACCCCTACGATAGCCCCCTACAAAAGGGCGTAACAAACAGGTGCCGCCATGCTAACCCCCTAAAAGCTCGCTCAAGTAACTAGATATTCTCCTTCTCAGAATAAAAGAACAAAAACTTACCGATAAGTCTACAATGGCCTGAAACTCTAGTCGTAGATAGATAGATAGACAGTATCCTTCAAGAAACAAATATGGCCGTACATTTCGGTATAGGCTTGCGTAGCCTTAACATTGCTTGCAACGGTGCCTCGACCACGACGCCTTTTGACGGAACATAATGTCGGGATATTAGAGGGATAGTGGGAATATTCAAGTAACGTCTTGAACACGAACTCTCATCGCCAAAGTACTGCCGTTTTTACATAAAGGCCACACTGCAAGATGATATTAGAAGGTCATCAAATGTTTATAAGTATCTAGCCATGAATTGTTCGTCCCTATCGTGATCCGCCTACATTGCGCTAAAGTAGGCTGATATACCCTCTCTTCCAAAATCAATATTATTCGAGCATCTCGAATAGAGACCAATGATCCAAGATGACGCCTCGCTCATGACTTATGTTCTCCAATCCATTCCCACATTTGCGTGGCCTAGAGCGTTGGTCCGATACCCAAAGCTCGTCGTGTTGAGGTAGCTATCTATGTCCGCCATGCCTTCGTTTTCTAGTACGCCCATCAGCTCGATTTGTTGTGCCTGACTGAGGCTTCCTTGCCTCTCCGGGGGTAGACGCGAGGAATCGAAGTTGCCGCTCTCTAGGCCGTCGAATCCATTTATACCGGAATTATTACCCCAGAAACCGGCGCCCATAGTGCCGAAAGAATAAGGCGAGATAAATGGAGGCGGAGGATTGAACCAGTCGGTGACTGTGGTGGCTTGTGGCAAAGGCCGCTGTCCGTGAGGAAGCTGGCCCGGGGGTAGAGGCGGGATGGTGAAGGCGGGGAGGGGTGGGCGCTGTTGCGTTTGGGTTAAACCGTTGGCGAGTATCGCCTCGGGAGAGCTTTGGGCAGCCGATGTCGGGAGTAATGGGGTCGATAGTAACGGCGTACTCATTGTACTCATTGCCGGAGTAGTAGCTTGTATAGAGGACATGGACTCGGGAGATGTTTGTGCCTGTGGTGGTGATGAAAGAAATGGTGGAGATATAGTGGTAGACTCAGAGGGAGGTGAGCTCAGATCGATCCCGGATAGGCCATCCGTTTGCGTAAAATCGGGAGGAAAGTAGCTGAAGCGACGGCCTGTATGGTCGTTGGAGGCCGGGTTTAGGAATATAGAGTTAGACCGGAAGGTCGGGTGCTGTGGAAGGGTGTTGTCGAAGCTGTAATGTTCTACGGATTCGGGCACTGAGCCAAAAACATAGCCAAATTGGGGTGGGTTGAAAGCGGGCGCACCGGGCTTCGTTGTCGGCATTGCGCTGGATAGCTCCATGGCATTAGGGGAGCTTGTCTCAGTCTGCGATGGCGGCGTATTGAGAGACCCCGGGCTAGATAGATGGGGAGTACCACTAGAGTCATAGCTCTGAAGACAGGCTTTGGTAAGGATGGAGTATAGCTCGGATGCCGAGGCGGTGCCTGGCCACCTCTCAACACATTGATCGATAATGTCTAGTGCGATGTTTACAAGTTCTTGCACCTCTTCTCTGGAATGTGCTGCTCGGACATCTGCGTAGCTAGTCACGCACCATAGCAGAGTGTTGAGCGACATGTATAGGGTTAGCAGGAATACCCATGTTATATCTACGGCAGCTGACATCATCTGCTTGCTTGAGATATCTATTACAAAAGCGGCCGAGTCGAAACATTTCGTGGCAGACTGTACCGATGGCCGCGGCACCTGCGGCGAGGGACGGTGAAGAGTCACTACCATGGTATGATATCGACCCGTGAACCTATAGCGAGAATTAGCTTGACTCCATCATAGGAGAGAATAGAGGCCTACCATGGCTTGCACCACGGAGGTTTCTCCGGAGATGACCTCAGCCATTGGTCCATCTGTGCCTCCATAGCGGCAAACCAAGGATGGTGGGCATTCCTTGGCTCCGGGCGCTTCATCTCATACAATGTGCGACGGATCTCAGCTTGGAGAAGTCGCATCTTGCAGAAGTGAATAGCCACAAGCTTCTTCTCGTCCGGCGGCCCAGGCACAATACCATTTTCCGAAATGTTCGCATCGGGTACCGTCTCAAACCACTTAATGTCAACTATGTCATCAGTCTTGGCGAAGCCGTTTGGTCGGCCCATCGATTGGGACAATCCGAGTTCGAGATTGCTCACGATCCAGCTGAGCCGCCGACGCATATCCAGAGACAAAGGATCGTTGGCGCCTAAATCAATCGTCTTCTCATCCGCGAGGCCGAGCTGCTGACTGATCCTCGTAGCGAGACCAACCACATAGTATACAGCGGTCCGGGTCGGCGTTAGCAGTGAATACTGTCCAATCAACACGAGGCACTGGAGTGTCTTCAGGTCCTTGGGCCGAACCACAGCTTCGTAGTACTGCATCGCTGCTAGGTAATAGCTGTCCGCAAGCCCGGCATAACTCGAATCAAGCTTTTGCATGCTTATAGCCATGACTAGACGGACAATGAAGTTTTGGTACGGATCTTGGCTACCCGCATAGACATCCCTTAGAGCATCGGCGAGTATCCTCTCATGAAGCGCCGGCGTAAATACTTGAGCTGTAAATTCAAGATTAGATATCCTCCTAGGGGTATGGTCGCATTACGTCACCTTACCTCGTTGATGGAAGACTTCGATAAGTTTATCGGCGATGCCTCTGCTTGGAAGGCCCGATGCTGCTACGGCGCTGATCATGGGGTAGCTCTTCTTTCTAGGGTTTGCCGCTGGCATGCTGAAAGACTGTGATCTATTGCCCGTGGTGGTATTCATGGAGCTCGCAGCTTTTCGTCGGCCCTTGATATCGGGTATGAGTTCGGAAATCCGACCTGTGTCAGTATACCGCTTCGCCTCCTCCATCACAATACGCGTCATCGCAATGCCACTAGATGGGCCTAGATACCGAGGGGTTTCGTCGGTTTCGTTGAGTCTTACTAGACCGCCGGGGCGAATGAAATCCTCCTGGTCATGGGCGTGAAGGGTATCATCTTCGTCAACGTATTGGCTAAGCTCCGCATCGAGGGCGCGAACCGTCTCTTGGAGCTTGACGACATAATATCGACTTATTTTTTTACCCTTGGCAGTGTCGAAATACTCGCATGTGGAACCCGACCGTTCGCAAGGGAGGCATCGAGGGAGCGTCGGATCGCACCGGGTTTTCCTCTAGGCAGTCCGCGTTAACCCCTGATGGTGTGGTTCCAACGCAGGCGACAACCAATGCCAGGTCATAGGAAGAGTAGAGGAAGATGCACGACACTCACCTGGCGACAGCGGCAGCAAGCGGTTAAAGTATGCGCAATGCGGTGCGAGCTTTCATGTTCCCCGTGTCCATCACCGTTTGTTACATTGCTTGGTGGGAATTCATGATGCAGCCTTGGAACATGGTTACCGAGACCTTCCACCTGGCGGAAGACGATGGAGGCGTCCATCTGGAGGCTGAATTTGTTCCTACCGCTTAGGTTACTTGGGATAGGACTCGGAAGCCTCTCGCGATCTTGTCTGGGGCAAGGCACGCGGGGGGACCAATTGTCGCTCGGTCGCACGAGGTCGCGGGGGGGGGATTGTCGAGTTTCTGGGGCCTTGGTTGGAAATGGACTCGGGGGGGTTGGTCGGTTGGTCGGTTGGTTCGATGAACCAACTCACTATACAACCATGTTATCGCGCCTATGAGAAAACAACGTATAACAGCACTTTCTCTAGTTGTCGATTCATCAACACAGAGCAACACAGAGCAACACCGCCGTTAATAAAGTTGTGATATCATTGTCCGTGTAATTCTGCCGCATGGGTTTTGCGAGTTTCAGGGGTGTTGGATAGCGAGCGCTAGGTCAGGATAGATCCCTGGCTTTGCTTCTGGGCCTTTTAGTGCAGGTAGGCAGAAGGTAGGTACATAAGGTACCCTACCTACATGTGTAGGTAGGTAAAGTACCTAGGATAGATGGGTCGCGCGCGACTTCGCAACTATCAAAAGCGCCGATTGGCTACCTACCTACCTATCTACCAGGTACCTTAGGTACTGCTGACAGCTCACGGCATTGGGGTACCTAGTGAGTTAGTTTAGATATCTGACACCCAGGCCTTGTAGACAGGGCAGAGTTCTTTCAAAGGATGATTAGGATTCTGATTTACTTCGTAGGGGCACTAGTAGGGACATTAGATTAGGCCTGCCTATATGCCTGTTCGCCTGTTCTTCTACCTGTCTTTCTACCTAGGTAGGGTTGAGGGGCATCATATGTTCGGACGGTCCTTGAGCCTCTTCTGGACTTCTGCCCGTCGTTCTTCAGATGTGCGTTTCCACGTGGCAAAAGCCCAATCCTTGATGTCTCAGGCGACTACAATTGGCAAAGCGCCGCTGATTATCGCTGATTATTGCTTGATTAAATTTGTCCATTAAAGTAGGTACCTAACCTTACCACCTACCTAGTATGTATACGCGAATGTACCTTGCTTGGGCAGGCTTCTGGGCAGGCTTCTGGGCAGGTAGTAGGTAGCTGCGGGGAAGTTAGGTTATTAGGCAAGAAGAGCGTAATAAATAAACTCTACATAAGGTCCCTCCCTAGGTATCATGCTTATTCGGTGGATTCTTCCCGCCTGTCACGCCTGTCACGCCTGTCACGCCTGTCAGTTGACTCAGCCGTACCGGGTTCTGCCAGGTCGGCGCTGACGAAATGGTGCGCAAATGTTAAAATCCTCAATAACCGATGCAGAATGCTTATGGTTGTCTTCGCGATTTGATGCCTCATACTATACATAAATAAATATGTACCGAATAAGTTGTCTCTGGGGCCACTCTACTACTATATATACCTACCTAGGTATATTCTTAGTTTATTCTGACGCTGAGGCTAGATAATGCTAGGGCTTATTTACTTTTCGTACCTCTCTACCTAGGTACCTACAGGTAGGCAAAGGTAGGTACCCGCTAGCCCGCCTCGGTGTACATACCTATGAATATTGGACGGAACACCGGCTATATCATTCACGAAAGACCCGTTCGAATGCCAAAAATATAACAGACCATCGAGGGAAGTTCGTTTCGGCGGGGTCACAGCCTACTGCAGGAGTGTCTTGAAACACCGTTGCACTGAAGGACGTGGTAACGTTGATAATGCATGCCATGCTTGCGTGTTGGGTCTGTATTAGAGGATTATCGGGAAAGGCTGTACTAAGTAGGAGAAATACACGGCATACCGTACTGTCACCTCGCGTTTTGTGTGTTGAAATAGATTTCGACCCGGATCGATATCATACATACCTAGGTATATAATACATATATAATGCACTAGGGCGAGCTGCCATGTAGGATACCCAGTGTATAAGGTTCCCCTAAGTACAAGATCAATCAAACAAGGGGTTTTATCTTCTCCTGTTAACTTACATGCAATGCATTGTCTGGAGAGATGTCGGCTGTGACAGATAATGCACCCGATTCCTCCTCGAGGCTTGGTCGAGGCTCGCGAAACAAATGCGACTGCGTCTGGTGCCCGCTGCCCTCTCCTTCTCGTTCGGACGCCACTAACATAGGTCCACTTGCACGAAAAGGATCTAAAGACCCCAACATTCTAGAACAAGATCAAGCTCTCAAGCTCTCAAGCTCTCAAGAGGCTCCGGAAAGAACATTCTCGTCGGTTTCACCTCTTCGCTAATGTCACCAAGCCGTGACCAAAGACAGATATAGTGCAAAACCCCCACTCTCAACTACTTACACTACTACTACTTTACTTGTACTTGTCTCGTCTCGGGTGACACCCATCTATCTAGACCGGGTTCTCTTAGCCTTCTGACTGGCGAAAAAGGGGGGGTTATCAGGGTACTTGATCAGGTAAGGGCCTACTTAGTAAGGTCTTCTCGAGTGGATGGCCAAGACCCCGCAGTCGACACTCCCTGTCTCCCTGTCTCCCTGTCTCCCTGTCTGGCCTTCTCTCGAGCTTCGGACTCGGGTCAGGCTAGGACTCTATCTACATCTTGTTTTGCAGAATCGGGAAGACCTTCGTCTCGTCGCATTTACAATAATAAGGCTCTCGAGGCGCTTACTCTTAACAAGCATATGCTCACTTGGGTGAATTATCTCCCTAGCTCATTCTCCCGGTTATAAGCTCAGATTCCCATTAGCGAAGCAACGCACAAGAGAGTCTGTCTCGGCCCGCGTCAAGCTAATAAGCCCGCCAAGCCTACAAGCGTGTGAAGACTGCACATTGGCGGGGCAGAGGGTTGCGTAACTATACGCATGCGCTTCGGCGCTTATATTAGCAGGCACCAGATACTGCGCCTTTTCAACGGCGTTGCCCTGATTCTGAAATATAGCCCGACCGCGACGGGGATATCCTTTTCGTAATCCACACTACATCTCGTCGGATAGGTTCGGTGCATCGTAGAAACCCCCGGTGCGCTGCTGTCCGCCTAGCCCCATGCCGCGGTCGAGCTTCTCGGACAACCCGCTGTTGCGGGTGTCCCGTCCAGTATCGGCTTGTTCCAGATGTAAGCACCGATGATCCGTGTCTCTTAGGAAGCGCATAACCGATTGAGACTAACTAACCGCGCACAGGTCGGTCTGCCAAAGTTAAGGTTAGTGATGCCGGCGCCGGGGTTATCAACATGTTTTGGACCCTAACATGAGCAGTGCGACGGCAAATTACCGGCATGCACGGCGTGTGAGAAGGCCGGCCGTGAGAATGAGTGCTCGGCAGCTAATGACCAGTTTGCTAGGGGCAAGGAACGAAGGCAAGCCAGCCTTGAGCTACCTGAAGCCATAACTATGCACATGCAGACTGACATTCTGGTAGCTATGTGGCAGCACTCGAGCTGCGGATAGAGAAGATGGAGAGGCGCCTGGCTTTTGCGCGGTCTAGAAAGGCCTCGCTCGCCCAGCATGCGTCTCTACCTCCCATTCCTCAGACCGACCGGAAGGACTCACTTGCTAATATCCAGGCCGCTATGTATCGCAAAGCCGCAAGGAGTCGGGAGAACTCGGATGTCAACTCGCTCATATCCGACTTCGGTTTCCTGTGCGTTGCTCATCTCGACCGCGTCTATCTGTGTACTAATTGTCGTGTGAAGTTCCGTCAATGCGACGACGAGAGACTTCGAGCCATCTACAAGCAACATGACGTTCGCTCGGCTTGTGCTGGCTGCTGCTACGAATGACCCCCTGCCTACGGATGGCAACTGGCAAATGCCACAGAGACAAACTGCTTTCGCTCTAGTCCAGTATTATATTGCTAATATATACTCGCTCTACCCTGCGTTCTCCGAACCCGCTCTCTACAATGTTTTCGAACAGGTGTATTCAATGCAGGACCGCGTCGTAAAAGACAGCGATTATTGGCTTCTGTATATGGTTCTAGCCATTAGTTCTAGTGCACAAAGCCAAGTCCAGAATGACCAGTATTATATTGACGGCCTCTATTTAGCCGCACGCGCTCTCAGACACGCCGACCAAGCCCTCATGCCCGGCTACACGACGCAAATCCAATCACTCATCCTTCTAACACAATACTCAACCCTAGACCCGGCACATTTCGACAGTTGGCATTTAATCGGGTTCACCTGCCGTGCGGTTATAGACCTGGGATTTCATCAAGATCCCCCAACAGAGCAGATGTCCGACAAGTCATTACTGGACATGCGGCGGAAGACTTTCTATTGCGTATATTCGTTAGACCGGTACGGCAGACGCCCTCGGATAGAAGGGGGATCATTTGATTATGCTGATATATCTCTAGGTCAATAAGCATGGTCCTCACCCGTGCATTCTCGTTCACGGATGCGGCGGCAAATGTGGCCTTCCCACGACCTTCATCTTTCAACCGCAGGGCATCAATCACCGGCCAATACCTTGCAAGCTGCGAACCGGCCCTATTGCTGTTTCAACTTCGGCGGGCGCAATCGCACTGGTACCAGTTGCTATCTCAATCCGATTCCACTCCTTTACCTGATGCAACGTTCATCTGGCAGATGTGTCGGCAAATGCAAGAATGGGCCGAGCGATTGCCCAACTCACTGCCCATGGGCGTGAGAGAGCTTTTCGATCTCGAGTTGCGTTATAGTTTCGTCTACTGCATGTCACCGTCAGCCAGGTCACCCCCGCTTACTGACTATGACCGGCTCTTTATTTTCGAGCATGCCATTGCTTATCTGGACCACATCTATGAGATAGCGCACAGCGGGCGGGACACAGGCTACTACTCATATCACGACGCACTGCGCGTATTTTTCATGGCCAGCCAATTCGTCGCTGTCATTCGTGACGCCGAAGATCTACTGATGTCCGGTATAATACCGCCACCGCCACCCTACTCGACCGACAAGGTAATGCCGCCGCTACTGCCACGCCGGATGGGAGGTGTAAGCTTCGATAATCTGGAGAGGAGCCTCGGGTGCCTGGATCGGACCGCCAGTACGTTGGCTAAATACGGCGAGCGGTGGGATAATTCGGTAGCGTTGAGAAGATCGTTCGATTTGCGATCCCAAGATGTCGTCGAGCGATTACGCATGAGACGCCAACTCAAGCAACACCCGAGCCCGCCCCGGAATATGCAGGCGCCGCCCATGGGCGCGGATATGAGATGGGTGGGCGTAGACGTAGAAGCTATGATGAGAGGGAACGTCGGCGGCCCGAGGCCTTAACGGTATGAGTGGAGTGGAGCGTATATATATAAATATAGCCAGGAACGAACTATTCAGGTGTTGGGCAAGGAATGGAGCGCGGTGTCTGGCATGGTAATCCGATATCACGGCGGGCATGTATTTTAACGACTGGGCTAGGGAATCTCTCATGATGAACGCACCAATTTACCTTTCCCGAACGACTGCATGAACCTCGTGGCGTAGGCGATCGACCGCGAGGGATTAACGGCGTTTACCGTTATTTGAATGCTGGAAGCAAGCTATGTAATGATCTAAGCAGTAACCAAGTCGGATGGGATTTTGAATCCGTAAGATGGTTAAGAGGCCGATGTGCGAGATCGGCTCGCCAGGAACAACCATATAAGTATATTACAGACCGCTGTCATCACATGACAGGCTTATAGATAAACTCGTATTTTTCTCTTCTCTTCTCAATCATCTCAGCTTACTCACATGGAGACTTCGCAAGTCCACACTGAGAAGATATAGATAGGTGCGATTATAAAGACTGACTCCACGTGCTATACTAAGTAATAGCCCGCGGTAAAACTTTGATTGGTGGAACTGAGCTTAATCTAATTCTCCGCAAATCCCCAGTCTCCCCAGCCTTCTCGACGGTTCACCCGGCTCTTCCCCCGCTAAACTTGGCCTGGGGGAGATTCCACCCTCTGTGGGGAAGGAGTCTGATAGTTAGGATCGTGCGTGACCTGATTGCCAGGGGCCTTGCTATCCCGGCCGGGCGTAGAATTGCCAAAAAATTTGAACGAGACGAGGCGGAATGGCTGATCAATATATAGGTATGTAGGTGCTCTACGAGGCAGCGTTGCGGTCTTGGAGGAGCTTCTCTATTCTGGTTGCCATTCGGGATGGGTCCGCCTGCGTCGACCGGGTTTGATGCATATCGCGGTCTGTCGTTGGTCGAGCGAGACACCGCTGAGCTAGACTAGAGCCACCCACGGCCGGGGACGTACATGGTGACAAAATGGGGCTAACGTGCGGTGGATGGCGCGCCACCAATGACCATGGGGGGATGATAGGAGGCAAACTCGGAGTTGGATATTTTCATCTAGATCCTGGCAGCATGGGAACGGCCTTGAGGATGGACTGGGGGAACTACTCTTATATTCAGACACGCCCGCCTGGGTGGCTCTCCTCCTCCTCTCTCCTCTTCTTCCCCTTCCAGCTTCGTCGACAGCTGGCTTGTCTTATTTTCCCTGCGGATAGTCAGGAATAATTCGGAGTCTTGCTCATCGACGTTCAAGATGGTGAGCTCAAAGAAGGTCTACAACTGGTGAGTTTCCTCCTCTGTGGATTTTTACCTACATCGATTATAGGTAGAACGTTACTGATATTGGACTCCATAGGTACATCGCCTTGGTGGCGGCGATGTGCATGGTTTTATACGGGTACGATGCCTCTGTATTCAACGCTGCCCAGGGCTCCGACAACTGGCACGAGTGGTTCGATCTCAACGCCGTAAGTCTTCGGGAACTAGCTGTCTTGCGGATGAGTTCGTCTAACCAACCATGCACCAGGATAACGATGGGTACCTGATCGGCCTCGTGAATACCGCATATACCATCGGCGCCATTGTCTCCGGCTTTTTTTTCGGTGGTCCGGTGGTACGTACTTCTGTTGCCCACACTCTACTCGCTGTCTCTAATCCCAATGTAGGCCGACTACCTCGGAAGACGTTGGGGAATGGGTCTCGGTTGCATCATCACCATTATCGCTACCTTCATCCAAGCCTTCGCGCCACGACATAACCTGGGCGCGTTCATTGGAGGCCGTGTTCTAATCGGTATAGGCCAAGGATTAGCGCTAAGTATGTCGATTCTCGCCAAACCTCCGCTGGCTATACTAACAGTCACTAAGCCGCCGGACCTATCTACATTGGAGAAGTGTCATTGCCCGAAGTTCGTGGTAGCGTCATGACATTCTGGCAGACGTTCTACAGCGTCGGCAGCTTCATCGCCTACTGGATTGCCTACGCGGCCAACATCTACAAGGCGAGGATCGGCCACTGGGACTGGCGCATCGTTGTCCTCTTCCAGGTCCTCGTGCCGCTGATCATCGTCATCCTCCTGCCCTTCCAGCCCGAGTCGCCGCGCTGGTGGGTCAAGCGCCACAACAACATCGAGGAGGCACGCAAGGCCCTGCGCCGCATCCGCGAGACCGAGCAGGACGTCGAGGACGAGATCCTCGCCATCCGCGAGGCCATCGAGTACGAGAACGAGGCCATCAGCGGCTCCTACAAGGCGCTGTTCAAGGACCCGTCCATCCGCAAGCGCCTGGCCCTCGCCTGCGTCATCAACGTCGGCCAGCAGCTCTCGGGCCAGGGCACGCTCAACTCGTACTCGAGCGCCATCTACAAGAAGGTCTGGACCTCGAGCGGCACGATCAACCTCATCAACGCGCTCAACGCCACCTTCGGCATCCTCTTCACCCTCAACGCCCTCTGGACCGCCGACCGGTTCGGCCGCCGGTGGCTGCTGATCGTCGGCGCGATCGGCATGGCGGCGTGCATGCTCATCGTGCCCATCGTCGGCCTCAAGACGCCCGACGTCATCGCGCCTGACGGCTCGGCGACCAAGACACAGCCCGTCGGCATCGCCATCGTCTTCCTGTTGTTCCTCTTCATCTTCTTCTATAAGCCATCGTGGGGCGCGTAAGTGAATCCCCAAACCCAGCCCTTCCCTTCCCTCCCCTTCCTTCCTCCCTCCCTTCTCTGAAAACACACAATGCTAACCTGCCGACTTGACAGCACCGTCTGGATGTGGACCTCGGAAGTCTTCAGCATGAACGTGCGCGCGCAGGCCGTGGGGATGTGCTCGCAGATGCAGAACGTGGCCAACACGGTGTTCCAGCAGTTCTTCCCCATCTTCCTGGCCAACGAGGGGCTCAAGTGCCTGTTCTTCTTCTTCGCGACCAACATCCTGCTCGCCGTCTTCGTCTTCTTCTTCATCCCCGAGACCAAGCAGGTCTCGCTCGAGGAGATGGACGCCCTCTTCGGCGGCCAGAACCACGTCGAGAAGGGCGGCCAGATGCTCGGCGCCGACGCCGCCGAGAAGAACGCGGCTGAGCACCGAGAGGATAGTAGGGAGATCTCGGCGGTTTGAAGGCGGCGGGGGAATTGGGGTAGATGGAATGTGCGGGATGGTTAGTGTGTGGTAATTAGAATAATACATGCTACCTATCATTTACCACGATCTCTTTATTCTGCGTTGATATCGCTATCCGAATGGTAATCTCAAGAAATACACTACAGGTGTAGTTTGCAGATGCGTAAGCAAGAAGCTAACCTAGACAACAGGGGTTCTATTTCACGCCTTGAGTAGCCTTGAATGCGAGATATATTTAGTAAGTATTGCCAATCTATTCACATTATTTCTCGGTTGCCCGCAATTTACCCAGCCGCATTTTTGTATGGAAGTAATATCATAAAGTGTATCACGACTCGCCGGACTTGAACATCAGAAAAGCTTTAATCACCAGAATGAATAGTTCGACATTTTAGAAATGGGTTAGATTCTTCACGTTTGGAATGTTGGTCTTGTACGTGGCTAAAACGTTATTTATAATAGCCGGTATAGTGGAGGTTGTATTCCCGGCGTACTGAAGCGGGGATAGTTAATTACCGTAAGTAAACATGGCTTGTGCTTTCATAACACCTGGTAGAAGCAACGGCTGGTCATTTCAGATATTTATCTACAATACTGATATGTAATACTTCGGTGGAAGAGGCGTTGACATATTTGAATCATTACTACTTCAATTAGGAGCGATGTCGCAACTGTACGAGGATTTTGTCTTCATTAACTATGAAGACGTCACGGAGTTTCAACCCCTTGCTGCGGGGCATCTTCATGATATCAGCGATTTCATCGACAGCATTACAAAGGAGCTGTGGGATGTGAACAAGACAATCCACGATAACCCCGAGTTGGGATATGAGGAATTTATCGCTCATGAGACACTGACAAAGTTCATGTCGAGCCGAGGCGGGTGGAAGGTGACTCCCTCAGCGTATGGATTGGCGACTGCATGGGTCGCTGTTTTTGATAGCGGGAAGAAGGGGCCTGTTGTCTCGTTTAATGTGGAGATGGGTACGTTACGGGTATTTCGTTGTTAAACCCTTGATGTATGCTAATGGATTGGGATAGATGCATTAGATGGCATCGGACATGCCTGTGGCCATAACCTCATCGCGACGGCGTCGGTCGCGGGAGGTCTAGCGGTGGGGGAGATACTGAGACAAGGTGAACTAGGCGGTAAAGTGGTGCTTTTTGGGACGCCTGCGGAAGAAGGTGAGCGAGCACTTACCACTGAATTTAGTAGCAATCGAGTCGAGACTTGTTTACTGAGTACCGATATGCATTATAGGCGGCGGAGGAAAGATCAAATTGTTACAAGCTGGGGCATACAGCGATCACAAGGTCGATATTAATTTGCTGTCGCATCCCGGTATCACCAAGAACCACGCACTTATGCGCACGTCGGCATATACGGCGTTCAAAGTGGAATATTTCGGACGCGAGGCCCACGCGGCGGCCAACCCGTGGCTAGGGATCAATGCCCTAGACGCACTCATCACTGCATACAATGCCATCTCTGTGCTCCGCCAGCAGACGATGCCGGGCGATGTGATACAGGGCAATATTACTGCCGGCGGTGTCCGGCCCAATATCATCCACGCGTACACCGCCGGCAACTTTGTTGTCCGGGCCAACACGCAGGCGAGGCTACACGAGCTGAGAAAGAAGGTCGATGCGTGTTTCGAAGCCGGCGCCGCCGCGACGGGAGCCACTCTCAAGACGACGCCCGTCCAGTCGTACGCCGACCACGTCCCTAACCGTTTGCTCGCGGACCACTACCGCCAACACTTCAACCAGCTCTCCCCGCCGGACCTAATACCTAACAATCCCGAGGTGGACGAGATAGAAGGGCGCACGATGGCGAGTACGGACCAGGGAAATATCAGCTACGCCATGCCCAGCCTCAATGTTGGATTTTCGATCCCTGCTGGCCCAGGGGGTGCCGGCCCTCATAACCCTGGATTCGCAGAGGCCGCAGGGACGAGGGTTGCATTCGAGAATTGTCTCCGTGTTGGGAAGGCTATGGCTGCTGTGGCGGTTGACGTCCTAGGGGACAGGGAACTCCTCGATGAGGTGAAGAAGGAATGGAAGGAAGATATTCGACAGGAATCTGTATAACATGATTTTTTTACCCTCCTATGTCTCTTCCTTTGTAAGTGATTTGTTGTTCATAGGTACCTAAGTTAGATAGACACACAATACTATGTAGGTAGGCACCTTGTACTTGCTTATATTTTTTTAACATAGGCTCGTGGACATTAACCGGGAGGGCACTTACCCTGTAATGTTGTTGCCATAGATGAAAGTTGAGCTAAATATAATTACCTCTCTATATGGATATATATCCTTATAAAATATATATGAGAAAGGTAGACTATTATCATTTATCACGTGTAGATAAAGTAAAGCCAAGAAATGGGGAAAAAAGAAGAGGCCGTTTGATTGTCCCACCATCGAAAGATAAGACGGATAAGAGGATAAGAGGATAAGAGGAATAAGTATGGTATAGATCCCATGTTCTTGCGCTCTTGTACTCCGTACTTAGTATGAAGAAAAGGCGTGGATGCACGAATCAGCGGTTGCCGACTGCTGTAGTCCCCGAATCTGGATCTGCAACACACCTGGGCAACTTGAAGCAACCTTGGAACCTTTTAATTGCCTACACTACTACACACTACACATTACACACCAGCAGCAGCAGCAGCGCCTTTTCCTGTACCTAGGTATATTATTACGTGGTATATTATTTATGCGAGCCCATGTTGTGACATAGCCGGGGCTCTCTGCGTCTTGTACAATGCTATTATTTGCATCATAGGTCATAGTGCTCTCTGTGTCTCTCTGCCTTTGCCTTTCTCTCTCTATACTTCTATCACCTCTGCATTTTAAGTAAGCGTGGCCCGTCTCTACACTTGCCTCGATTCCGGGGCTCGAGGACTCTTTCTTAGTCGAACTGCTTAATTCAATGCGCAATGGCCAAGAAGAATAAGAAATCAGTCACGGGCGAGTCCCCCGCTGAGACGAATCAGACCTTGCCACCCGCCGAAACGAGCACCAAGAACAACAAAGCCGGTGCTGCGTCTGCGTCTGCGTCTGCGTCTGCGTCTGCGCCCTCTCTCTCTTCTTCGGCTCTTGTCATATGTAGGAATAAGTGAGTCTAGGACCCAACCTACCGGTTCCCATTTGGATAGTGGCATGCCTTAATTGCATGTTTTTCAAATCATTGTCGCGCGTCGAGGAATGTGAAACTACGATTACAATCTTCCGTGATATCTCTAAATTATATATACGGATACTAACAATTGTGACCTCTTTTGTAGGCATTGGCGATATATATCTTCCTTCCATGGACCATGGCTCCAATTACCCGTCGAAGTCCTCGAAACCCTTGCGAATGCGAACTACTACATGCCCCTTCCGCGACCCGTCGACCCGGCCGTATTCTATGATCTGGTTAAGATAAGGCAACTCGTTGATGGAGCCACGGACCTGGCTGTGCGCGCTGCCAATGGCGTCGCCTCTTCTGCCTTGTCCAACTCGCTTGCTGGCGGTGCTGCGCACCATATGCAAGCATTGGGGCTGGGGTTTGGCAATACCGGGGGTGCAAAGCTTAGTCCTGAGCGGAGGTTCCGTATGCGGGAGCAAGCAACTCAGAAGCTATCGCGCGCCTATCATCTCGACGAGATAGCCTCCAGCGTCGCTACGATGCAGTCAACATCTACACTGGAGAATGTGGCCGGGCTTGTGCTGCAGCGATCGCCCGCCGATCCAGATGCGAATTACGTTCACTTCTTCCACGAGAAGATCCCGTCTAGGCAATTGGCGGAGTGTACGGACTTGCGCGTTTTGGACATGATCATTGGGCAACAGCCGTCGGACTGTGAGCCTCTACGGACGCGCGCTATTGTTCGAATGTTCAAAGAGGATTTTGAGGGGGCGGCTCATGACCTCACTACCGCATTAAGTGTCTGTCGCCTCAATCGACCCCATAACCCCCCTGCAGAAGAATCCATGCAGCTTGAGCGCAGGGCCGGCAGGCGTCGAGATAACCCTCCCCTCGATGAGAGAGATCACCCAAGCAGTACGGAAGTACAGTTGTTATTTCAGCGCGCAGGCTGCTATTTGACCTTGGCGTGCGATCACGTCGAGTTCGCACTAGCGAGTGATCCCCGTGGACAGGCCGGTGAAGTAGCGAGCAACACGAACGGCGCTAGTAGTACGAATGGGAACGGGTCTGTAGGAGAAGGCCCCCCTAATAGTTCAATATCTCAGCCAGAAGACCAAGCGCCCACTAGAAGGCAGCTCGAAAGCAGGAAAACCGTGCGGCTATACGCCAAGCGCGCTTTGCGAGACTACATGGAGTATCTTAGACACTTTCATTATTCACCTCACTTGCCAATCGAGGTATCCGATGACTTCAGCCGCCAGGTTAACCAAGCAACCCATCGCAGCAAAAGATATCACGGACAGTCCCGCTGGGCCTCTCAGGATCCTAACAGTCCGACTGGCAGTTCAGTTGGACACACCGTCTACCCGTTGGCATCCCTATTTACCGCTACACCGCCCACAGACCTTCCTCCCTATCCATCTACTGACGTCGTGCATACTGTGTCTGCGTTAGACTCTGCCGATGTGGTGGAAACGACAACCGAAGTTGTGACGTATCACCCACTTCTCACCGACGTTTTGCATTCGTTACTACTATGCCACACCCTTGTTCAGACGTCGACGAAGGAACTTCAACGCCATGCGTATATGGTGGCCCGCCTGGCCCGACTAGCGGACGGCTATCCCGTCTTCCAGGCTAGCAGGTCACCCGCTCGTGCGGATTGGATAGAAGTATTACGTCGAGCAGAAAATTGGATCGAACTGGGATCGAGCTGGGAAGCGCTTTGTGCCCCTGCGCCACTCCCCATTCCGCTATCTACGAACAGCCTGTCAGCTTCTACCACGGGTGTCAATGCGTTATCTATCACAGGCCCTGCCAGTCCTACGGAGACGGATGAACAGCGCAAAGAGCGAATGAGACATCAAGCCATCATTGAAGCGCTAGAGGACGAACGCGTTAATGACGAGGCCAGCTTCAAGGCGGCGATTCTAGCTCGTCAGAAACGCGCCGAGGCGGACCAGGCGACAGGCTCTAACTCTAACGGCACATCTTCTCCTAACACAGGTTCAGCACCCAAACGGTGGGCTGTCGACGATGGTAGAGAGTATCCTATTTTGACTGAACGTGCAGAGGCCGTGGCCCGTTGGATCCGAGAAGCGCCGGCCGTATCGGGTACGGGCAGTAGTAAGCGCAAGAAGAAGCCAGGCACTAGGAAAGTGTCGTCAATTGAGAAGATGAATCCAAGCGGTAGCCAGCCCGAGCCTATTCCTGCCTAAGTGGCCATGGTTGGTCTCGGTGGGTTAGGCAGGGCTCCTATGCACCCTGTATAAAGTCATTATAAACGTGACATGTAGTTGTATGCCTATAGGCCATACGGGCTATAGTATATCTAAGCATTTGGGCACCTCAAAAGAGAGGCCAAAAATAAAGAATAAAAAAAAGCAGCTGTAAATGCTTTGAATTCA
This sequence comes from Xylariales sp. No.14919, assembly GCA_002003505.1. Lineage (NCBI taxonomy): Eukaryota > Fungi > Ascomycota > Sordariomycetes > Xylariales > Xylariales sp. No.14919. The sequence goes on from BDMC01000044.1 coordinate 317,387, forward strand.
CAGTACCGCCTATAGCCACGCGGCTTTCTTCTTATTTACTCGTCATCAAATATATCCTATCCGGCTCTCTGAAGACAGTGGAACAGGTAACCTGGTTCTTATTCCCTGTCGTCTCGTCCCAACCCTGTCCGAATTAGGAAATCGGAGGGACATACCGGATTCCCGTGTTGGGATTCGATTGCCGAGATGGTCGGTATACAATTTCCAGCGGTAATGCTCTCTGTGCCTCTCTCCAATATTAATTAGATGTTGTTCAGAAATCCGCTCTTATTTGAAGGCCAAGGTGGGTGTGCACTACGTTTCACACGATCCGTCGGGCATGCTCAGATCGGACAACTGACGATATTTCGGCTGGGGTTTCCGGGTCGGATGTTACGGTGTAAAAATAGTCAAATGTTGCCATCGCCATACTGTCATGCAACATGTTGGAGCGCTCCATATAAGCGCTGTTCCTCGTTTGCTCGTTTAAGAGGACGTGATGATTCAAGCACAACACCGTCGCCGCCGCTGGGCTAGTCGGTATGCCATCGGCTTCCGAGCCGCCAGTTCCCGGCTCGCCTACCAGGCGCACTAGTGGTTCCGCGATGTTCTTGGCTCGCTCATCCTTGGGGCGAGATTGGACAGCGAATCGGCACTCTTGACCACCCTCGCTGTCGCTGTCTGACATGGTAGTGTTTCATGATATACCGTCTACGCTTCCCTTCAATCTGCAATGTTTCGAGAATAATTTTTCCGGCCGCCCTAACAGAATATACCTACCAGTAGCACCGTGGGGGTCCGTCCGTCTGTCCGTCTGTGTCTATCTTATTGCTAACTACCTAGGTAGAGTCAATGGACTCACTGTTAAGCGACTTCAAAATGAGCATGTTTCTAAATCAAGAACGAGTGGTCGAGTAGAGTAGAGTATGACCTGGTCTGGTACGATGGACCGTAAATCCGGCGAGTCACGCGAAAGAAGGTTTCAATTATGCATCCGTCCTGTCAAATCTTATGAGCCTCGTGCAGAATATGGTTGGTGATGATGTTGTCTTAGACTCAAGACTCAATTTAAATGCAGCACTTGGCATCAGCCTCTGCGCTCTCCACTTGACCCAGAATTTCATTTACGGGAGGCACAAGGATGGGAGCAGCGGGAGCAGGATGGGAGACTATTTCCCACCAGCCAGGTCGCATAAATGAAGAGAACACCAGCTACCCGGCTCCTATGCGCCTATCATGCGGGGAACAACGTCCTCTTCGGACGACTCCTACCCTACTGCGGAGTAACCCTGCGGGGATCGAAAATCGGAGAAGATCGCCATCAACGCTTGCCCTCCTCGACGAGTGATTGCAACTGTACGGCCGATTCAGTTGCAATAGTGTCTTGGAAGGGCTGTGATGAAAGGAGAGGTGTGTGCGAGGCCGTGTAGATAAACTGTAATAACCAAGCCTGTGACACTCCAACCATCCATGTGTACCTAAGCGCTCTAACGCGCAGCCCTCCCGTCCCGCCGTCCTAGTCGCATTCGGCCAAGTTCTTCCGTCGCTATTGAGGAAAGGCCTCCAACTGACGGCTGACCACGATACCCACTCCGGCGCCCTTGGTCATGGGCGTCTCTTCGCTTGTCTAGGTCGACGACCCGTCAACCCCGGCGCCCGCTCAGTGCGCGGTTGTCCAGCCCCAAGGGTCCTAAAGCAGTCAACCGCAAAGGGACGAGCGTATGCGTGCTTTATTCTTTCCTTGGCTTAGTATGTGCGAGGGCGCGGATAGCACCACGTCCTGCCCCTTATGATCATTTCGGGCTTACCCCTGAGAGTCGAGTCCACGACTCACCCCCCGTCCAGATGAGATTTGCGGCCCGTCAGCCGGGGGCTTCACCCCACTGGGAGGATCCCAAGGCTCACTTCGGCGCTCCGTCCCTCCAGATTCTAGAAATGGTAGATCTTTGATGTCGATCAACAAGGCTATCGAGCGGTGATGAGATCGTCGAGCCTTGTACCTCGACCGTTGCTCGGAAGGGGGAGATCTTGATATATAAGACCTTGATCTCGCAACCTCTAAGGATGCCTTTCTTGATTCACCACACCAGTCATCCAGTCTTCCCTGAACTAGAGCCTGCTCATCACCATGCACAGCAAACTCGCCGCCATCGCCGCCCTTGTGGCCACTGCCAAAGCGCAGTGTGCTGCCACCCTCACAACCGAAACCCACCCCGCCCTGACATGGCAACAGTGCACATCGGCTGGTAGCTGCAGCACCGTCAACGGCAAGGTCGTCGTCGACTCCAACTGGCGATGGGTTCACGACGAGTCGGGGACCAACTGCTACAGCGGCAACGAGTGGGACACCAGCCTCTGCGCGGACTCAACCTCGTGCGCTTCCAAGTGCTGCCTGGACGGTGCTGACTACGCTGGAACATACGGCGCCACCACCTCAGGCAATGCCCTGAGCCTCAAGTTCGTCACCCAGGGCCCCTACAGCACCAACATTGGTAGCCGATTGTACCTGTTGAAGGACGACGAGACCTACCAGGGCTTCAAGCTGCTCGGCAACGAGTTCACCTTCGATGTCGACGTTTCCAACCTACCGTGAGTCCTTCTACCGTTCCCGGAGATAACGGGACTTGTGACCTAACTTAGGTGATAGTTGCGGCTTGAACGGTGCTCTGTACTTCGTCTCCATGGACCTCGACGGTGGCAAGGCCAAGCACGCCGGCAACACCGCCGGTGCCAAGTACGGTACAGGTTACTGTGACTCTCAGTGCCCTCGTGACCTCAAGTTCATCGACGGCAAGGTACGTCTACCGATAGATAGCGCAGAACGCAACTCGAATCTGACCATGTGCTCTCTAGGCCAACGTTGAAGGCTGGACCCCATCGACCAACGACATCAACGCCGGCGTCGGCAACCTCGGTGCCTGCTGCGCTGAGATGGACATCTGGGAGGCCAACAAGGTCTCGACGGCCTACACCCCCCACCCCTGCTCCAACTCGGCCTACCACTCGTGCGAGGGCGACTCGTGCGGCGGCACCTACTCGGCGGACCGCTACGCCGGCGACTGCGACCCGGACGGATGCGACTTCAACAGCTACCGCCAGGGCGACGAGAGCTTCTACGGCGAGGGCCTCACGATCGACACGACCAAGAAGGTCACGGTCGTGACGCAGTTCATCGAGTCGAGCGGGGCGCTGAGCGAGATCAAGCGCTTCTACGTGCAGGACGGCAAGGTCGTGCCCAACAGCGAGAGCACCATCTCGGGCGTCGGCGGCAACTCGATCACGGCGGACTACTGCGACGCGCAGAAGACGGCGTTCGGCGACACCAACGTGTTCAAGCAGCGCGGCGGCCTCGCCCAGATGGGCGACGCCCTCGCCGACGACATGGTCCTCGTCATGTCCATCTGGGACGACCACGCGGCCAACATGCTCTGGCTCGACTCGACCTACCCCGTCGACTCCACCTCGGCCGGCGCCAAACGCGGCACCTGCGCCACCTCCTCCGGCGTCCCCTCCGACGTCGAGTCCCAGAGCCCCAACGCCAGCGTCATCTACTCCAACATCAAGTTCGGGCCCCTCAACTCGACCTTCACCGGCTAAGCGCCGCGGTCCGGATCTACCGACGGGGAGGAGTAGTGTTGTTGTTGTCTATCGTCTATTTTTGGCTTGTTGCGTTCTCTCGCCATGGGTCGGTCCTTGGGATAAGGAAGTAGAAAATTCGCCGGCCAAGTTGGGAATGGTAAAAAAAGCTCCGCGCTTTTTCTTGTATATAGTTCCCCCCCTCTTTCACCCCGTCATGATATAACGTAACACCTCTTGCATTCACTGATCTGCTTCTTGGCTCCCTTTTTTTGGCTGAGTCTCGCATGGTCTTTGACTCTTTCCGTACATAGAGTATGCATATTTCATGTTCCTACTTAACTGCTCTTGTTCCGATGTGACCTGATCTCTCCACCTGATATTGATATTGAATAACACCTTGTGTCCTGGGTTAGACATGAAAATATGATACGAGTTGGTACTTATATTCATGGCCTGATGACTGGTTGATTTAGGGGATCGGTTTGAAGAGAGCGCACGTTAGGATGATGGGGTGTTGGGGTCGTGGTGTGCTTCTTGGGGATACTGAGATTGGGCTGATGTGTTGGACCGGTTGAAATCATCGGGGAAGAGGGGGGAAATGAGGGGAACTCGAGGGATGTTGTGGCGCGGTATCTGTGACGAAAGAGCGAATAGAAAAGAAGGGAAAAGGGGGAAAAAAGAAAAGGTATCGGAATGAAAGTGAGAGGTAAAAGTTACGCCTTTGATCCAAATGGGGGCCCTTGTCGTTAAATTCGATCCAAAGCTACCGTCCAAGCTATGAAATCCATCTCATTTTGAATCACAATATGGCGGTATTTACTACTTTTCAAGCAAGGTGGCGTCACCGTAGTTCGCAGCCAGATTGAAGACGACAATATTTCATGGCTGAATACGTAAGTAGAGGCACAGATATTCGGTTAGAGAAGCGCGATTACCGCCATCTAAGTATCTATCGGGTTGGAATGCGGCTGCGTCAGCCGGCGTACCAGTATCTATCTACATGTCACACAACTAAAATACACGAAGTGAAGTTTCTTTCTCGACAAACCCGCAGCATAAATCAAGGCCCAAGCGGTGTCTCGAACGCGTACTCGGACGCCCCAGCCCACTGCAGGTACGAATTGCCGGCGGCCGCGTAGCGATCGACGGGGAGGAAGCTCTCCAGCTCCGTCGTGACGCACCCGCGCCGCCCCGTAGGTTCCCCCTCGAAGCGCGCGCGGATCCAGTCCAGCCAGAGCGGCCGCGCAGCGTCGAGCACGGGGACGTGGCCGGCGCCGTTGACAACGAGGTACTCGAGATCCGCGCCCGCGCTCGCCGGCAGCGCGGCGCAGGTCTCGCGGACTGTCTTCGTCGTCACGTCGAGGGGGATGACGGCGTCGGCGGTCCCGTGCACGACGAGCAGGGGCCCCGCGAAGGGCCGGCGCCCGACGTTCGCGAGCGCCGCGTACGCGGGGACGTACCACGTTTCGTTCCACGCGGGCTCGATGACGACGCTATCGTCCGGCTCGGCGGCGTCCAGGAACAGCGCCTGCGACACGCTGATGCCGCCTTGGATTTGCCGCAGCAGATCCGTGCGTGCGAGCCCGAGCGGCGTCAGCCACGCGCGGGCGTCGAAGGACGGGAACACGCCGCGCAGGAACAGGCTGATCCACGGCAGCAGGAGCCGCGGGGTGCCGGTGAAGAGGTCCGTCGTCGGGCTCGCGGCGACGGCGCCGCGATATCCGGGTTTCAAGTCCGCGAACTCACCCCCTTTTCCCTCCTCCTCCTCCTTTACCGTTTCTGATTCTTCGGACGTTCCTTCCGCCAGCACCTCCGCGACACCCCACGCGACACCGCCGCCCTGGCTATGCCCGAACGCGACGAACTCGGCTGCCAGCAGGCCCGGGAAAGCCGCGTGCGCGGCGCGCAGCGCGTATAGCCCGTCGCGGGCCCCAACGCGCGACGCGAGGTACTGGTGCGGGATGGCGCGGCCGTCGAACCCCCGCCCGACGCCGAGGCCGCCGTAGTCCGGCGCCACGACCGCGTAGCCGTCCTGTGCCAGCGCGAAGGGCGCCGCGTGGCCGTACCAGAGGCCGCGGTGCGTCGAGGGCGCCTGGGCCGCGAAGAAACCCGACGTCCCGTGCGACCAGAGGACCACGGGGGCCTTGCCGGTCGCGTTCGCGTTTGAGGTGGTGGTAGTGTGGCCCTGGCTCGTTTCGGCGGGCGAGGATGAGGACGAGGGGAAGACCCGCGGCCGGAAAGGCCAGAGCACGAACGCTGAGGCTGGCAGGACTGTCCCGTTGAGGTCCGCCGTCGTGTACAGGATGCGCGAGAGCGCCGTGTTCGGTGGCAGCGCGAAGGAGCTGGCGTCCGTGTGTTCTTGTACCTTGAGCAGCACCCCTGGTTCTAGTGTTTCGGTGCCGTTCCCCGCGTACAAGTCTCCGAGGTCGTAGAATGCGTCCTCGGCCACGCCGCCGTGCGCTAGCTGCGACTCGTCGAAGCGCACTATGTTCTCGATGTCTGCGGCTGCCGATGCCGAGAGCCCGGCGGCGGCAATCTGGGCTTTGGGCAGCGTGAATGTGGAGTTGAAGCCTGCTGATTGGAGTCTGGTGGTGGCAGTGGTGTTGGGGGTTGTTTGTCCCCGGGCTAACGCGCCTCCCAGGCACAGGGCCAGAGGTAGCAGGTTCCGGTGCGTGTGCATTGTGGTCCGTGGTGATCTCGTTCTTCGTTTTTCAACTGGCAGGTATCTTCAACTTTCCTCGCCGTGATGCGAGAACATCAACCTCGAGGACCGAGGAACTCATCCCTCTTAAACCTTCCACAACTCCACAGTCTCGCGAGCCCGTATTGTTAATCATGGCGATCCTCGCCGCAGATTCAGACCCACGATGATGACAATTGGGATCCCTTCCAGTCTACGGCGGGAGATGCTTAGATAATGGCTGTGACCGTTGTTGGTTGTTGGTTTCGTCGTCAGTCCGGAGGATGATAGCACGGACACTAGTCGAGACACCATTTCCCCTTTTGAGGAACAGATGGGGATTGGATTGGTCAGTCGAGCACTAGCCTAGTAGTGGCCTCGTCTCCCACGGATCTCCGGTTACGTGAACTTCTTTGCGGTTACGTGATTTTGGAACGACGCTATTCACGCTAAGTACTAACATGACTTCCCAATGAGGGAAATGGTGTTATACAGCACTGGAGTCGATTTCTAAGAGTCCATAGTAACCGCCTGAAAATATTCCCGACAAATATGTCTAACAGAATCCTAAGCCATACGCAGGCATCTCCTACTGTATGTCGTCACGCTTGGCTATTTTTGTGGAAAGTCAGGCCTTATTCATGCTATACGGCGGCCCGGTCGAAGAGGAGTGGATTGAGTGAGTATTGCATATGTTCTTGGGGCGTGTTTCTATCTAGGATCCTAAGCTTGAGGGATACTCCCTTCAAAAAAACATTAAGTCGGTTGATGACCAGACGTAATATGTTCGCTCTTCTTCCTATATAAATGAAGATCGCTTGTGAATTGCCTCGACATTCGACCAATCCCGGCCGCATTGTCCGATTGCGGCGGTGTCTCTTGATATTTCTGACACCAAACTCACGCTGGAGTCAAGCTTCTACCAAATGTGTGACTAGGTAGGGCTGGGCGGCCAGATGAAACAGATAAGTCAGGGAATAGGGTATTGTTAATGTCCACATGAAATCAGATGCAACCCGCGGCTTACAGTAATGTGGTGTTAACGTATATGCCTCTCCCGAGGGCCCGGCTTATTAGATTATCCCCTCCAATATACACGCTTAGCCCGATGGCATGCAAGTCTTTGTAATATGAGAAATTCCTCTAAATCAGGCGCTTAACGCTAAACAGGCATCAACCGCAAGACCAACCCTGTATTCACGTCAGTAAGTCAAAGAGTACGTGTGGTTTTGTGTAGACTACTAACCTTCCTTCTTTTTGGTGGACAACATCACTGATGATTTCCCGATCTAGGTCTGGGAACATGCCCGCCAGGGTTTCAACTACGTTATTATGCTCTGCGCGTTGTAATCGATGTGCTTCCGCAGCTTCAGCACTTGCTTGCCTAGCAGCAGCTTCCTGGGCTGATAGCTGCTGTCGTAAGGCCATCGGTTGAGCTTGGGCGTCGGGATTTGGCCGTGTGGTAGGCCGCGTGCTTGCCCGCGGCAAGGTGGAATTTAGCTGGGGAGCATGGGCCGGTGTGCTCGGTCCCGCAGCACCGGGTTCCTCAGAAAATATCCTACCAATGGAGGACAACGGTTTTTGAATGGTACGAAGTAACCCTGTGATGGCCGGGGCCTCGTCACCTGACTCCCGTTCGTCGCGAGAAGTGGACCGCCGTGGCGTTCTAGAGCCATCTAGCTCAAAAGAAGGCCGTGTCGAAGAGGACTCCCTTGGATACAGCCCACCTTTTTCGGATAGAGTGGTAGGTGACCGAGTAGCGGACTCTTCTGCACGGTGTTTTTCGGCGATGGCGGAGACGGCTGCCTCTACGTTTTGCTCGAAGTCTTCGTCTGATATCGTCAAAGTAGTGCGATCCATGTTCTCGACAAACTGTACAGCACCCATCTGGAAATAGTACGTAAGAGACAGACTACTACGGATTGCGATACGTTGATTCTTACTAGAGAGGAAAGATAGTAGCCAGCTTCGCCGCCTAGTTTCTCTTGGTTGCGAAAGCGTAGAATATACTGCACATTGGATACGAGGTGATCCGGATTGGCCCGAAGCACAACATAAATGAGCAGAGGCATGAAACTATCAGCTGATGAATCCGATTTGTTATGCTTGAGAAGGCCTAGTCAATGTGTAAGCCTGATGACTCTGTTGCTCACCCCATCTAAGAATACTTACCAAATATGACTTTGCAACAATTAAGCACACAGATAATCTTATCTCGAGGCGCTCTATAAGACCTGATCTTTAAGAGTTCTACTACGGTTAGCACTGGCTGCAACGTCGTCTATGTTTGTGGGACTGACCTTGCTGAGCTAGAATAAGAAACCTCTTCCCGCTATCTGTGATGGGCGGTATATCCAAATGTTCTTCCCTAACCCATCCGTAGATGTTGATCTTCTGTGCCAGGATATCGTCTCTCTCGACATCTTCCTGGTGCTGTCCCTTCCGGCCAGGGCCCATCGGCGGGTCTCCTCCGCGCTTCTTTGGTTTTGCACCCGGAATAGGTTGTGGCGCAGGAATAGCTGGTGAAAAGGTTTGAGTGTACAGTCGATTCATAACGAGCTTTTCCATGCCTTCGCGAGCATTATCGAATTCGGCGTCCGAAACTTCCCGCCAAACCTCGCATTGAGCCATTTTATTGGCGATGAAAGCGAGAAAGTCGCCAATAATCTTGACCTGCTCATGGACCATCCACTGCCGTTTCCCGAACTCGTTTAAGAAGGACTTTAGGTACCGTGCCACAGGGTCCGCTTTCTTGTGCTTCAACTGCTCCAAGAAGCGGTGGAAATCGAAAGGTAAGGCCGGTTCTGGCTCGGGCTCGGGCGGTGGGGGGCGATGAAGGGTCGTTGTGGACGAGACAGGGGATTCTGTAGTCACTAGCCTTTCCTCCAGATGCCCATCCTTTGGGGGTACTGGAGGACCCTGGTCATGTTTTAGTTTCCCCTTAGAACGTGCGCTTGTTGGCGAAGTGTTTGAAATCCTCAGACCCTGCATTTCTTGAAGCTGCTGTGCGATACTTGGAGCTAGTGGCTCGAGACTCGACTTTCTGGGAGGATGTTGTATTGGGGGACTGGCTAGATGAGGTGAGGCGATTTCGAGCCTGGGACTCATGACCTCTTCTTCCCCTGGCCCACCACCATCTTCCGGAAATTGTTCCATAATACTTTGGATCTCGGAGCGTGAGGTGCCCTCTCGCTCATCCTCGCTGGCAAAGCGGGTCTCATCATAGCCAGCGTCAGAGGGGGTCGGTGAAGACCCCGAGCTTTGTCCCTTAGACCTATGTGCTGAATTCGTTCTCGACGGGGTTTGAGAGGTGGTGGGCGTAGGTGGCGTCGGGTCCACGTAGGGGGACGTATTAATAGTTAGGAACTGAGGCTTGGTGGGCTTCAAAGTAGAGACGGAAGATTCCATGGCCTCGGCAGCGAAGTCGGGCTCGTTCAGACGGTCATTTTCGACGTTGTTTTGGTTTTCGGGGGTAGTGGATTCAGGAGGGTTATGCTCTGTTAGACGTGGCATGCCGTGGACGGGTACGTCTCTCGTCGCGAGAGGGGCGCTTTTCCCGCCATTGTCGCTGTTCTGCTCGCTTACCTTCACAGCAGTATTAAGTGGAGAAGGGTCCGAGGCAGAAGTAACAGCAATGGGTGGAGCGGGAGGAGCGGGAGGAGCGGGAGGAGCGTTGTCTGGCAAACCCTCTTCCAACGTCTTCGGATGGCTCATCGCGGGGTCATGGTCGGAGGTGACGATGCCGCGACTCGTGGACTGCTCGTAGAGCGGTTGCTCAGGAGGAGGCATACATAGGATGTGGCGCTCTCTTTATTGTTCCTCGCTATCGTCCTGCCTTGGCTGAAAGCACCAGGGACGCAGAAGATTGTAATAGTGGGAGGTGGGAGAGTGAGAATGGACCGCAAGGGGGAAGAGGTATGTTTGTTTGTTGTATTACCTCTAGGTAGGTAAATTGAGAGGAAGGGTCCTCACCTAGGATTATCTTAGGTACCTATCTTAGTATCTTAGTACGTCTATCTAGGTACCTAGGTAGGGGTTTATTGATGCTGGGATTCGATGGCTGGCGGCGGGAGGGTGTAATGGGCTGTTATCGTTATCGTTCAGTTTGGGTACCTGTAGGCTGTAGCGTATTGTAGATATTTTGGGGGCGGGCGTAAGGCTCTGTCTAGGTACAGTACCTAGCCTAGGTAGGTAACACGGCATACGGCGTACGGCACGCACTGTAGGTAGCATGGAAATGGGCTTGAGCATCAGATAAGCTACCTACATTTACCCCTCCATTTCAAGGTTCCAATGCAAGGCGGTTTCGCCCTAAAAGATGCGGGTACGGGACATCAGGCTGGCTTAATACATACCCCGAGGATAGCGTAGGTACCTCAGTGTAGGGTTAGGTACATATGTAGGTATGCACGCTGCGTTTAAATCCTGTGCCCGTGTCATAAGACAATATTGACCATTGGACATGGGCATGTTCTGAGGTAGATAATTCAACGTGACCGACTACCTAGCATTTATGTCACCTGAATTGCCGATCCGTCTTAATTGTTTCAAGGTTGAGTGAGCGTTGCTACTTAGCATTCAAGAACTAATGATCGTCACGTTACGCCTGCGACGGCTTTGAATAGTTTGTCTAACTACCTAGGTACTTAGGTAAGTAGGTAAAGTCGGTAGCGTATATGTAACATAATAATTCCTTCCGTTGGTTCTAATGAGAAAACATAGTTTATTATTTGTGCACCATTCCCGATCCCTCTGTGTCCATCGAAATTTCCACTGCGTAGTTCTCGTCGGACTTAACAATAAAGTCCGCTCTCGAGGTCGTATCTTTTTAAGTCTAGAAGAACACACAATTTGGCAGCACGCAGTTGGTAAAGTTTGCTCAACTTCCATGCTGTCAACCAATATATTATTGTCAAGAACGGGGCTAACTCTATGCTCTGGCTAATGTATTACTCTCAACTTGGAATCGCAGGTCCATACTACGTACTTAAATCTACCTAGGTAGATATGGGTGCATATTTCGAGAGAGAGCTGTTGGTTGAGTAATGGGCACGCTGAAAAGTGACGCAATTCATATATGGGTCCGGATACTGCCCGGGTTTCTCAGATTAAGTACCTAGCCCTGCTTAGTCTTACACTAACCTAGGATGTACCTACGCGGCGCGGCAGAGAATGCAGAGAGAATGTAATAGTAATTACCGGGCGATCCATTACACGTTACCGAGTACTTACACATCACATATTACACAGCATAACGCCGTTAGTACCTCTCTCCAAATACTACTTCTACTTAGTAGTACTAGTAGTATAGGTAGTGTAATCGAGTGTGCAGGTAAGCCAACCGGATTTCCACGTGCGACCTACCTAACCTAGGTACTGATCTCATGTGCTACTTACTACCTATCTCTGTCGTTGCATCTTGTCTCTTGTCATATCAACACCATAGCTTGTCTACACTGTTTCATTTAGTCTAATCGAAACAACCCGACCCCTGATTCGGGGGTGTCACTCGTTTACTGTTGAATGCGTCTCTCGTTCTAATCGCGCGGGAAAAATTCGTATCCGAACTTCCCGCCGGCGCTTGATTCCTTGCGACATCCATTCGTTCGTTCGTTCGTTCGCCCGTGTCATCGAAACCGTCCTGCTAGTAGACTAGTAGCCGTGCTTCAAAAGCATTCCGTCTTGCGAGATCATCACCACTAAAGTTTACGACACGGCCTTGCGGACTAGCGATGTTGCCACGGCCGCCGCTTTGCGGTTCGATAGGATTCCCTCTTTGATTTAATACGCGTTATGTCTCCGATGGGCCAGCCTCCCGGCCATGACGTAGAAACAAAAAATACCGAAAGTGAGAGTTCTGAGCGGGCGTGGGAGAAGTGGCCGCGTAGGCAATGTCATGTTCTGAAAACGACGATATATGACTGTACTACTAGGTGGTACCAGACGCTTTTTCTTGAGGCCATACTTCGGCAGAAGCCTCTGAAACCATCCAAAGACGGACGCCATGTCCCCCTGCCTCTCGACGACCGTCGCCAGCCTCTCGTCGATGAGAGGCGCGGCCATCCTTACATATCCAACACCATCCGCACGTCCCGGTACACTATTTATGACTTTGTGCCGAAACAGCTGATCTTCCAGTTTACGAGGCTATCCAATGCCTACTTTTTGGCGATCGGAATTCCTCAGACCGTCCCGGGATTGAGCACCACCGGAACCTATACCACCATCGTTCCTTTGCTCTTCTTTGTATTTCTAACTATACTGAAGGAGGGCTACGACGACTATAAGCGACATCGCCTGGACAAGCTTGAAAATGCAAATCCGACCACCGTTTTGAGGCCGCGTACCGTGGAAGTAGTCCCGAGAGCGGGAAAATGGCCATGGTCTGAGAAAAAGCCTCCGACCATAAACTATCATGCTGAACCGGACAACGATGATAAAGATGACGACTACCGCTGGGCCCGGGTGGAATGGAAAGATGTCAAGGTTGGGGATATTGTCAAGCTTCGGCGTGATGAGGCAGTTCCCGCTGATATAGTTCTCCTTCACGCAACTGGTGAGAACGGTATAGCCTATATCGATACCATGGACCTAGATGGTGAAACCAACCTCAAGAGCAGGGAATCTCTTCGTGACTTCAAGGACTGCGATGCAATAGCTGGACTTCGGTCAACCGTGGCTGAATTTGTGGTCGAGGATCCCAACCCGGATCTATACAGTTTTGATGGACGAGTCGCAATCAACGGCAAAACTCTCCCTCTCACTTCAAATGAAGTCATTTATCGTGGGAGCACTATGAGGAACACGAGCTGCGTCATCGGTGTGGTCATCAATACTGGAGAAGAATGCAAGATTCGCATGAACGCGAACCAACACCCGGAGGCAAAGAAACCGGCACTTGAAGCGATGGCGAACAAAATAGTTATAACACTCGTCTTCTACGTCATTGTTCTTACTGCTGGCTGTTCCGCCGGCTATGTCATATGGCGAGCGGCGACCGAACGCAATTCATGGTATATCGCCGACGCAACGGTTGGGCTCAAAGAAATCATCATTGGCTATGCAATCCAGTACAACAATATTGTTCCTCTGTCGCTGTATGTGACACTGGAGCTGACGAGAATTGGCCAGATGCTTTTGCTGAACGGCGACATAGAAATGTACGATGAAGTAACTGATACACCAGCCCGATGCAATACGAATACCATCCTCGAAAACCTTGGGCAAGTCAGCTATGTGTTCTCTGATAAGACTGGCACATTGACCGACAACGTTATGAAATTTCGGAAAATGAGCATTGCCGGAACGTCCTGGCTTCATGAGATGGACCTATCCGAGGATCAGGAAATAGCCGAAAACTCTACTGCTACGCAGACACACTCGCCAAGGAAGTCCCACGACGCCAGCAGCGCGCTCTACGAAGATATCGAGTTATTTTCCATTAAATCCCCGAATACGCCCACCTTTCCCCCAAGGAGAAGGTCGTCGCAATGGAGGTCTACCGGCTGGCCTGGTAACCTGCAGCCGGACGTCACCACTTCAGACCTCTTGGAATACATTAGACTACGTCCAACGTCGCATTTTGCGACACGGGCGAGGGACTATATATTGTGCCTGGCGCTCTGCCATACTTGTCTGCCAGAAATAAAAGATGGACGGCTTGAATATCAATCCTCGTCTCCTGACGAACTGGCCCTTGTGCAAGCAGCCCGTGAACTTGGGTATTTAGTAACTCACCGGTCTTCTCAGTCTGTGACGCTTCGTGTCGGTTCGGAAAGTGGGAATGAGACAACTGATACCTACCAGATTCTTGATGTCATTGAATTTAGTAGCAAGAGAAAGCGCATGTCTATTATCGTGCGTTACCCTGATGGGCGAATCTGTCTTATTTGCAAGGGGGCCGATTCAGCGATCCTACCGAGGTTGAAATTGGCCCAACTAGCGAGAGAAAAAGCTTCAGAGGTGCGCAAGAGCGCCGATCTCGAACGCGAGATGGCGCGTCGGAGCGAGCAGTTAGAAGTGCGGAATAGCTTTGGTGGGCGTCCAAGCTTCACGTTACGTCGTAGCTTCGCAACAAACCGAGACAGTCTCGAGGTAAACCAGCTAGCTCAACGACCAGTCCTTGAGCGAAGTAGGTCGGTGGAACCTTCAAAATCTCGGTTTTCCGAAGACAAGACTCGGCCTACTCTTAATATTCGCACTGCGTCTCTAGATGTAGTGAAACGACTATCAAGAACCAGCCCCCTCACCCCCGTACCACCCACCCAAAGCAAATTCAGCTTTCTCGAGGAGTCATCTATTATGGATGAGGGCACCGTTTTTGATCGGTGCTTCCGGCATCTAGACGAGTTTGCTACGGAAGGGCTCCGTACGCTTCTGGTTGCTCGCAAATTTATCCCCGAGGCGGAATATTCAGCCTGGAAGGAGATTTATCACAAGGCAACAACCAGTTTGATAAACCGCCAAGACATGATTGAGGACGCGGGCGAACAAATCGAGCAGACATTGGACCTTGTTGGGGCGACTGCAATCGAAGATAAGCTTCAAGTCGGGGTGCCGGAAACTATCGACAAGCTGCGACGTGCCAACATCAAAATTTGGATGTTAACGGGGGACAAACGCGAAACTGCTATCAATATTGCGCACTCGGCGCGAATTTGCCGCCCTGGCTCCGATATCTTCATTCTTGATTCCTCGAAAGGGGACCTAGAGGGCCAAATTCGCGACATTGTTGAAGACCTACAAAGCGGAACCATTCATAGCGTCGTTGTGATAGATGGGCAAACCCTGGCCTTCGTGGAGAAATCGCCGATCCTTACCGACCTCTTCTATACTCTCATTCCAACCATCGACTCCGTCATATGCTGCCGTGCATCGCCGGCTCAAAAATCCACGATCGTGAAAGCCATTCGGCAACGGCTTCCGAAGGCTCTCACACTATCCATCGGGGATGGGGCGAACGACCTGGCTATGATTTCAGCCGCCCATGTTGGCGTGGGATTATCTGGTAAGGAAGGCTTGCAGGCTGCTCGCGTCGCTGACTACGCTATTGCACAATTTCGCTTCTTGCAACGGCTTCTTCTCGTCCATGGCCGCTGGAACTACGTTAGAACGGGCAAGTTCATCTTAGCCACGTTCTGGAAGGAGATGTTCTTCTACCTACCCACCGCCATGTATCAACGGTATAATGGCTACACGGGGACGAGTCTGTACGAGAGTTACAGTCTGACCGTTCTTAATATTCTGTTCACAAGCTTATGTGTCCTCTGCATGGGCATTTGGGAGCAGGATCTCCGCGCGGAAACCCTCCTAGCTGTTCCCGAATTATATGTCCACGGCCAGCGAAACCGCGAGCTGAACTTTGTTAGATTCATAAGTTGGATCACGGCGGCGGTGATTGATGGTACCCTGGTATGGGTGCTCATTTGGCTCGGCTACAACGTATACGGCCGGCCCCGCGACAATGGTCTCTTTGCCTTTGGCGACCTAGCATTTTCCATCGGCATATTGTGGACCAATTGGAAACTCTTGTAAGTCTTCTCGAGCCAAGACTTGTGGCAAACCCTCAACTAATTACTCACCAGCATCATGGAAACGCACTACAAGTCGGCCATTATCATGGGCGCGTTCGCCATCACGGTGTCTGGCTGGTGGGCTTGGCAGGCTTTCCTTTCTGGTGTTTACACGCTGCAGCCGAGCCCGTACGATGGCCGAGGCGGCTTCGTCAACACGTTCGGCAAGGATCCTCTATGGTGGTCCTTGCTCTTCGGCGTGTTGCTGATCCTCATCTGTCTGGACATGACGTTCAAGTTTGCGAAACGGTACTTGATCAAGTACGGCCTGTGGAATTGGCCGCCGTGGCAAAGGAGAGACGCGGACGATAGCCCCGAAAACTGCGAGAATTGGGATCGCCAGCTTTGGCAGGAGCTGGAGCAGGACCCGGTGGTGCGAGAGCATCTGCGACAGGCTCTGCTCGACGAGCAACAGGGTCGTCCAAGGACTATGGGAGACGGGGACGAGGAAGCGAATTTGGAGGGGAGGAGCTGAGGTATGGTGTAGGTTGCATTTGCCATGGCGTTTGGGTGTTGGTATGCATTATGACCGATGTGATGCATGAAGGGGGGAGCATTGGATAGAATTTTCTTTCTTCTTTCTGGATACGTTTTTGTCTATTTTGAGACACCATCTTTGGATTGAGTATTATGCGGACAGATACCCTGTATCTTATGATAGATCGCACTGCACATACCGTACTATTGCTCTTGGACATAGATAGATATCTTTAGATTTTATATATATAATGTCATTGCTCTTATTAGATACAGGGCTCTTGTTTATCTTTAACTAACATGAGATGGAAGATGATGATTATCTAGGACTCATATGAGGAAGGAACTTTTGCGAGCCTGCTAATGGGGCTCATTATAGGTTAGGTACTATGTTTACGAGGTCTTATGTGTTAAATATCGCTTATTATATTAAACATAACTAACAAACATCTACTTATTTGTAGATTGGCCGTCCCTTACCCCAAATTTTTACTTGCTTGTGTGCGCGCCTCCGTGCCATGCTCACTCTACTCCCTCCCCATCTACCTAACCTAGGCACCTCCCGACCTGAGAAACTCGAAGACCACGTGCGCCCCGAGCAGCATCATCGCGAAGTCGATGGCGGGCTTGTCGGACTGCAGGACGCCCTCCTCCAGCGCATGGGCCGCGGCCGACGCCAGCCGCGCCACCTTCTCGGGCGACTGCCGCGGGATGCACTTGCACCGCGCCGTGTGCGTTATCTGCGCCGGGACCAGGCCTGTGCCTAGCGTTGCTGTGCAGCCTGTGTCGGGGCGGCGGACGGTCGAGGCGGAGGGGGGTGTGGGGGGTGTTTGGGGGGACATTTTGGGGGTGGGGGGTTGGTTGTGTATGGGGTTTCTGGGCTTGGGATGGTGTTGATGGGATGGGGTGGAGATGGTGATGGTGATGAGGATGGGGATGGGGATGGAGATTGACAGGCGGTGAAGAAGGGCTTTTATAGAGCCTCGCTTGTTCGTGTGTTCATCTAACATTGGGGGAGTTTTCTTTCATCGCACGGATACAATGGCGTTGTTGGAAGGGGACTTGACCTGGTCAACTTGATTGTTTTGGAGCATCGCGTTTGATGTACTACGGGCGATGTGTTTGGCGACGATTCTTTGTGCGCTTTGGTAACGGGGAGGCGAGTAGAGCTAAGACCATGTCGTTGTTGTCGTTGTTGGGTATTCACCTTAGAAGTAGCGAATCGACAATTCCGTTGTGTGTAAGTTGGGAATGACGTTTTTCATTGTCAGGCCCTCAAGAATTGATGATTCCGTTGCTCTCATTATGCTCTTTATCTTGGCGTAGGTAGCGTATTATTCTCACCACCTACTTCGGGCCCTTATTATGTATGCCCTTATGCCCCTTTGATCGGAGTTCTTTTTCAGTCTCTGCTAGCTTGTCTCTTCTACTAGTACAGTAGTTTTTCTTGGGGAAAATTAGCGCGCTGCACTAGCACGTCCTGATTTACGTTAGTCAGGGCATTCATTACTAGTAGTAGAAGCATCGTCCGGACGGGTGGATGCTTGATTTCGGTGGTGATGGAGGCTACATTACACACAGTACATGTTAGCCCTAGTGCTACCTGACATGTGAGATGTCGGAACTTAAAAGCTCAAGGCCAAGGAATAAGGTAGCCGGATTAATAATACTCAGTGACGTAATCTACTTACTAAGTATTCACCGGGCCATTTCCCGAAGTTACAACCCGTCGAACGCCGGAAGCCTCTGCCAGTCAATTGCCGCGGTGCGGTGTCAGTTCTCGGGCAGTACTCGCCCAGAACTCGCCCACATACCTAGGTACCGATCGTCGCACATGGACCACATGGGCCACATGCAGCACACCGGTGTCAAATTACCTACTGGCGCTGGCGCTGCTGCATGCTTGATTCCGGATTGGGAGTGCACAATGCGACCCTCATGATACCGCTAGAGAGTCCACTCTGCCGGTATTATTGCTGCCGGGGATCGTTAGGGCGACAACAACCAAGCGTATAAATACAGTGATATATGCCGCACCCGGGTATGGGGGGCCACGATCGCGAGCCGGATTCTCGTGGCAATCCGGAGACAACCGCGGCCGAGAATAACGACGACGCCAGGAATAAGACGAGCTGGAAGATGACTTATCTTCCTTTAGCACTGGCTGCGCTGTCGGCTGGTGTGGCTATTGCTTCCTACAGCCACGCCTCTGACCATAGCACCGAGATACCAGCCCAGGCACAATTCATCGACCAGAAGGCGTTCAATGTTCTGCCCTCTGTGTTACCACCAAGCGAGTTCAACTTCACAAACGTAGGTCGTTTTCCTCGGCGCGTGTATGAGCCGGGACCACAACTAACTATGACTTAGATATTCGTCCCTCCTGGCTACGACCTTGCTGCCCTCAAAGAAAAACCGTTCCACGTCTATGATGATGAATTCTATGACGTGATTGGGCCCAATCCTACATTGACGCTCATCGCACAGAGTGACACGGACCCCATATTCCACGAAGCTACAGTGTGGTACGTATGATGCGAGTTCAACCCATTGTCATGTCATAGAGACCCGAGATTAACTCAATTGCATCTAGGTACCCGCCAACTAATGAGGTATTCTTCGTGCAAAGCGCGGGGGCCGAAGGTACGGGCACAGGTATGTGAGATTACGCCGGCAACCGCTGTTATACCCCCCCACCTATTGGGGAAACTGCAGGCTAAATCATGGCTTTGCAGGTCTGAATAAGTCGGCCATCATTCAAAAGATCAGTCTTGCCGAAGCCGAAGCCGTTTCTAGTAAGCGTAATGCGACGGGTCAAGTCAAGGTTCACATTGTCGACTCCAATCCTATAGTTCTCAACCCCAATGGTAAGCTTTGAAAAGGAGTCTTCTCACGTTGCCAATAGACGAAGGGAAGTAGGCTAATTATTAGCGTAGGAGCGGTGAACTACAAGGACAATATCCTCTTCGCAGCTGAGGGCCAGGGCGCAGACAAGCCGTCCGAGCTTATAATTATGAACCCCCGTGAACCATACAATACTACAGGTGAGTGCTCAAATTCGGCCCTAGATTCGATTGGTAGCCCCTAACGATGATCACCACAAGTTCTCCTGAACAACTTCTTTGGTCGCCAGTTCAATTCTCTGAACGATATAGCTATCCACCCTCGAAATAAGGATGTGTATTTCACAGATCCTATATACGGCCTACTCCAAAATTTCAGGCCGAAGGAAGGGCTGCCACACCAAGTATATCGGTATAATGATAAGACCGGTGCGGTCACAGTCGCGGCTGATGGATTCAGTCAACCGAACGGTTAGCTCTCGGCCGTTCCTTAAATCATCACCGTGATTTGCCTACTGACTCTGTCTCTTAGGCTTAGTATTCTCCCCCAGCGGTTCGCACGCGTACATCGCCGACACGGGGGCTCAAGCCGTCACCTGGGGAGTAAATGCGACTTCTCCAGCCACTATGTGAGTTTACACCATGTACTACCAGAGCCATGTCGCAGGGGTACACGGCTGACGCAGCGCTTAGCTATCGGTACGACGTGGAAGATGACGGGACGTTTTCAAACCGGAAGGCTTTTGCATACATCAATACCGGGGTTCCGGACGGTATGGCGCCTAATATCTATTTGCGTTGTGCGACATGCTGACTAGGTCTTCGATTTGCCAGGCGTCCACGTCGACACGAAAGGTCGCCTCTACGCGGGCTGCGGGGATGGCGTCCACGTCTATAATCCCGCCGGCACCTTGATCGGCAAAATCTTCCTCGGCGGGGCCTCGGCGAATTTCAACTTCGCCGGAGACGGGGGCATGGTCATCTGCGCGGAAACGTATCTCTTCTACGCAAAAATTGCAGTTACTAGCGGTGCGTACACCGGCTTTTAAGGCCACTAAAGCGCGGCCGGATAAATAGCGTTATGGCGTAGAAAGAATAGCGACAAAAGCTCCCGTGAAGAGGAGTGGTGTGTGTACATGCGTATGGCCAGGCATCATGGCGGATTATATATTTTTTTCAGATGCTATATAATTATTTCTTCAGGGAATCAATATACTCCTTCACAATATCCTCGCCGCTCTCGTCCTTGGTCAACCCCAGCCTCAGGGGCGTAGTCGTATCCATGTCCGGCGCCCAGCTCCTCAGGATGCGCTCGAGCTCCGGATTCGTCTCCTCGCTCAGCAGCGCCAGCTTGTCCTCGCCGCCGTGCTTCGCGAGCGCGTCCATGAGCTCCTGGACGGAGACAGAGACGCCCGGGACGTTGATGTGGCGGATGTGGCGCGGCAGCTTGTGCGTGTCCATGTGCAGCACGCGGAACAGGTTCTCCTGCAGGCTGCTCGGGGAGCAGAGGAAGGAGCGGAAGGCGCGGTCGCGCAGCGGGATGACGCAGGGCTCGCCGTGCATGGGCTCGCGGATCATACCGGACAGGAACGACGAGGCGGCGTTGGTCGGCCGGCCGGGGCGCACGACGACGCTCGGGAACCGCAGGATGAAGGCGTCGACGAAGCCCCGCCGGTGCATGTCGTTGATGAAGACCTCGCTCAGCAGCTTGTGCGCGCCGTACGTGCCCTCCGGCGTCGGGATCACGTCGTCCGTGACCCGCGCCGGCAGCGGCTGGCCGTACACGGCCTGCGACGACGAGTAGATGACGCGCACGCCCGGGCTCGCGGCCCGCAGCGCGAGCAGCAGGTTGCGCACGCTGTCCACGTTCACGGCCAGCGACAGCTCGAAGTTCGCCTCCGACCCCGCCGACATGATCCCGTGGAACACGAAGACGGCGTGCAGCGGCTGCGCCGCCGCGATCAGCGACTGCACGAACGCGGCATCGGTGATGTCGCCCTTGATGCACGTCGCGTTCTCCGGGTGCTCGACGCCCGTGGGCACGACTGGGTCTGCGAGGTCCGTCAGCACGACCCTGTACTCTGGGTCGTTGAGCAGGCGCGCCGCGATCAGGGGGCCGACGAGCCCGCCGGCGCCCGTGATGAGGATGTTCTTGGTCATGGTGGGTTAGGAGGGGGTGAATCGGTGTTTCTCTCCCCCTATTATTGGCGGTCTGTTGTTTTTTCTCTTGCTCTCGCAATCGATATTATTTTTAGATTTCTTAAGTATTAGTTGACTACCAGAAAACTACTTAATATGCCCAACCAGCAAGTGTCTTTTAGACGTCCAACCCCTCCGTGACCTAGTTGGGTATCTACCCTCGGGTGCTCGACATCATCGGCTTCGGCCGGGACATCACATCGCGAGGGCCGTGGGGAATGCGGGGTTTGGAGGGGGAGGGGGGGCTTTGGGAACCCATCGTGCGGAGGTGTGTGGGGGAGAGTTGGGGGTCTTTGATGTGAAGTCATATACTAGTAGGTTAGTTACCTGTTAGTGTAGAGTTGGTCGATGTGGAAGTTGGAATTGGCCGATGCTTCGCTAGTGTCAGTTGCGTGTATGTAGATTCTGCGCCTCGGATCGGGGTAGATAGCTGTGACGTCATGTTGTCCCTTGAACTGGAAGTTTAGGGCTTAAAGGCGGCCTAAAGTAGTTAATTCGTTGATAAATGTTAACTGAGAAGACGTAAATACTACTTGACTCTATGGGATATGGTATGGTTACGAGTGTGGTTCCTAACCCCACAAATACCTACCTAGCGCTGACACAAGTAGACAACTCGAGAGTTAGTTTTCAGCGTCCCGAGAGGTCCATTAGCTAGGATGATAGAAACATATACATTTGAAAATGGCAACTTGAATCTGGAAGCGGAACTTAGGGAAATCTTATTGGTTTTCTGATGTCGTTCGATGGCACATTTTCGACTTTAACCTGGCCATCTCAATGCCCTTCGGCCTTCGGTCTTGGATAAGTGCGGCTCGGCGTTCCCGGGGACAACCTAGGTTAGTCAACTGAAAAACATGAGGAATGAACGGAGACTGACTGATTTTGAGAATATCATGAAATGTGAATAGCAAATGCACGGATATTATACCGCGAGTTTTTCATGCCAACACCGGATATATGAATTTGATAGTGATCGAAGGAGGTAACATGATGTTAATAGGCGTCATCCATTCTGCTCGGACTATCCATAAGTTGCGAACACCGAAAAATGCAATACCACGGTGTTCTTTGTATGCCGACCTCCCACCTGCGCAGATACCTGGGGCCTCGTTCGGATAGCTAATGCGAGCCGCCTAGTAATGTCTAGCCGTGATGATGGGACGTCAGTGAACTTAGTCACGACCTCATGAGCGAGAGAGTAAGCCTCCCATAATATAAATAATACGTTCCTCTCGGCAATAGAGAATAGGCTCATCTAACTCATTCGCATCGAACTTTTGAACAGCTTGACCCTAAACCAAACAGCTAGGAACGCTAAAACAATGGCATCATCATCATCTGCTCCTCGTACGTATTATTTCATGTCTCATATATACTCTATAGCTGTATGAGCGGCTTCCAGCCCTCTGGTCTCTTGCGCATGCAAAGTTTTTTTCTCCCTTTTTTTCTCAGCCTACAATACGTAAACTAATTCTATAATAGATGTCCTTATTGCCGGCGCCGGTTTAGGCGGCCTAGTACTAGCACAAGCGCTTCGAAAGCAAGGAATCTCCTATGAAATATTCGAGAGGGACAGGAGCGAACGGGAAAGGCGACCGGGCTGGGTCATTGGGCTGCATCAGTGAGATATTAACGTCCATCTGCCCAGGTCTTCGAGAATCAGCGACGTTAACCTAGCGACAGCATGCTTGATGACCTCAAAGCGTCCATCCCGGAAGATTTACCGCCGATCTCCTCCATAAGCAATCTGCTCCCGTTGACCAAGTACCACCCGGAATGCGTTTACTACGACCCCGCGAAGCCGCACATGCCCAAGATCGGTGTGCGCGGCGACGACTCGGAGTGGGTTATCCGCGCCGCGCGCCACCGGATCGTCGAGTGGCTGGGCACGCACATCCCGATCCAGTATAACAAGAAGATCGTCGACATCGAGGAGATCGGCAGCAAGGTCAAGATCTCCTTCCAGGACGGCACGTCTGCCGAAGGCGACATTCTCGTTGGCGCCGAGGGGGCTCGGAGTGCTAGTGCGTATAACTCTGCTGCCCTATTTTGTTCTGGTGGTGTGTTAGGCGAAGCTGACTTGCGGAATAGCCCGGAAACATATTCTCGGGGGCCAGGACCCGATCCAATTCCCGCCGATGGCGATCATACAGGGCTCCTGCGTTCTCCGCGGCGAAGAGATGGACGAACAGCTGCGGCTGGGCCACTCGCTGTATATGGTGGACATGAGCTCTATCAACGGCTCGACTATGATTCTCCTCGTCACGTTAGTGGAGATGTTCCCCGACGGCGATTCGGGGAGGATTGGGTGGGGTTTAATATGGCCCGATGAGTACGCATCCCGGCATCCATTACGCTAATTATCTGTCCTGCCTGGGCCCGCCTCCGCGTCGCATCTCCGGACGCTGTGTTGAGATTCGCGTTCTTGACCGCTAACCGTTATTCTGACCAGGGGTGCTACGAAGGAGGACTTCTGGGTTTACAGCGCTACCGGCCAGGAACAATACGACTTCGTAGTTGAGAAGACGAAGGGCCTGCCGGCCAAGTACCTCACTACCATCAAGAGGTCAGAGCCTCAGTCAACTATCCCGACACTCAGGCTCGTAAGCAAAACCCAAACCGCCCCTTGAGGCCTTGGGGGCATCACGGCTGATTTGCGTTTTAATGGTATAGCATACTCTCGTCATGGACTCGATGCCAACGGGGCGAATCACATTACTAGGCGACGCAGCCCACGCCATGACACCTTGTAAGTGCACAATATATATCCCCCGTCTCCGCGGGTAAAGCGGGTTATTAACAGTTTGGCGTAGTCCGTGGCGAAGGCGGCTTCCACGCGATATCGGATGCGCTGAACCTTGCGCGGGCCATCGGCAAGATCGATAAGGATGATATTGAGAATATCAAGGAGGTCTTTGGGCCGTACCAGGTCAATATGCTGGAGCGAGGCAAGGAGGCGGCCAGACTCTCCGAGGAAGCCTTTTCCGTAAAGCGAGAGGTTGGCAGCTCTGAGTTCTATATGGCTTGGGGACGTCCTATGGGCCCCCTGCCTGATGAAGACTCCGCATAGTTGTGGAAGAGGTGGAAGGTCTTTTGTATACTAGGAAGATATGTATAGCTAGCTTATATAGGCTGGTTATCGGCTTGAGTGGTTAGTTAATAGCGAGGCGGTACGTCAGTGTCGACCGCCGGAAATAATTCGAATTTGTGTTAGGGTTTTAATATAGTCGACCCTATCGTCGTTGTGGTTGGCAACTCGTGTTTTATTCACGACTGACCAATCTATGTTAGCTCATAATAGCAAGAAAACATCTGAGATGACTATAACTTACCAGAGAACTACGGCTCCTTTCCGTGCTAGGAAATTGAGGATCCTGTATCCACGATGCCCGTGCCGATTCCCGTATCCCCTGAAATTCGCCACATATCGGGGCGTGCGGTTCCGTCTTGTCTTGGTCCGAACAAACAGCAAGTACCGCTTCTCTGGGAAAAACAGTAAATATATCTCCAAGGTTTGCTTATCGCTGACAAGGATAGTCATCTTGATCTACTTCCACCTCGTGTATGACTTGACGTTCGAGGATGCGGGTGATACTGAGTCGAGTCCGTTGCGTAGCTTCGTGCTCTTCCCCCAGTGTTTCTCGCTGCCCGGCAAGAGTTTGGTAAAACCAATCCAGAGCCATATCATAATTTCCTAATATCTCGTAAGAAACGCCAATATTACCCATACTCGTAAGGGTATCTTTGTGCTTTTCTCCTAGGGTTTCTCGCTGCCCATAAAAAGCCTGATAGAACCAATCCAAACCTATATCATCTCTGTTTAACTCACAATACACAACGCCAATATTATGTATGGTCTCTAATGTGTCTTGATGTCGTTGGCCAAGGGTTTCTTGTTGTCCTGCAAGGGCTTGTTCGTGCCACCTTAATGATTCCGTATATTTGCCTTGGGAGCATAACACTGAGCCAATGGACCTCGTAGTTTTCAATGTATCTCGGTGCTTTTTCCCAAGGGTCTCTTGCCTTCCGGCAAGCACTTGGTAGAACAGGTCCAAGGCCATATCGAGTTTTCCTGACTGCCAAAAAGCAATAGCGATCCGAGTCATTCTATATAGTGTAGTCTCATGCTTTTGTCCAAGGGTTACTTGTTCCCAAGCTAGTATTTGTTGGTGCAAGGGTAATGACTCGTCGTATTTGCCTTGATTGTCTAATATAGAGGCCATATAATCCATAGTCTCTAGCGTTTTTTTGTGGCTTTCCCCGAGTGCCTTTCGCTGGAGAGAAAGTATTCGGTAGTGCCACCTTAAGGCATCGTCAAGTTCGCCTCGATCTCGACAAATGTCCGCAAAATTAGACATAACTCCTACTATATATTTGTGCTTTGCAACGGCTGTCATTCGATCCCTAGCCATAGATTGCTCGTGCCAAACTAGGGCTTTGTCATATTGGCCCTGTTCGCCGAAGATGGTCGCAATTCGATACATAGTTGCTACCGTCCTGCCGTGGTTTTCCCCTAGCGTTCTTTGTCGCGCGGAGAGCACCCGTTGGTGCCAATGTATGGCCTCTTCGAATTTGCCTTGGTCATGGAAGACATTGGCGATGTCGTTCATTACATTTATAGTCAAGACGTCATTTTCCCCGAGCTTCTTCTGTCGACCGGCAAGCGCTTCGAAGAAGAAGCGTAGCGCCAAATCACCGTCTCCTGTCTTTCGTAATATAGCTGCTAGACCTTTCGTTGCGCCCAAAGTTGAGGGGTGCTCTTTTCCGAGTACTTTCTTCCGTGATACAAGGAGCCAGTTGTACCAGTTTGTAGCGTCATCGTATCGCCCCTGAGAAAAGACTTCCCAAGCCAAATCTCCTGCGATTTCCAGTGTTTTCGGATGTTGAATATGTAGTCTCTCGCACGCGTCGGTAAACGCCCAGAGGTACATTCTCTCTGCCCTTTGATAGAGTCCTTGGCCACGGTATAAACCACCAAGCTTATATGCTAACTGCCATTCACCGAATGGCTCAAAATCCGAGTGTAAATAGTGATGATAGTATACGGAGATGTCAGTTATGATTCCATAAGCCCATAGATACCAACCTTCGGCAATTTCATAGACGGTAGACAGAGGACCGTGAGTAACGGAGCTCGAAGGCGGTAGAATACCGGCTTGGGTTGTGGAAGAGCGTAGGAAACCCTGTATGTTCTCTACAGCGTTATCGAGATGAGGAATGATGCGGCGTTCAAATGATGTATATTCATGGCTTCCCTCTCCTCGTTTGAAATTTAACCCCCGAAGAATGAGTTGGATGACATGATTCGCTAGTCGTTGTTGTACGTCTAATGGGAGGCGTTCCCGCGCCCAATATTTAACCAAAGGATGAATGGAGAACGAGCCGTGCCCACCTTTGAACTTCACCAATGAATAAGATGATAATTTGGACGCTGATTCTTGGAAGGTGGTATCTAGTGAGAAGTTAGAATAGCAATTTTTCCAGGCCAGCACACTAACTCACCGTTCTCGGGCCGCTTGCGGCCGAGGCGAAACATTTCTTCGAAAATGTCGTTGTCGGCCAGGAACCCACATAACAGAAGCAGGTCGGATGCCTCGGGGCTCTCCTTTTTGACCGCATCGAACGACACTTCCCATGTCGTGAGGACAGTATCATTCCGGTTGCTCCACATAATAGAGGACCGCTTATATTGTAGTAACATCCTAGCATTCCGCCGGTATAAGTCGAGGTAATCCTCAAGGGTAGGGCAATAGGATTCGGAATCATCAGGAATACGCTGAGAAATATATGCACCAGCTTGTTCAATAGCAAGAGGCAAATATTCAAGCAGCTGTAATAGCTGCAACGCTCGCTGGCGCTCTATACTGTGTCAACACCAATGCATCAACCGAAGCGGTGGGCACATACCACAAGAATTGAGTTCTCGACGGAATCTTGAAATCTTCACTAGGAATGGTAAACCTTCCTCCGGGTTCATTTCTGGAATTTCCATGACGGTTCCGTAGCTTAATAACCCCCGTCGTCGACTCGTAATGATGATACTACCCCACGCAGTCCTTGGAATATAGTCCATGATGTTAACCGTCTCTGGATCGTCAAGGTTGTCAAAGATGAGTAGCCAGTCTCTGTTTGAATTTTCTGCAAACCAGTTTTTCACTGCCTCCACAGCCTTTAAGGCGCGTCCGTTTGAAGTCATATTATATGCTTCCTTACCAAACACTTCTTGGAGCCCGAGTCTATCGAGAGCCGCCGGTTCAATTGCCTTCCCGACATAGTATCTCCAGAGTCGATTTGCAATCTGTAGAAAGCTATGGCGCGCTGAGTTTTCCGTAGAGCAATCAACCCAAAAAACAGAGCTATAGCTCTTCTGGTGCGAGTAAGCATACTCGAGGGCGAGCTCGGTCTTACCTATTCCGCCTATTCCCTGGAGAACCACAAGGTCGAGCCGACTGTGTTCCTTGTGGTGGCCCAAGGATTTATGTAGGCGTTCTAGGGCGTCGACCCGACCAGTGAATTTATCGTTTCTAAACAAATCCAACTGGAAAGGGATATCATATTCCTCGGGGTTAGGATCTGGGTAATGGGAAGGTTCTGTAATGTCACGACTTCGACCAAACTTTTCTGGATGGTGGATAAGTATTAAAAAAAAAAAAGCATTGCAATTAGGTTTCCTTTCAACTCCACAAACTAGATCACTTACTTCCGTGTGTTGCGGCTTCGAATGCAATAGCAAATTGCCTTGAAAAGCGCCGAAAATTCGGGTCCTGTGTTGATCTGAACTTGTTCAGTCCACGATGATCCGTGTCAAGCTTTACAACGTTTCCATGGGAAGACCTCCCGGCGTTCCGATCGACCGTCTACTTTATAATTAGTCACCGTGAACGGATCCGCAGCTTTGACAACTTACTGGTCCTAGATCGAGGGTCCCGAGCCTTTCTGGCCTCATCTCCTGAAAGTCACATATATAGGGTAAAAAAGGATGGCTTGAGTGAGGGTGCGCATAGGTATTATAAAAATCTGTCTCGAGGCTCATGAGATGTTCTGAACCCGGGGTCATATATTCGAGCAGCGTTGTAGAAGAGCCGCGCCAATACGCCGTACAAGATAGGAGAGACGCGAAGAATGTTACGCCGGTACCGCTATGAGGGACTCCGAGAAAAAGAATCCCTCTCGTCATTGCGGCAACGGGACTAGACTTCAATTTTGCAAGAAGGAGGGTCTAGGCATCAATTAGCAACGGGCACAAGATGCATCGGGGGGGTTAAATACCCGCTTCAAAAGCAGCCCCCCAAAACTGTGTGCTATAAATATGATCGGTCGATTCTTGCCACTCTGAATGTATTAATGCCATATCTAGAAAATTGGGGGAGTTGTAATAGGCACTTACTTTATAGACGCTCTCGACGTCTCTGAGAATCATTTCGGCATGTTCTTCAAAGCTTGCATCGGCAGTATTTGCGTTCCACTTCGTTTGGTGATTCACCATCACGACTCTGATGTTGACGAAGCCCGGTTCTTTTGGTAAAACATCTTTCAGCCAACGTATTTCTGTTCCGTTATCTCTGTATGCCCATGCACTAGCAGGGTTCGAGCCAAGCCCGTGGATTGCAAAGACACTATGTTTCGCTAGTCAGCGGAAGCAGAGGGCTAGTACATGGTATTCTCATACTCGACAACGGCGTTTTCACCAGCATCATGCACTATCTCGATGGGATTGAACGGCGGATATACCGAGTATGGTGCCCAAAGGTCCATAAGAGTGAAAGTGAACACATGAGCTGGTGTAAGAAAATAACACCAGATCAATAAGCCGAGCAAAATCGACCTCGGGACTGCGGCGAAACGTGCGAATGGCCACCAAATCAAGTGTAGTCGGGTCACGAAGAGACTGAGCGAAGTGACGGTGTAGTAGAGATTATAACGTGAAGACGCCGCAACAATGGCGACCCAGAAAGCGAGTTCATATACCAAAGATCTCTCCATGACTTCGAGTAGATTGCTCCCACTTTACCGATTAACTAGTGAACCTGGGACCAACTGTCTACATGGTATAGTCCGAAAGGAATTGCGCGCCCAAACGGTCCTTGGGGAAAGTAGTGTAAGGGCGGGGGAGGGTGGCTATGGGTCTTCGTTCTCATCGTTGGTTGGCGACGCAGCCGCCCGCCCCTAACCTGAAATCGTTGTCCTGAGATCAGTTTCGTTTTCTTGACGTCGCGCGCAGTCGTGCTCAGGCTTCTGCTTAGGATGGTACCTATCTAGGTATTTCCCTATGCGATAACCGGATCACCCTCTCGTGAATCAAACAAGCGAACAAACTAATCGGTTCATCGCCGCTTCAAGCCTAGAGGTTTATAGCTAATTAATGATGTGTTCTACAAGGGTTAGGGACCCACCACACAACTTACCTTCTATAATACTACAACAAAAGCATATAACATGCGTATATGCTGCAAATTAAGCTTAAAAAATATAATAATAATATTTAAAAAAAATTAAATATATTAATTAAGCAGTAATAATGCTTTTATATAGCTAATTTAAATTTATAGTAAAAAATCTATAATTTAATATTTTATTAGTTTTAACTTTTAAACTTATATTAATATTTGCTTTGTTTTAAATATTAAGCTAAAAAAGTATAATTATTATTTTAAGCTTGCTTTTATTTTATATTTAGTTTAAAAATAACTTATTTTAGCTTTTAAAAAAAAAACTATAAGCTAATATAATAAGCATACTAATTTTAATTAAAAAAAAGATTATATAATATAAGCTATATTTAAAATTATAATATTTAAAATAAAAAAAAATAAAAAATAATGCTATAGCTAATTTAAAGCAATATTTATAGTAAATATACTTTATATTTTAAAAGTAAACTTAAATTATAAGTTTGCTAATATTTATAAATTATTTTTAATAATTTAAATAATAGCTAAAGCTTTTTTAAAAGTTAACTAAAAGTAAATTATAACTATATATTAAAGCAAATTTAAGTTAATAAATTTAATAAAGCTATAAATAAAAATAAAACTAGCTTTATTAGTAGCTATAATATTTTATATAAACTATACTAGTAATATTATAATAAAAGCTTTATTTTTATATTTAAAAGTATATAAAAATAATATAGCAATATAAGCTTATTATTTTATTACTTTTATAATAATTTATTTATACTTATTTAAAAGCTAATAGTATATAATATTAGCAATAAATAATTTTATATAAATAATATTTAAATTAAATATAATTTATAAACTAAAACTAATAATAATTTTTATAGCTATATAAATAAAATATTATTTTATAACTTTATATATAATAATATTTTAATTAAAATATAATAAAAAATAAAAATATAATTATTTATTTTTAGCTATATTAAAAAATGTTTAATAATTAAAATATTTATAAAAATAACTAAAAAAACTTTAAAAACTATTAAAGCTTTAAATTAAAACTAAAATATATATTAACTAAAACTAAAAAAATTGCAACTATATATTAAAATTATATTAATATTAGCATATATACTAATATTGCTATAATATATATAAAAACTAAAATTGCTTAAAAAAAAAAATAAAAAATAAAAGTTATTATAGCTTAATATTATTAAAATATAAGCAACTTTTTAAGCTAATTAGCAAACTTAATTATTTTTTATTTTTAATTTAAGTTATAAATAAGCTTATTTTAAAATATATTATAGCTATTATATTATTAATAAGTTATATTAATAATAATAAAGCTAATATAAATAATATTAGCTTTATTATTATAATTAAATAATAATATATAGCTAGCTTTTTTAATATTTAGCTTAAAAAATTTAATATTAATAAAATTTTTATTTTTTTTATAGCTTAAATATTAATTAAAAATATTATAAAACTATTTAAAAAAATTAAAAGTAACTTTATATAATATTTTAATATATAAAGCTTTTTTAAAATATATAAGTTTATTTTTTTTTAGCTAAGCTAATAATTTATAGTTAGCAAATAATAATTATAATATAATTAAAGCTTAAATTGCTTTAAATTTAGCGTTTAATTATATTATAAAGTTAAACTTTTTAAATAGCTTATTATATTTGCTACTAAGCTTAGTTTTTAAAGTAAATAAAAAATAATATTATATTTATTATTTTTTTTTTTTAAATAATAACTTAGTTAATAATTATATTAGCTTTAAAAATAAAATGCTAAAATATTTAATAATTTTATATATATTTAATAAAATATAAAAATTAAGCAAAAGTATATATTTAATTAAAAAAAACTTTAAAAATACTTTTTGCTTTATTTTAATAGTGCTTTTATAGCGTTAGCTTTTTAGCTTTAAATAAAAAAGCTGTTTTTTTTATAAAAATTATTTATTATTTAGCTTATATATAGCTTTTTTTTTATTTAATATATTTATAAAAAGTTTATATTAAATATTTAAAGTATTATTACTAGCAATAAATATTATATATTATTTTAATAATTTTATTTTTATAATTTTTTTAAATTAAATTAGTAATATAAGCTAGATTTACTAAAAATATAAATAACTATTAATAATATTAAGCTTTATTTTAAATAATAATAAAAATAGCAAAAACTATTACTTTAAAATTTTAAAAATTAAAATTAATATATAATTAATATAAGCTTAGTTATTATATATAAAGCTAAAAAAAGTAATTTAAATAATAACTAAAGCATTTAAAAAAAAAGCTTTTATATATTATAATATTAAGAAAATTATAAGCTATTTAAGCTTTTGCTTTATAATAATTTTTTTAAGCTAGTTTTTTTTTTATAGTTTATAAAGCTTTTTAATTAAATTTAATATATATATATTTTGCTTACTTTTTAATTTAGTTTAGCTTAACTTAAAATAATAATAAAACTTTTTTAATAATAATAATAAAATATATTTATTAGTTAATATTAATTAATATATTTATTACTTATTTATTAATATATTAAATATAAGTTTAAAAAAATTTTAATATAAAATAAATTTAATAATAAATAATTAATAAAAC
Organism: Xylariales sp. No.14919; assembly: GCA_002003505.1. Lineage (NCBI taxonomy): Eukaryota > Fungi > Ascomycota > Sordariomycetes > Xylariales > Xylariales sp. No.14919. Next base: position 349,760 of record BDMC01000044.1, read on the forward strand.
TATTTTTTAATATTAAAAAATTAAATATTTAGCTATTTATAACTTGCTATAAAATAATACTTTATATTAATATAGTTAAAATTATAATAATATAGCTAGCTTTTAAACTTTAATATAAAATATAAATATTTAATATTATAATAATTTATATAAATAATATAATAGCTTAAACTAGCTTTAAAAATGCTTTAACTTAAAATTTATTATTTTTAAGCTTATTATAGCTAATATTTATATTAATAGCTTGCTATAATATTTATTTTTAAATATATTATATATTTTTAAAAAATAATAGCTTAGCAAATATTTTTTTATAAGCTAACTTTAAATTAATTATTAATTAATATTTTAATTAATAGTTTTTATTAAAAATAAGCTAACTTTATATTTTATAGCTTATATAATAAAGTTAAGCTTTTGTTATAATAATAATTATATATAGCTATTTTATATTAGCTTAATAAAATTAACTTAAAAAAAATATAAATTTATAATATATTTATATAAAAATTAATATAAAAGCTATTAAATTAAAGCTTAACTAATTTTTAAAACTAATTTAGCTTTTTATATTTATAATTATATTTTTAGCTTTATATAAAAGCTTTTATAAAGCTTTATATTTTTTTTATATATATTTATGCTATATTTAATTTATATAAACTTTTTATTAAATATAATAGTTTTTAATAGCTTTTATATATAGTAATTAATTTAAAAAGCAGCTTATTTATTTTTTTATAAATATAAAATGCTTATAAAAGCTTTAATTTTAAAATAACTTTTAGTTAAACTTATATTATTTAAAGCTTTAATAAATAAAAACTTTTATAATATATTAGTAATAAATATAGCTTTTATAATAATATAATATAGCTTTATAAAGTTAAATAAAATAATATATAGTAATTTTAATTTAAATAACTTATAAAAATAAAATATATTAAGCTTAGCAAAGTTATTAATATAATTTTTATTAGCAAGAAATTATTTTTAAGTTTTATTTTATAATATAAAAACAAATAAAAATTATATTAATATTAATATAATTATTAATATAATTTAAATGCTAGCTTATTTAATATTATATATAAAAAAACTATTAAGCTAAAATATAACTTTTATATATATAAAAAACTTTTTATTTTTATTTTAGCTTTTATATAAAGCTTTTTTAAAAGCTAAAGCTAAATATATTTTAAATAATTATTTGCTATATTTAAAAATTAATTATAAAATATATTTAAGCTATAGTTTTTAAAAAAAAGTAATATAATATATTTATAATATAAGCATAAGCAAAAGTAATATTAAGCTATTAAGCTATTAATTATTAAATATAATTAAATAATATTATAAAATAATTATAAAAAAAAAGCTAAAAGTAAATAAATATTTTATATTTAAAATATCTTTAAATAGCTAGTTAGTAATATATAATATATTTTAATAATAAATTTAAAAAAAAAAAAAATATTTTTAAAAATTTAAGCATATAAATTTATAGTAAATTTAAAGCTAATAATAAATATTTAAAAAAAAAAAAAAAAAATTTTTTTTTTTTTTTTTAAAAAAATTTTAATATGCAAATTTAAAGTAAATTTATAGTTTAGCTATATTATTTTTATTATTAAAATAGCTTGTAAATTTATAGTAAATTTATAGCTTATTTTAGCTATTTTAGCTAAATAGCTATAAAGCTATAATTTAATTATAAAAGCTATAAATATATTAAAAAAGTAATTATATAATAATTTTATAGCATTAAAAAAAAAAAAAAAAATATTTAAAAATTACTAGCTTAATTTTTTAGCTATAGCTAATTAGCTATTAAATTTATATTAAATTTATTATAATTATTTTTTTAATTTGCTATTTATTAAAAGTATTAGTATTAACTATATTTAAAGGTACTTAAGGGCATTTAAAGGCCTTAGCATATAATAATATTATTATATGCAATAGTTTTTATTTTTTTATTTCTTTAGCTTTATATGCTAGCTAAAGTTTTTATATTAAGTAAAAACTTTGCTTATATAAAAGCTTTTTTTTTTTTTTTTTTAAGTAAAACATTAAATATAATATAATATAAAATTATATAAAGCTTATTTAATATTAATTAATAGTTATAAAATATATTATAAATTAATAAAAGTAAAAATAAAGCTTACTTATATAATTTAATATATAAGTTTTTATATTATACTTTAACTTGCTTTGCTATATAAAGCTATTTTAGCTTTATATAATAATTATATTTATATAGTATTTTTTATTTATAAAGCTAAAAAAAAAAATTAACCTTATTATTATATAATATTAAGTTAAGCTAAAAACTTAAAAACTAAGCTTTTAATATTATATAACAAAAAAAAAAATAATATATAATTATATTAAATAAACTATTATATAAAAGCAAAACAATATATTTATTATATAATAATTACTAAAATAAATATTTTTATATTTTATAATATAAAAAAGCTAATAAAACTATTAAACTAGCTTGCAAGCTTTTAATTATATAACTTTAATATATATAAAAATATAACTAAAAAAAATAAAAATTAATATAAATATTATATAAAACTATATTAATATAATATAATAAAATAAATAAATTAACTTTAATAATATAACTAAAAAATAGCTTAATATTTAAATAGCTTGCTAAGTTATTTATTATTATTATATAAAATATATTAGTAATATAGCTTACTAAATATATATTAAAAACTTTAAAAGCTAAATAACAAAATATTTTAAATAAATATATTATATAACTTATAAAAAACTATATAAAACTTTTAAATAATAAAGCATTTTTATATAACTAAAAAACTAAAAAAAACTAACTATAATAAATAATCTTATATAAATATTTAAAAAAAATTATATTATAAAAAATAGCTAATTAAATTTTTTAGCAATAAATAACTTTATAAGCATTATATAAAATATATTAGCTTTGCTTATATTAAGCTAATAACTTTAATTAAATTTTTAAAATATATTAACTTTTTAAAGTTTTATATAATAAAAAAACCTATACTTTAAAGTAGCTAATAATATATAATTTTAAATATTAAAAGTTTAATATATTTAAAGCTTTATATAATTAATTATTAAATTTTAATTAAAACTTATATATAAGCATATATTAAAGTTAAGCTATAAGCTAAACTTTTAATTTATATATAAATATTTTATTATATATTACTTTTTTTAAACTTTAAAATAGTAAATATATTTATATATAATATTAAAACCTGTTTTAATAAATTTAATATTAAATTTATTTTTTATTAAAAATATATAAAATAAAATAATATTATTTAAAAAGTATATGCTATTTTAAAAAACTTAAAAATATAAATAAAATAACTTAAGCAAGCTATATAACTTTTTATATAATAAAATATAGCTATTTATTAATATATACTAAAAACTTAAAATTATAAAAAATTAATATTATATAATATTTTTAACTATTTTATAAAGTTATATAAAAAACTATTATATTTATTATATTAGCTTTAATAAAATTTAAAGCAAAATTTATTATATAATAAATATTTACTTTAATATAAATATAAATTATAATTATTATTAAGCTAACTAAATTATAATTACTTTTATATAAATAAAAAAAAAAATTTAAACTTAATATTATATATAATATTAAATCTAATAATTAATAAGCTTATAAAAATATAATAAATATTTAATATAAGTTATTAAAAAAAAATCTAATTAAATATAACTATTATATAAATATATTATAAAATAATAAAGTTAAATATAGCTTTTATATTTTAAAAGCTATTATATAAAAGCTTTTTTGCTAACTTATAAGCTTACTTTTATATAGCAAAAAATATATTATTAAAAAGCTTTATATAAAAAAATAATAATATATATTTTACTAATAAAAAATATATTTAAAGTAATTATATAAAAAGCTTTAAATTAAAGTTTTAATTAAAATATAAAAACTAATTTAATATATAATAAAAGCAGCTATAAATATAAAAATAAAGCTTTTACTTTTATATAAATAAAACCTGCTTTATATATTAAAAAAAAAGTTACTAGTTAACTAAATATACTTTATAAAAATAAACATATATAAAAAATTAATATTTTAATTTATATAAAATAATTAATAGCTTATAACTTATATTTAATAAATTTTTATTATTTTTAATAAAATATAAAAAATATTTTAAGTTAAATAAAAGTAATAAAAATATTAATAAAAAAATTAAAAAGTAATTTATTTAATTTTTTATAAATAATATATTTTTTTATTATATAATTAAAAAAAATATTTAAAACTATAATATAAATATTTTATATAATTAATTTATTTTAAATAACTAATATTATATAAAATATTAAAGTAAACTTTAAAATATAAGCACTTTAAATTATTTAATAATAAAAAAAGCATAATTAAAAGCATATTTTAAAATTTATTTTTATATAAAAGTTAGCTAAACTTTAAAAACTATAAATATTAAGTTTAAAAAAAGTAATATTATTATAGCTATAAGCATTATATAAATAAATAACTTACTAAATATTATTATATACTATATTTTAAATATTTTTATATTTTTTTTTTTATTTAAAAATATTAACTAATTATAAATATATTATAATAATATAAAAAATATAATTATATAAAAAAATAAAAAAATTATATTTATTATATAAAAATAAAAATATTTATTTTTTAATATTAGCTTATATAAAGCTAGTATTTACTTTATAAAAATAAAGTTATAGCAGCTATATTATTATTTTAATTATTTTTATATAAAAAGATTATATAATATATTTAATTATATAAGCTATAATATAAACTATTTTACTTTAAAAAAAATTTAAAAGTTTTGCTATTATTATTAATTATATAATTAAATATTATAAAAGTTTAAATTTTTAATTAAAAATAATTATAATTTTAATTATAAAGTAATTATAAATGCTATATAACTAAAAAATAGCTAGATTTTTTATATAATTAATATTATAATATTATTTTAAGTAGTAATATTTTTTAAATTTATATTTATATAAAATATATAAAAAATATTATATAAATATTAAATTAATATATATTAAAGATTTTTTAATTATATTATATATAATTTAAAAATAAATTTTTTATTTAAAAAGTTTTAAAACTAAGTAAAAATTATAAATATATAATATTATATAATGCTTATAAAAATATATTAAGTAATTAATAAAATTAAATAAGCTTATAAATTATTTTGCTATATATATAATATTTTTAAAGTTAAAATTACTTATTATATAAAAAAAAAGTTAATTTTATAAATAATAATAAAAATATTAAATAATATTATTAAATTAAATAGCTTTATATTAATATTATTAGTTTTTAAAGCTTATTTTAAAGTTAACTAAAATTTTTTTTTTTAATTAAATATTATATAAAAAGCTAAAGCAATTAAAAAAGCTATAAAAATATTATATAATAAAAAAGCTAAAGTTAAAATTAATTATATAATTAATTAATATAATAAATTTATTTTATATAATATATTATTTTTATTTTTTTAAAATAAAGTTTTTATATAGCGTAAAAAAAAAAAAAATAATTTATATAAAATATAATTAATTAAAAAATTTAATATAATTATTAACTTAATAAATAGCTTAATCTGCTTTTAATATATATAAATTAAGCTATATTATTATATAATTAAAGATTTACTTTTTAATAACTTAAAAAATCTGCTTTTAATTAACTTAAAAAATTTATTTTTAAATAACTTAAAAAAAAAACTATTTACTATATAACCTTTTTAATTTTTAGCTATATAAAAAAAAAAAAAAAAACTAAAAAAAAATTTTAGCTTTTATATTTTTTTTATATAATAAACTAATTATATATTTTTAACTTAAAAAAAAAAATAAAGTTATATATTAGCTATTAAGCTATATAAAAATAAAATAATTAATATGCTTAAAATATTATTTAAAAAATTAAATATAACTAAAATTAATAACTTTATTATATAAAGCATATTTTAATTTATATAATATAATTTAATTTAATATAATAATATTTATATTTTTAAGTTTTATTTTATATAAAAAGTTAAAAAAAAAATAATTAAGCTATATAAAAAGTTTAAATTAATTATATAATAATATAATAATATAAAAAAAAAATAGTATTAACTTAGTTATTTATAATTTAAAAAATAAGTTAATATTTAATTTTTATATTAAAACTTTTTTTTATATAAAACTTTAATATTTTTAGTAAATTATAAAATATTATATAAGTATATATAGTTATAAAATAAACTAGCTTAAAAAATTATTATATAACTTTTTTTAAAATTAAAATTTAAATATTTAAAAAAAATAGTTTTAAAAATTATATAACTATTATATAGTTTAATAAAATTAAGTTTATATTAATTTAAAACTTATTATTAATATTACTATTAAAAATTAAAAATAAATATATTTATATATAATTTATATTTGCTAATATTTATAAAATAATTAAATAATTTTAAAATTATTAGCTTATAAATAAATAATATATTTAGCTTTATAACTTTATTTTTTTTTTAAAAAAAAAATAAAAGCTATAAAAAGTAAAGTTTTATATAAAGTTTAAAAAAATCTTATAAATAAATTACCTAATAAAATTTAATAAAAGCTAAATTAATTTATTATTTAAAAATAATATTATTTTAACTTAAAAAAGTTAAATAAATTAACTTGCTAAAATTAACTTTTATATAAAAAATTTTATATAATAATATATTTTTTAATATATAAAAAAAATATATATTAATAATATTTGCTAGCTAAAAATATTATATAATTTATTAGCTATAATATAAATTATAAACTTTATATTAACTAATATATAAATTTTAAATTAAAAAATTAAATAGTAAATAAATAACTAAAACTATAATTTAACTTATATATTATTAAACTTATATTATATAAAGCTTTTTATTTTTATAAATAAATTATTTGCTAATAATATTAATATAAGCTTTTAGCTTAGATTTTTTATTATATTAGCAATTAAATATTATATAAAATAAAATTTAAGCTTTAAAATAAAAAAAAATATTATATACTAAAATTTATGCAAATATAAAAAAGTTATTAAAAATATATTAGCTAGCAAGCTATATAATATAATTAATAGCTTTAATAATATAATTACTTTTTATATAATAATTTAAAAAATTATATTTATATTTAAAATTTTGCTAATTTTAGCTATTTTATATTTAAATTTAAAATTATTATATAATTATTTAATAAAGCTTAAAATTATAACGGTTATAATAATTGCTAACGTAATAGTTCTTTAATTTAACCTTTTATTAATAAAACTATTAATAACTAAAAAGACTTACTATATACATAATATATTATTAGCTTTTATATATGCTAGTTTTTTTTTTTTTTTTTTTTTTTTTAGCTTAAAATTTTTATTTATAGCATTAATAAAGCTATAAACTAACTTTTAACAATTATAATATTATTTTAAGCTTTTTTTTTTGCTGTTAAATATTTTATAAATATATTATTTATAATTGCTATAATTGCAAACTTAAACTAATTACTTATTATATTGTTATATATTTAACTTAAAATAAATATATTATTACTAAAAAATAAAATTAAAACTTATAACTTTTTTAAAGCAATAACTTATAAAAATTAATAATTTAAAATAATTTAAAAAAATTTAAAACTATATTATATTAAATAATATTTTACTTATAAACTTAAGCATAAATATTTTAAAACTAACTATAAAAAAAAACCTTAACTTTAAGTTTTTAAAAGCTAAACAAAAATAAAACTTTAATACTGCTTTAAATAATATAGCAGCTAAACAAGCAATACTAAAAAACTTATAAGCTTAAATTTTTTAGTTAATATAATAGTTAAAATAAGCTTAATAAAATTAAACCTTAAAATTAAAATAAAATAATACTATTAAAAATATTTTTAATAATATTATTTTTTAACTAATAAGCATAGCAGTTTAAACTATTTTTAAAAATATAAAAAAAGTAATAGTAAATAGCTTTAACTTATTATATAATAATAAAGCTAAAAATTAAAAATTAAACTTAAAATATTTTGCTAGCAATAAAAAATAATTTAATTATTAGCTAAATAAGCTAGCTAACAAATTTAAAAAAAATATTACTATTTATTATACTAAAAAAAGTTATATATATTATATTATATTTTTATTGCAAAATAATACTATATAAGCTTTTAAAATATATTTTTATTTTATTACTAAACTATATAATAATATAGCTAAAATAATTTAAGCTTTAAAAACTATTTATTATAACTTAAATTAATTAGCTAAAGCTTATAATAAGCTAAATAAATATTATTATAAAGCTAAATAAAATATTTACTAATTTATTGCTTAATTTAATACTTTAGCATTAAAAGCTAAGTTTTTTAAATTAAAATAGTTTTAAATTTTTTAAAAGCATATAAATTTTAATTTAAAAAGTAAAATTTTTAAAGCTAATATAAACTTATATATAAGCTATAAATGCTTTTATAATAAAATATTTAAAGCTATATATAACTATAAGCATAACTATTAGCATTATTAAAAATATAACTAAAAACTAATAAATAAGCTTGCTGCTAATAAAACTTTAGCTGCTTAATATAATATTAAATTAAATGTTGCAAAAACTTTAAAACAGCTTAAAAAAGCTTTAAATAATAAAAAAAAAAAAGTTTACTAAGCTAACAATATATATTTTATTTATAGAAAATCTAAATATTATATTACTAAATATTTTAATAAGCTTAAACTTAAAAAAGTTATAAAAATATAACCTATTAAAAAAGTTAAAAAACAAAAAAATTTAACTAATAAGTTTTTTAACTTAAAAAACTAACAAAACTATTAAAAGTTTTTATAATAATTTAATTATTATTTTTAGCTAAAATAAATAGCAATAAAAAAAACTTTTTTTTTTATAATATTATTTAGCTATAAATAAATAATATTAAAATAAAAGCTATTATATTATATAATATTAAAGCTTAAGTTTTTTTAATAATAAGCTTAAAATTAGCTTAATAAATATATTAACAGCTAAAAGCTAAATTAATAATATTAATATAAAAATAACTTTTTTTTAATTATAAAAAAAAACTTATAAAAAATATAAAGTAATATTTATATATTACTTTTAAAATTAATAAAAAAAAATTTAAAAATTAACTTTTTTAAGTTATTAATATAAAGCTAAATATTATAATTAGTTTAAACTAGCTAGCTAAATATTAAATCTTTTTAAATTATACTAATAAAAAGCTAGTATAGCTTAATAACTTATTACTTTTTATAAAGTTTTTACTAATAATAAAAATCTTATAAATAAAAGCTTTAAAATATTAAGTTAATTTTGCTATTTAAAAAAATACTAATTATTAAAATTAAGCATTAAAAAAATAATATTAAATATTTTAATAAAAAATGCTAAGCAATACTAACAATAATTTTAAAATAATTATAAATATTATATAATAAGTTAATTAAAACTTAAATAAATAATAATAAGCTTAGTTAGCTAAAAAAATATTAAAGTAACTTATATTAATAAAGTTTATTATATTAATAAAATAAATAAAAAATATAAAATTATAAAAAATATTTAATAAAAAGTATATTTTTTTTTTATTTAATAAAAATTTAAAATATATAATATTAGTTTATAAGATATTACTAAAACTATTAGCTTATTTAAAAAGCTTTTTTTTTAAAATTAAAGCAAATATTATAATACTTTTTTAATTTAGTTTTAACGTTATGCTAAAATTTACTAACAAAAAGCTTACTAACTTACCTTTAAAATATTATATTTTAATTTAATATTTTTTATTAAAAAAAAAAGTTATTAACTAATTGCTAGCTTTAAGCTTTATTAAGCTATATATAAAAGTTAATATAGCTTTTATTTTATTTGCTTTAAAGCTTTATTTTTAAAAATAATAATTTTATATTAACTATTAATAAAAAAATAAATATTTAAAAAACTATATTATTTTTGCTTTAAATTTACTTAATATTATTTTTAATAGTTAATAAGCTAAAAAATACTTTAAATTTAATATTATTAAAGCTTTTTATAAAATAAAAATAGCACTAAAATTAAAATATTTTACTGCTTTTAAAACTTAGCAAAATATTTTTTAATAGCTAGTTTTATTTTTTAAACTTAAAGTAAAACTAGCTTAATAGCAGACTTTTATTAATATATAGCTGCAAAAATTACTAAATAAATTTGCAAATATATATGCTAATAATATTTTAATATATTTTAATATTAAAAAAAAGCATTAAACCTACTATAAAAAAGTTATTTATAAACTATATAAAATAAATTTATAAAGCAATATTAAAAAGTTATAGTTTAATATAATAAAAATAAACTATTTAAATATAATATTAAAAACTAAAATAAACATTAAAGTAAATCTAGCTAAAATTAAAGCTATTACTAGCTAAAAATTTAAAAACTTTAATAAAATATAAGCAATTTAATTTTTTTTAAAGCTTTATAACTTTATTTACATATTTACTTATTATATAAGTAATATAGCTAAACCTTTTAATTAATTGCTTAAAAAAAATATACCTTTTAAAAAAAGCTTAAAATAAAAAAAAACCTTTAAAGCTATAAAATAATTAGCTTATTAGTTATTAATACTAGCTTTTTTTAAACTTAAAATACTTACTAAAATAAAAATAAACGCTTTATATAATACTATTAAAAATATTATTTAGCAATAATAACTTAATAGCTAATAAAAACTTATTAAATACTTTTTAAAAATAATAATATTATATAAAAAAGTATATTTTATATAAAATTATAAACTTTTAGCAATAATATAAATATTAAAATACTATTATTTAAAACTACTAAAAATAAAGTTTTTTATAATTACTAACTATTAAACTTTAATTTATTTTTTAACTAAAAAAATATTATTAATATAATAAATATAATAAGCTAACTTTTTATTTAACTTTAATATTATATTTTAATATTATTTAAGCTAGCAAAATATAGTTACTAATATATTTTTATAAAAAATAATAAATTTACTTACTATTAAAGTATAAAAAGCTAAAAAATAAAACATAAAATTAATTAATCTTATAAAAATAGCTATATTAATTACTTTAATAAAACTAACTATAATATTTTTAAAAAAAGCAAACTTAATAAATCTTATTAAAAAAAAAACAAACTTTAATAGCTAAATATAAAAAAATACTATTTAAAAGTTTTAAAAACTATAACTAATAAATTAATTTTTTTATAAATAGCTTTAATAAAAAAAGCTTACTATTTAGTTATTATAGCTTACTTAAAGCAAAATAAAACTATAAAAATATTAAAATAAAACTATTATTAGCTTTACTTTAAAAAAAACATTAAAAAATATATATAAAATTGCTATAACTATAAAAAAAATAAAGCACTATAAAATAAAACCTTAAGCTTATTATATTTGCTATTAATACTAACTTTAATTTAAAAACATATAATAGTTAATAAAAAATCTATATTTAAAAATTAATATAAATATAACTACGTTTAAATATTTATTAATAAATTTAGCTATTTTTTAGTTAGTATTTTAGCTTATAAAACTAATATTATAAAAAATATAGCTTTAAAATATTATTAATATATTTATTAATTACTTAATATACTAAAAGTTTAAATATTTAATAATATAAAACTATTTATTTTAAGTTTTATAGCTAAAATTAATAAATTAACTAGCATAAAGTATTACTATAGCAGTATACTTTATTTATAAACTTAAAATGCTATAAAGCTTATAAACTAAAAGCTAAATTAATAATTAAAATTTTATATTAATAAATATTAAAATAACTAAAGTATTTATTTATTTGCTTTAAATTTTATATATAACTTTTTATAGCATTTATTAATAAATATAGCTTTACTAAAAGTAGCTATAAAAACTAATATTTATAACTTATTATTATTGCTGCTACTTAACGCAAAAGCAAATAGTAAATTAAAAAAATAAGCGCTTAAGCTAATATAACAAGCGCAAAAAGTTTAATAATATGCTTATAAAATAGTACTTAAAATATAAAAGCAATAGCAAACGTAAGCTAACTATAAGTAAAAACTAATAAACTTTATAGTTAGTAATTATATATTTTTAAAAAAAAAAAGCTTTGCAACTTAAGCGCTAATAATTAAGCTAAACTTATAATAAGCAAAGCTATTTAAAATATTATAAATATAAAAGCATAGCTATATTTTAAACTTTTTAAACTTTTATAAAATAACTAACTTATTTTATATTAATAAATTATAAAAAGCTATAAATAACTTGCTATTATAACAAGTATAACTATTATTTAAAGCAAAAAAAGTTAATAGTAAAGCAAAATTTAAAGTAAAAAAAATACTATAATTTAAATTATATAAAAAATATAAAATATTATAATATTAAGTAGCATAGCAAAAATATAACCTTAATAATATATAATATTTTGCTAAAAACTTTAAAAACTTGCTAATATAGCTAAAAAAATTTTATAAGCAGCACTAAAAAGCCTTAAGTTTTTTAGTAAAACTTTAATACTAAATAAAAATAGCAGCTAAAAATATATAAGCAAAAAACTATTTAAATAATAATTTAGCTAAAAAAGCAAGCTTTACTATAAAAATTAAACAATATAAATAATTTTAATAAAGTTTATAACTATATTTTAGTTTTAATAAAAAAAAATATAACAGTTATAATAATTGCTAATATAATAGTTTTTTAATTTAATTTTTTATTAATAAAACTATTAATAACTAAAAAAACCTACTATATATATAATATATTACTAGCTTTTATATATGCTAATTTCTTTTTTTTTTTCTTTTTTTTTTTAGCTTAAAATCTTTGTTTATAGCATTAATAAAACTATAAACTAGCTTTTAACAATTATAACAAAAATTATATAAAAAAAATACTTTATAATAAATATTATATTATTATAAAAGTTATATAAAAAAAAAAAAATTTTTAATATATAATAAATTAATAGCAAAAATAACTTTATAAATATTTTTATTAAATATATATTTAATTAAATATTAAAAACTTTTATATTTATAAATAAATTAATTATATAAATAAAAGCATTTATAAAAAAAGCTTAAATAAGTTATATATAATATAATTAGTTATAAGTTATAAAATAAAAAATTTATAAAAATAAAAATATTATATAAAAAAAAATATTATATAAATTAAATATTAAAAACTAAAATAATAAAATAATAATAAACTTTTTTTTTTTTTTACTTTTTTTTTACTATATATAATATTTTAATAATATTTTTTTTTTTTTTTTAATAATAATATAAGCATTATACTTTATAAAAGCATTAAATATAAATATTATAAATATTTTTTTAAAAACTAAAAATATATTAGCATATAAAAAATAATATATTATTATAGTAGCTATATTTACTATATATGCTTTTTTAATATGCTAGCATTATTATTTTATAACTTTAAATAAAAAAAATATAAAAATAGCTTTTATAACAAATTAATTTTGCTTAAATATTAACTAAAATATTTAATTATATAACTTAAAAAAAAATATTATAAAATAAAGCAATAATAATAATTTTTTTTTTTGCTTATTATATAATAAAATATATTAGCTTAATAATATATTAAAAACTATTTATATAAAAATAAAAAAACTATAAATATATATATATTTATATAAAAAACTTATATAAAAGTTTAATAAGCTTTACTTTTTATAAAAAAGCTATAAATTTTAATAAAGCTATTTTTTTTTATATATATAAAGTTTTAAAACTATAATATATTATTAATAACAAAAAATATAAAATAAAAGCAGCTAGTAAAAATAAATAAATTAATAAAGCTAATAGCAGCTATTATTATATTATTTTAAATATTATTAATATAATTTATAAAGCAAAAAAAAATATTTATATATAATAATAATAATAATAATAATAATAATAATAATAATAATAATAATAATAATAATAATAATAATAATAATAATAATAATAATAATAATAATAATAATAATAATAATAATAATAATAATAATAATAGCAATAATATTACTGCTATTATTATTATTATTATTATTGCTTATATAATTATTTTAAGTTAATATAACTTTAAAACAATAATTAAAATATATATATAATAGTATATATATATATATATACGTGCATATATATATATATATATATGCTTAAAAAAAAAAAATAAAAAAAACAAAAAACTAGCTAGAAATTTTAGCTTTATTTATATATAAAAAGCTTTTTATATAATTAAACTTTTTTATTTATATATATTTGCTATATTAAATAATATTTTTTTATTTAAACTAGCTATTATATATATAATTATATTATAATTATTTGTTTAATTATATAAAAGCTAAATAATTAAAATTTAAATAAATTATAAATATTACTGCTAAGTTAAATTAAAGTTAATACTTTATTTAAAAAATAATTAGCTATATAGCTTATTTTTTAGTTTGCATATAAAAGCTTTTTAACTAGTTATAATTTTATTAAACTAAAAAAGCAATTTATTATATAATAATAAAAATAATAAGTTTAAATTTATATATAATTATTTATTATTTTATTTTTTTAAATTTATTATATATTAAAAAAAGTATAGTTAAAAAAAAATAGCTAATATTAAAAGCATTAATATTAACTATGCTTAAAAGCATTTAAAAATATTTAAAAGCTTTAGCATATAATAATATTATTATATATAATAGTTTTTATTTTTTTATTTTTTTAGCTTTATATGCTAGCTAAAGTTTTTATATTAAATAAAAACTTTGCTTATATAAAGGCTTTTTTTCTTTTTTTTTTTAAATAAAGCATTAAATATAATATAATATAAGATTATATTTTATTTGCTTTACTTTATATATAATTATATAAAGCTTATTTAATATTATTTAATTTTTTTTAATTTTTTTTTATTTTTATTTTTATTATTTTTTTTATTTTTTTTTTTGCTTTTTTATTATTATTATTATTATTATTATTATTAAAAGTAGCAAAAGTAATAAAAATAATAATAGCAATATAGCTATAAACTTAGTTTTAAATTTTGCTAATAATTTTATATAAATTAGCTAAATAAATTAGCTTTAAATTTATTATAAATTTATAAGCTATTTATTATTAGTTTAATAAAAATTTTTATATATATTTTTAAATATATAGTTATAATAAATAGCTATATAAATATATTTAAAAATAAATTAAATATTAATAATAGCTTTATTATTAAAATTAATTTAAAACTAAATAAATTAATATTAAATTTATAATAAATTAATATAAAAGTTTTTATAATAATATAGTTGCTAAAATAGTTATTTTTTAAGCTTTAATATAATAAATATACTTTAAAATATTTATATTAATATTATTAAAATAATTTATATTAAAATTTTTAATAAATTAATATTAAATTTATAATAAATTAATATATTTATTTTAATAATTTAATAAATATAATATATATATAAAATAATTTTTTTAGTTATTATTATAAAGTTTTAATTTATATTTAATTAATATTAAATTTATAATAAATTAGCTTATTATTTTATTTATATAATATAAATTTATAAAATAAAGCTTAAATAGCTAGCATTAAATAAAACTATATTTTATAGCAAATAATATTATAATAATTATTTATTATTATAATAATAATAATAATAATAATAATAAAAAAAAGTTATTATATTTTATTAGTAATTTAAATTTAAGTTAAATTTATAATAATTATTTTTATTTATAAAAAAAATAATAGCTAAAAAAAAAAAAAAAATCTAGCTAAACTTTAAAAAAAATTAATTTTATAGCTAAGCTAAACTTATTTATTTATTTTATTTTATTTATTTTAACTAATTAAATTTATATGCTAATAATAAGTTAACTTAAAAAAAAAATATATATATATATATATTAAATTAATTTAAAAAATTAATAATATTTAAAATATAAAAGTTAAATAGTTTTAAGCTAGCTTTTAAAGCTTATTTAATTTAAATTTAAAATTAAATTTTGCTATTTTATATTATATTATAATATTAATATTAGCTTAAATTTAAAAGCTAATTAAATATATTTATATTTTTTTAATATAAATTATATTTATTATTAATATATATATACTTTATATATAGTTATAAATAATATATTTTATAAAAGTTAAAAATTTATTATATAATTTATTTTTTATAATATTATAATAAAAATATATAATATATATATATATTATAAATTAATTTATTTATTATTTTAATTATAAATATTTATTATATTATTATTTTATATTTATTATTTTTATTAAATTATTTAAATTTATTAGTTAAATAGTTTTAAGCTAGCTTTTAAAGCTTATTTAGCTTAAATTTAAAACTAGATTTTGCTACCTTACGCTACGTTATAGCACTAGCACTAGCCTAAATCTAAAAGCTAGCCAAATACGCTCATGCTCCCCTAATACAAGTTATACCTACTATTAGTGTGTGTATGCCCTGTGTGTAGTTGTAGAATAGGTGTTCTAAGTATAGTAAGAGTTTAGACCAGTGTACTCCAAATCCCTGTAGTGCGCGCACTAGACTGGGGCGTCTCCCAAGCTACCCCTACCTCTACCCCTTCCCGCCCGTACATATAACTAATCTGTCTCCTCTTGGGCTACTACTATATAACCTCCATGACTATTCCGACAAGACTGTGAGGGTCTCTTCAACTGCGGGGCTTGTGTGTCGAGTTGTCATGCTGTGAGGAACAGGGCTATAGCCAAATTACCGGCGTAAGCCCAACAGTTCGCTCGCTTATTTTGATGATAATATTTTCTTTTTATTTATTAGGGTTCTAGCGCCTGTCGAAAATAGCCCTCGTGCTTCTCGTAAGATGTTGATACAGACATGGTGTACCCTGGGCTCTCGGTCAGCTAGTGATCCGGATACGGCAACAGACCGAGCAGGCTGCCTCACAGCGCCTCGCAGCCGTTAGGCAGAGTGGCTGGTTAAGACACCCCATGGTTGTAACGAACATGGATATTTTCGCGTTTATGCCTTACCGTCGGTTTCGATACGCAAAGAAATTGCTCTGGCGCGCCGCTGTATAAGCATTCCAGCCAAATGAAGGATTCGACCCTGGGTAGCGCCCTGTATTCCCCTATACTAGTTTCATCGACGAATACACCAGGCGCATGCATGTTGACTTACTAAGTATAGCTTATTGGCTGAAGCGCCCAGATTTGTGTTTCTACCCGGTCAGAACCCGGTGTAGCATTCGTACTGGACCTGCCTATCTAGTGTAGCTCGACATGACGTACCACGATCCTTAGCGGGCCACGGTGCGTTCCCCAGATGTGCCTGAACGGGAATCCCGGCAGGCAATGCGGCACAATATACGTAGTATGCTGGGCTTGGCCCTATAAATACCGGCGTGGGAGCGACCCGGATCGTCCCAGACGCTCCGTCGATGCGCTCCACGGATCACCGTGATTAGTGTAAGATGCCTTCTCTTTGCCGAGCGCTTTCGCTCTGCGCAGCGTTCGGACTAGCGGCTGCCGCACCAGCTGCGAGAGTGCACCGGCGGGCGGCCCTCCCCGACTACGCCATCACCTACGCGCCGTGGACGTATCTCTACAGCGGCGAGCTTTATTTCCCTTCAGATATCACCACCCACCTCGCCAACGTCATCCCCGAGGTTAACTTTACTTCTCTTGGCACCCGCGGCTCCGTCACCGTCGACACGCTGAACACATACAACAGCAGCATCTACCTCACCGCTGCCGACACGCCCTCAAACAACCCGGCCTGGATCACGTCCGGCTACGGGAAGCCTGATAGTAATGGGGTTAGCGCCGCGCCGGGCACTATCATTGCCGTTGAGAAGAACTCCACCACAACGGATGTCTTTTACTTCCACTTCTACTCATACGATTACGGTGGCAAGTGAGTCTACCCACACTTTCTATTCGTGGTCTTCGTCGGCCTAGACGCACGGGCTAATGGCGATTAGGGTGCTTGGCATCAATTTCGGCAACCATGTTGGTGACTGGGAGCACGTAATGGTAGTGTCTCCTCCTCCGCCTAACTCACCCCCCCTCCCCGTGTAGCTGACAACGTTCGCAGATCCGGTTTGTCAGCGGCGTGCCCTACGCCATCTACCTCTCGGAGCACTCCGCGGGCTCGGCCTACTACTGGGACGTCATGACCTTCAACGGCAAACGGCCCATCACATACATCGCCAACGGCGGGCACGCGAACTACGCCACCGCGGGTAAGCAGGAGTATACCATTGCGCTGGGCCTCGTCACCGACACCACAGACGCGGGAACGCCATGGGACATCACGCAGAACTACCGCGGCTACTGGTACGACGCTAGTAGCGGCACCTTCAGTGTCGCTGGAGGCGCATCGACTGGTGGCTCGGAGGAGGCTGGCGAGACGGCCGACTGGCTTCTGTGGGAGGGGGCCTGGGGCGACCAGCAGTACCCGACCAGCTACTCTGGCCAGTACTGCATATTTGGCCAATGCCGCTACGTGTCCGGGCCGACGGGCCCGGTGGCTAAGAACTTGGGCCGCTCGACGGTGTGCCAGAAGGACGATAGCTGCACCATTTTCAAGGATATTAATGACTTGACTACGCAGTTTAAAAAGAGGGAGGAGGAAGAGGAGAATATTGAGTAAATGATGTGGATCGCTACTCAGTAGACTAGCGCAATGCAAGAATCAAACATGTCGAGAGTTGTGTTGCGTTCGGTGGTCTTTGGTGTACTGATCCTCGCGATATTTGAAAATAAGGGAGGAATTATGAGACACTTTAGTAAGAAGAGTCTAAGACGTATACGTTTATCCGCTGAAATGGTGTCTATTAGGCCACGATGAGACTCCCTCCGGCCGATAGTATCGACTTGGCTGTCATTGAAAGTCTAGGATGAAGGGCGCGAGTCATCCCGTCGCACCGGTTGCTCTCGTAATCGATTGGTCAATCTACCCAACCTTCCATTTCAGCTCTTGTTCGCGACCGCCAGTCCCATCCCATCTCATCGCCTCGCCTCGTCAGCTCATTCCTGAAGAACTTGCCTTGAATGTCTTGCCGAGTAAGATTTCTGTCTATGCAAGCGTGGTACTTGTGAATATCATCATGGATTCTATCGCAACGCAGCGCCCTATCTCCGGCCTAAGCCCCAGTATAAGCCCATTTCTGCTCCTATTAGCGGACTCCGCCTAAACCTCCTGCTTGGCTAAGTGACCAACTATCTTTACCCTTTAGTGGAAGTTTTCGTGAGCTAGGCCAATTCACTTCTGCAGATTGCGTCAACGGTGGCACATGGCACCACTGTTAGCTCGCTTGTCGACTCGTTAGCAACGGTTAAGCCGGGCTTGTTCAACTCGGATGGTAGCTTGTCTATTGTAAAGTCTACGAAAGTGAAGCCATTCTATGGTATCCTGTGTAGCCCATAGCGGCGCTGTAATCGTTAGCGCATCCTGTCTGAAGAATAGCGATCAACTGTTTCTTCAACTTGCGGCTGATGTCAAATTTAGGTTTCAATTTGCCCCTAATTGGTTAATCCCGTATCCCACAACCATAAAGCCCTGCTGCTATGTCAGCTTCCTAGAGGAAAACGTGAGATCGCCCCCTCTAGGAGCCTGGCCTTTCGAGAAGCAGAGGAGCAGGGAATGCCCTTGGGGATATTAAATGGGATTAGATACTGGCATAACGTTGATCCTACGAATCACAATCCTTGGAGAAACCATTGAACGAATGTCAGCTGCAAATACGCTCACGGTTTCACCTTACCGCCCGCCAAGGATCCCCGCAGCCTTGCCTAATGCCGGTAATCCTTTCGCAGGGTCCCCCATCCCAGGGCGGCCGAGGCCGATAAGGACCGTCTGCTATTGTATCATCCTGTACCTACGATACCGTAGATTCAACCGCGTTTACGCGCTTATTACACGTTGAAAAGTAGCTAACCTACACTACCTAGGTAGGTTAAACAAGTCAGTGAAGAAATACCCCGTAGACGCCACTCTCCCTACCCTCAAATCAGGTGCATTAATTCGACCGTTCGAATCCCATAGTGAACCTGACTTGACTGCTTTACTTGATTGGTATGCATTGCTGGTTTGTAGGCTCCTAAATTTCCAGGCTTCCGACAGCTTGGACGCGACGTAGGAAGAAGTTCACGGAATACGTAGTGGTGACCTTTACCCACTGCGGTACTAATTCAAGGTTTGTATTAGCTAGGCATGCTAGGCTTACTGGCTAACTCGGCCTTTCCTTGGCCATACGGCTTACGTTTTCGAGTTCTATTTTCTTTTCTTTTCCTTCCTGTTTCATATCAAGGCTTTTAGCAACAGGACTTGTACACAACCTCAACTTGAAACATGTGGCGTGTGCATCAGGTTCACATTCGACAGCTTTTCATGTTTGATCTAAGCACGATCACTATTGTTCTACTGCGGTCTATCGCCTTACGTGTGCAGAGCCTCGCAATGTCTTGCTCTATCTACATGCATTGGCTCTACCTCTGTCACGGTTCTACACCAATACATAGCCTGGGGCTAGCCGTCAAAGAGTTCAGAGTCCTTCCGCAACTACATCATTCATAACCTTTATCCATAACTAGTCGTTTACGACAACCGCAACCCGAGTGTCCCCTTCGAGTTTGGACACAATGGGAGGATGGCTTCTTTCCAACCGCTCCTGCGTGTCTGGACCCTGTTAATTACGATGTGCGCTTACTCCGCCAATGCGGAAGATCGCTCACATTACCAATACTGGTATCCCCAGTACTCCGACTATTTCACTGCCATAGCGCGCAATGGCTGCAGCCTCGAAATCCAACGCTACCAGAAAGGCAACGAACCAGGTTTCCGGTTCGGCTGCGAGAATACTCTTACACAAGTACAGTGCGCCTCGGCCGCAGTCATCGCGTGTATGCTGGAAAAAACAACCGAAGACATCAAAGCCAACATAGCCGCTGCCGCCGTGGTCCTCGGCCTCCTGCCCACGACCTTATCTCTCGCCGGCTCGAGCGCAGCGGAGGTAGGGCTCCTCGCGTTGAGACGGCCCCTCCTGGCGCTATTCCTCGCTACAGGGGCGCCCGCCGTGTCGCCCATCCGGGCGTTCGAGTATCGAGAGCCGATCCACATGCTGCGAGAGGGAACCGGCGGGTTTACAGCCCTGTTCAAGCTCAGCGGGCCCTGGGCCATGACCTTGTCCGGTCTGCAGTACGTCGTGGTGTTGGGGGCTACAGCGAATGTTATCCAAGTTAGCTGGGGTCTCGGCACCCAGGCCGTCATCAGCTTCAGCAGCGATAACCCGTATCAGCCTCTTCTTTGGTACTTTTTCGCTCTGGTTATCCATATATTCGGAACTATTACCGTGCGTCTTCGGGTGAGGCTTCAATCTGACACGGGTTCTTCGCCGCGGGAGGCCGAATGGGAAGGGTGGTCATTCATCCCGAGCGTGTGGGCAAAAGTGCGCCAAGAATTCAAGCTCAGCGGCCACCAACCAGTCACAGTACTACGCATTAGGAAAGAGATGCTTATGTTTTATCTGTTCTCCTGGATTACGTCGACGGGCACGATTGTGCATATCATATATGGCACTCTGATCTTTTCGGGGACCCTCTTCGTCGGCACCCAGGATGCGATCCTAGTGGCCTTTCGGTACTTCCTGTCAACTGTGGTCTGTAGAATCATCTTGATGATGGAGATTAGTGGTATGAGACAGAGTACTAAGGTGTTGCAAGAACTTGCTGATGAGGACGTGCCCTTGGTAAGCCGGGGATCAGACGCATAAGAAACTATGTGCTTTAAATATGTGACCGCCTGCCATATAAGGAAAATTATTGTTAGTAGCAAAGCGGATTCGCTAGCTATTTGCTGTAAATAAAACTAGTAAAACCATATAAACAGCTTAAAAAGCTAATACATAACAACTAATTTAAATAAAATATTAATTATTTAATTTTATGGCTAACAGCAAATTAAACAGCTAAATACAAAGTCTAGATGGGTTAGGTCTTGCGTTTAGGTAGAAGCAGTCAAAATAACTAGCATTAGCTGCAATTAAAGTGTTACAATCGGAAGTTGTGTTAAGCCCCGCCAAAGAAAACACAGCACTACTCCGCCCAAAGTCAACAGGACAAGGAAGCCATAGAATATAAGGAATGCTCGGAGCAACCATAATTATGCGTTTTTCTGGCCACTGCCAGAGCGCTGGTAAGGGCACACGGGGTTGGGTTGTGGATGGATGACGAGCCTTGATGAAAGGACATCTTTCCAATGAAATGAATTTGTAGGTGTCATCAATCAGACTCAAGAAGCCCCGGGCATATCCTGTACTCGTCAAGATTTCCTTGGCTACGACTGAATACCGGTGCCTTACGCGGGGACCATGGTGCATCAATGCCGTCAGCTTGAAAGCCAAAGACGTCGCCAAAGGTGTAGAGACGTGGAATAGATACGACGATGATTGTACTTTTGCCAGAAGCCCCTGGCCTAATGCTATACTCATTGCTAGATGGCTCTCATACGCTCACTCGCCCCACCAACAATGGCGATACGAGTACAGTCTAGATACAAATATGTATATATAGGGGCCAGAGTTCATCTAGACCCCAAGACCCCATTAGGCCCTTGGCCCGTAACACTCTGCGTGAAAAACTCACCAACAATCTTCAATACCTTCTCCCGCACCCCGCCGCCCTCCAAATGGCACATGTGACCGGAGCCTGAAAATGTGATCCAGCGCACCTGAGGGATCAATTCGAAAAACGGAGCTTGCGCGACATCATGGGAAGTGTCGTGCTCTCCGTTGTAGACGAGCGTTGGTACTGTGATTCTGTTGAGCTTTGGAACGACAGTCCATGTTCTCAACGAGCCATTGATGATTAAGGGCGAAGGGCCATACCTAGAATTGTTAGAGATTGAGAGAGGAGAGTACGATCGGGTGTGACTAGGGTCGCCCGTAGTGGGACAGAAACAAGACGGTAACAACCACCGGGGCAAAGAATAAACACATACATGGTGCGATATACCGTTGAATCTTCGGTCATATTCTTCCAAGACGGCAGCATTTCAGCCGGTGGGAAGGGATCGGCTCGGCAAACGAAATTCCTGTGATAGAAGTTCATCGCGCTCTTGTAGGTAGGACTATTGAATTCGTTCTTTTTCTCTGCCTCATCGAGCGCCTGATGCATGTCCCGCGGCATTTGATCTTTGAGTCGATTAACGCCGCGGTCTGCCAATTCCTTGCTTGCCAGCCCGCTGGCTAGAACTAGTCTCCTCAGGCCTTCGGGGCGACGAGCCGCAAATGCAGCACCCAGCATGCCTCCCCAACTCTGGCCTAGAAGGTGGAAGCCGGGACCTTGGCGTAGCTTTAGGTAATCTAGAAGGTTGTCCAGCTCGTCTTGGAAGAGCTGTTCCTGCCAGAACGCCTCGTCGCCAGCCTTCTCCGAGAGATGTGTAGATGATGCACAGCCTATCTGGTCATAAAAAACAACAGGGAGGCCGTACTCGCGCCAGAGGGCCTCGAATGTGAGGAGATACTCGTGCCCAACTCCGGGCCCGCCGTGGACCACGACGACCGGCGGGGCGCCGGCGGAAAGGTCGCCTATGATCTTGTAAAATGTAGAACATGGTTTATCAACTGACGGGATCTTAAAGGGCGCTCTGCCTTCGAAAACCTGCATTTCAAACATATTTGGCTGTTTAGAGTGAGTGAGACTGGTTGAGAGAAGTGAACGAGTGGGGAAGGGCTCAGGTGGAAATGCCAGAGGGGGATTCAGACAAGCGATTCTGACTGTCGGCCTAATCCACGGTGTGTTGAAGCTGGCTGCGCTGTGAGACGGTGGGCCATTGTGCCACATACCTCAAAACTCCGCACCATATGTCGCACAGCAGGAGGAAAGGGATCTGCCCAGTGGATAGGTGGTGGGAGAACCGTATCTTCCCGGTGATGTAAATGAGTCAAAATAGCAACGCTCCAACAAACTGCTTCCTTCACGTTTGTCCGACTTGCACAGCAGCCTGCATATGCGATATTACAGATCACCATCTCTTACTAAGACTGATAAAATAGAATAATATTATCGCCGCCACTTTCATGGTATCATCCCGCCTTTGGGGCGAAATGATGCCAAGTTAAGGCAAGCTACCTATAGCACGCGACCCTGCTACCTTATCGAGCGCCTGGAGCCGGTCGACATGTGTCAACTGTTGCTGTCCGAACAAAATTCGTTGCCGGCTCCGGCCTAATTATAACGGTGGCTTGTGAGAGGGCTTGGAATGTCTTCAGATTCAGGATAATCTTCTACGGCTTAAGGCTACCTTAATGGCTTCATTCGCGAGTGTCTCGGTGTCCAGGAAAGGGGCTGACCCTGCTGACTGAGGTCTCAGTGACCCTAGGTAATATGCCGAAGACTAGCGTGTCTCGCATCTCACATCCTAACCTTTGGCTAATATTACCCATGACACTAATCGCTAAATCTACAGAGGAAGGAGAAAGCCTCCTACCTCCCTGCTCTTCACCTCTTATATCTTTTCTCGGCATGGATTTTTGAACATCACTATGGCCAGGTTTATCAATTATAGCCCAGTGTCCCAGAATGTACCAGACGACGTAATAACGGAGAAAGATGTGTTTCTCTCGAGCCAACCAACGCGTCTACCTTCGATATGGAAACTCGTTGCGTTACTTCTCGGTGCCACCCTAGTAGGCTCTGTCTGTGCCAATGTATTCTTCGTTTACAGGCAATTCGTAACACCTTGGGTCCTTCTCAAAGAACTGCCCACACAGTTTGGTAATACCCTTTGCCAATCGATAGTCTGTAGACGTACTGGATGTGTAAAGCTCACTTGTATCTCTAGCTGGCCTCCGTCGAAATATCCCGACGGAGATCCTCTCGAAGAGCGACTTCGACAGCATGAACCGAACGGTTCAAGAGCTTGCGTGGAGTCATGTGGACATGGAGCCTTGGAACGGCTTCCTCGCTCTTGATGAGGGCTATGTCCAAGCACAGGGCTTGCCGCACTCACAGCGCTGGCCATGGGACTTATCGAGGGGCGTTTACATCATGACAAGCTCTCACGAACTTCATTGCGTTGTAAGTGCTGTGGTACACGCCACAAGGATCCAAAATTAACACTGACTTCTTACAGCACGTGCTCCGACAATCTATTAATGAAGACTATGACGGCGTGTCCGAGGAGAAGCGCACGTGGCATTACCCTCACCTCATGCACTGCTTGAACGTTCTGAGAGAGTCCGTGGTGTGCAATGCTGATGACACGCCGTTGTACATTGGACGGCTGCACAAGAACGCCCACGAAAAGTCGCCACGGGCTGGTACTGGGACCGTGAAGATGTGCCGCGACTGGGATAGGCTATTAGAATGGTCTCGCGCTCGGAGTGCATGTTATCGACCAGTACACTGGGCCGAGAAAGGCTTCAGCGAGCTTGACCGGTACAAGAGCTGCCCGGACGGCGCAAGACCATGGGAGGGAGTAGAAGTTCCGACTAATTAGGTTGTTATAGAGTGGTTTGGGTCTCATCGCAGCCTTATTTCCCCTGTATTGTTGCAAGATAGATACGAGAACTATCCCCTTTTTAAATCACAGAGCAGGATTCATTTACTATAATTACGATTTGAGAACAGGTACCATATTTTTTCATTTAGCCATATATATCCACTAGCCATTTCCTACACTAAGCTGGAGACCTCCCTTAGCCACTCCAATCTAGTTTCTCCAGCTTATAAATAGCCTTTCCTAGAACGCGCACGCAACAATGAGCCCCGCGCTATCATCCTCCTCAATATCCTCATCTTCTGTTCGCTTGGTTTTCACAGCCTCCAGAGAGGCAGCCTCAGGGCACGGCACTCTTTTGGCGTTATTGTTGCCATTCGCCACGACTACTAAGAAGCATATGATCAGTTATATCTATTCTGACCCGAGGACAAGAAGCTTGTAGGTACCAGAGTCATGAATATGGGTCGGCATGGCACTGGTGAGGGTGGCGAGAGATACCACAGTGGCGAGCGCGGATAGATGGAAATGCATGGTTTCTGTGCAGCTGTAATGACAGGAGTGACTTGTTGAAGAAGAGGAAGTTGATAGTCTCCTACATGAACCAAAGGTGACGGTTCCTAGGCTGACTTAAATACTGATATCGTAGTAGCGGTGTAGACTCATCGCCTATAATAGCATGGCGATAGTAGTGTACGTGAAAGGGGCAATCCAGCAGCTCCCAGGAGCCCACCCCATGGAGCCAGTCGCGAAGGAATACCAATGATTCATACAGTTCCGCCACTTACCTCAGTTCACATTCCCTATAGACTATTGTATTCATGTGAGCATAAGGCTGTGTCCGCCCGCCTGAACTATAGGTCCTAGCCGGAGAAAACCTACCGAGAGCCTCGCCTTCGGGTATGAGCAGTAAATTGACCCCCCTCTACGGATTCTTATAGGTATGACGACATTTTATGGTGTAATTCCGGTAGCATCTGGCTCCTAAAATGTGTGTGCAACCCCAATAGTCTCACTAGCATGATGTGTGGGATTCTACGGGTGTCGGCACTTCCGTGAGCCTGTTGATCTATTCCTAATGTACCGAAGGCGCCGTGAAAGGGCGGTGCGATGGGCGTGTACCCCAGCACTTCACTGAGACAGGTTTTGCTGATATTTCTTATCTCTTTATTACGTTGCAGTAAAGCCTCATATGAGCGGGCAGAGTGACACTGCCGCGTAACTTGGTTATGTCTCAATCTATTCTTGGCACTTAACGTGACCTTCACTGGATTATATTTACGGTCTGCCGTTTTTGACTCAGTGTGAGATCGTGAAAGGACCAATGTTGAATCCAACCTTTCCCCCTTCTTCTCTCAGCACTCCTAGGTCGATCATATCATGTATATAATCTCATGCTCTCTATCAATTTGTGTCACAAGACTGTAGCACAAAGGGGATCTTGAGACCTTCGCGCAACAACAAGTGTCATATTATTACCCACCTATCTATAACCCGACCCTAACACTTTGCTTGTGTATTCCTAATTTCTCACAATAGAGGTGTAGGGTCTACCATTCCATCTTACTATGTCTGATTCTTCCAAGGATGGGCTTTTAGCATTGACTGGCTCGCTGACGGGCCTATCAATTATTGGGTTAAGCCTACGACTCTGGACCCGTAGGCAGCAAAGGTTGCCTCTCCTGGCAGACGATTGGTTCGCTGCTATCGCCTTTGTGAGTGACTCGCTGACCAAGCTGAGCTTTCTGACATTGTCTCGCTAATGTTATATTACAACGGATCAAGGTTTCATGGATCGCGAACGCGATTTGTTTATTTATCTGTAAGTCATTCTCAACTTTCTATGGTGCTTACAATGCGAGTTCAGAGGAGGCATGTGGCTGACTATTGGAAGTGGTACATGATAAGAATCTTGGCTACTCTAGTTTTGACTTCACTCCTGAGGAAACAGCCGCAAAGGCTCGAAACTACGAAGTGGTTAGTGCTGAGATGTTCTTTGGGTCAACCAAGATCTTGCGACAGCAACCCTTCTGACACTCATGTGCAGTATGTCATTGCGTCAGACGTATTCAGTACCAATACGATCGCAAGCGTCAAGCTGAGTGCTCTCTTCTTGTATCGACGCATCTTCTGCGTCGGTGAGAAACAGACAATCTTCCAGACGGTTACTCGGATCACAGTAGTCATCGTGGTTCTATGGCTATTTGTCTTCCAATTTCTCACTGGCTTTCAATGTGGAACACATTTCGCTGCGCTCTGGGATGGCTCTTATGCTGAATATTGCACTCTGTCGTTCCCGTTTCTCTATGGGCTTGTGATTTCGGATTTCATCTTGGATATCTGGCTCTTGATCCTCCCAATCCCTAGCGTGAGCCAATCCCTAGTATCGGCTTACCAGCCATGCATTACTGACGGACACCCGGCCTAGATTTCACGTCTGAACGCAAAACCACATAGAAAGCTTTTGATAATCGGATTATTCTTTTTGACTTTCGTGTATGTCACCGGATAAGATGAGATGCGTCTTCACTGTACCTGCTGACTGCTTATATTAGTGGTCTTGGAGCGTCAATAGCCAGAATAGTACAATACGTCAAGATCGAGCAGGGTGGCCCAGATTTCTACCTATACGCTGACAATCAGCGTAAGTTTATTTCAGCTATGGGCGATCGGGTGATCCTGAGTGCTGACCACAGCCCCGTGCCCATTATAGGCCTTACTACCCAGGCAACCTTCTATACTACCCTCGAGTGTGGGATCGCTCTAGTTTCGATTAACCTGCCCACATTGCGGGTATTCTCTGCTCATCAGAACATTGGAGGTATGATCCGCAGTATGAGGAGCCTTATAGAGCTGCCATTCCTACGGCGTAGCGAGAGTAACATCTCGCAAATCGACCTAGAGCCAGCTATTACTACCAGTAACACCAGAAACCATAGCAGTCTTGATTGCTAAGTATTCCGCCAAGTGAGAGGCCGTATATTCTATATAATCCATACAACTGAAATTGGGGGGATTGTGAGGATCAAGTTCACCGAGAATGAAAGAAGCAAAACAGCCTCAGATTTGTAATCGCGAAACAGAAAGTGTATACTCAGCATTGGGGCCCTCCATAAGTAAAACTACGCTTCGTAGCTGTTCCATGTTCTCCTAGATATCTTACAGACATATTGTAATCCTTGGCTGTAGTAGTCAGATAACAAGGGCTTGACTAGGGCTTGGGGTTGCTTCAGATTAGTAACATTCCAAATCGGCAATGCAAAGTTAGTATGTGCTGGTCAGTTGGTGTCACAGCTCTAGGACAAAGAGCTGCTCTGTATATTAGTAACGAACAAACAGCATAGTTAGTATAGGCTCTCTGCACAACAACATGTGTTCATCAAATCCCTATACTAAGAGTTATGACAGTTGGGTAGATAATTATGTTCGAGCTGGAGATGCGGACTAGTGCCATTCTAGGTCGTCGAGTTATTCGTAAATCCCAGGATCGAATCCTAGCCTTTCGATAACGCTTAAACGGCTTCTCGTTAGAAATGAGTCTCACACAGAGAATGGGGGGGGTCTGCCCACGGCTAGTTAAATGGTAGAGCTCATCGAAAACCCACCAGTTCCTAGAAGCATATCGGGTCGTAGTTTCGGGAGAGGCACATCATGTGAAATAACAAGTTTTCCTTGTCCGCGGAGATAGCAAATTGTTTTGCAGGGCAAGGAACCGTTGGAGTCATGTCTGGTGGTTGCTGGTTAGTTGGCTAACCTTGACCTCTCGATCGGACCCGCCCGCCATACACACATCTCGTCGCTAGTCTAGTAACCAGCTTGGACTTTACGAGCGCTTGGCTCCTGCGTCTAATCATATCCTGTATCCCTGAAGGGCAAGGGTATCGGACATGCTCTAATGTACTATGGCTAACAGATAGTATCTGATTGGCTCCCATGTACTTCTTCGGGGCGCTCGGCAAAGGCCCCCAAAGTCACTGCAGCCAACAGGGAGGCGCAGATCGGGCAGGAGCATGGAATTTGGAAAAGAGTGGCCATTTTGTGCCAACATGAAAGAGGAGAAGCAAAAGCACCGAAAGACAGGCCTGCTCGCAGCATAGCTATTTGTTGACATCGGTATCCTCGTTGCCCCATTTCTTGGTCGGAGAACGCTCTTCACGATGACTACACTCAAGGACCTCTGGCGTGAAGCAAGGAATCCTCCTGCCGAGCCTACAGGTCTCTCGTTCCAGGACAAAGCGGTGCTCGTAACTGGAGCAAACTCAGGCCTAGGCTACGCCTCTGCGGTCAAGTATGCGGCCCTGGGCGCCTCCCCTCTCATTCTGGCCGTGCGGTCACAAGTGAAGGGCGACGAAGCCAGAACTTCAATTATACGTGAAACCGGGCACACGGGCCAGATAGTCATTCTTATTCTTGAATTATCCAGCTTTACTTCTATCACCACCTTTGCCGACCAATTAGATGAGCAAGTTGGCAAGCTAGATGTCGCCCTACTCTGTGCAGGCATTGCCATGCCAGATTACCGGACCAGTACAGATAACTACGAACTAACGACCCAGGTCAATGTTTTGTCGAACACGCTACTAGCATTACGCCTCCTTCCGAAGCTGCGTGCTGCTGCTGCTTCGTCTGGAGACGGCTCCCTCCCGCATCTCTGTTTTCTGAACAGCTTGGCTTCACATGTGGTCAATCCGGAGTGGCTACCCCCTGCTGGCCAAACTTTAATAGGAGCGCTGAATGACCGCCCCAAGTTTGATCTTACGAGGCACTATTACTTGGCGAAGCTGGCTGCTTGGTTCGGAATCTTAGGAGTTGTCAAGCGCTCGGAGGCCTATCACGACACGCATAAGGTGGTTATCAATGCGTGTTGTCCCGGAAGTGAGTCACACGCCCGTTCCATTCCTGCTCTACACAATGCAATCTTTGCGTTTCAGACTTAGTTAGGCAATTTACTGACCCGAAAATTGCAGTGTGCCGCACGAATATGCAACGTGATCTCCCATGGTTTCAGAGAATCTCACAAAAGATTATGCTCTTGCCCCTGAGTCGCAGCGCAGAAGAGGGAAGTCGGTCCCTCGTGGGTGCTACAGGGCTAGGTCCAGAGAGCATAGGGAAGTTCTGGAGAAACGACGACTACCTAGAGTAAGGAATCGTAATAATCACTTGTATATGGCACAACTAACCCCGCTTCCAGGCCAGGCGAAGTGTTGGAAAGCGAGCGAGGCAAGGAGCTAGAGCGCGAGACCTGGGATGAGATTCTTGCCATCATACAGCCGCACCTCAAGTCAGAGGATTCTCAGGCCTAAGCTTCGAATGTAAGAATGATGTTGAGAGTAAGTAGTCTATAGCAATATAACAAACCAACATGCGAATTAAAAAATCACTCCTATACAGGCGTTGCATTGCTTGTTTTAACAACTGTATTCTCTTATAATCTCCAGGATACTAATTTGTCCAGGGCAAAGTCTTCAAATACAACAACAATAAAAAAGGATAGAAAAAAACTCAAAAGGCCAACTGTTTAATGTAGGTAGGCACTGTAAAATTTGATATAACAACCTTAAGAATGTCACAAAGTGGATTTTATTGGCGGGAACTTTTCCATCCCTGTTTACGTTGTTGCGAGGATTTCAATCTCCATCTTAGTTCACATGTTTGGCACAAGACGATGATACAAGAGATTCCTCATACACTTCACCATGATAATTGCCGTCATCGGCCACTCTTGTACAGACTTATTGCCTCACTGCCCTCGGTGCACTTTACTAGTTGGTATAGTAGCGATGCACATATGAAATGACTTGACTCCAAATTGATATGTATACTGAACCATAGTTGCCAACACGTCATGAAATGGTATTTTAAACAAGGGCCTAGTGTTTGGTGAGTAGATACTTGCGCATATATTAATTTCTACTTAAAGGGGGTAACATAACACTACGCCCTTTGCGCGCCCATATAGACCCGGAAACCTCGAATTGCCAATTCCCCTGAAAGAGGAAATCACAACGACGAAAATATGACCTTTCAGCTGAACCGCAGAGGTACTAAAAAGAAACAGACGATTTCTGTGTGGTTTTGAAGAATAGTGGTCTGGATACAATGGTTGTCAGTTGACTCAGAATGCCAGGGCCCTGGCCTGTCACACCGCCGATACTTGCCCTCCGCAAGGGCCTTAAAATGACGTCGTTGCAAGTAGCTATGTGGGATGAGACCAGGAAGGGCTTAAATTTCTGTTAAATTAGTTGCGTCAAAAAGGGCTTCTGTACTCGACTCTGAGGCTATGGCGTTTAGAGAAGCTTTACTTGCTTGATAGCACAGTAATAAGTAGAACAAAGACATCTAAAGACCTTGTAATTGATTCCAATTAATTGTCAGCGCTTTCTTTTTCTTGTTCATTCTAAGTAAAATTAAAAAAGTATTATTACTTTCTTAAGCAAGAACTCACTCATCTCGTTGGAGATTCCCTGGATGTAGCCGTTTAGAGTGTGTGGTGAAGGTATAACGTGGCGAGGTGGTGGCCTTTTTCGTGAAAAAATAAGGCAATGCATGCAAAGTCTTCACGCAGGGGACTAGCGGAGACTGGAGGGGAATGATTGCAATGACTGTACCGGCGGAACTAAGAGACGATGGCACAGTCAAAGTCACTTTCATTCGTCAATCGACTTCGTTCGTGCTGTTGCAGTTACCGGTACTTGGTAAATTGCCCGAGGAGCATGGAACTAGTTTTAAAGGCTCTGAGCAGGATTCGGGCCATGTATCAGATGATTAGGCTACGCCGAATTTTCGTGTTCGGACGCTAGCTCAGTAGACAGGCATCATCACGAGTCCTTTAGTAAGACATATCAGGGATTACAATGATGAACACTTAGTCCCGAGGCTGCTGCTGCTTTATTACGGTGGTGTGGAGCTTCTACCCGTTTTAATACTATTTTTCTTAGAACTTCAAACTTACATCGCTGATTTAGCGGGACTGTTCAGAGAACATAAAGTACGAGGCTTTGCGAGGCTTGCGCGCCACCGAAAAATCTAGGTTGTCAACACGAAGACGAAGTTTCTAGCCAGATTATGAGCAAACGGGTTGACCAATGGATTAACTTGTGCTAGCTCAGATACCACAACACCTTAAGAGTCTAGTCTGTGGCTGAAGACAGGTCAACAAGGGCCGGAGATTCATTTGTTTCAGAAACACATTGGCTTCTTTTGTTCAAATTTCCGATTTAACGGCCTCGGAACTCTGGGGAAATAGGGACAATGTGGTCGGGGACACCGGGTAAGCGTTATATAGTTCCTGTTCAGTAAAATGTTTCTTGCTAGGTATTTCAGCTGCTAGGGTTAGCTAATATTACTATATTTAGTAAGGCATATTAAACTCTTAGCAGCTAAGGTACTTGGGCTTATTGTATAACCGTATAACAGCTATGTAACTGACTGCTATATAACTTTTTTACTAGCTTTTTGCTTTTTAGCTGCTTAAATAGTTAAAATTATGTAAAATTACTTAAAATTACTTAGAATTACTTAAAATTATTAGATTATATATATTATAAGCGTGCTTAATATAGCTAAATAAAAGGTTTACTTATAAAGTAAGTAAAACTTATTAAAAGGTTTATTATTTCTATTGCTTAAAAGGTAGTTAAAATAATAAAACCTTTTTTTATTATTAATATATTTATTACTTTTATAATACTTTATTAAATAGTATAGTAAATATATAATTACATTTAGTAATTTATTTATTTTAGTTTATAATTAATTATTTTTTTATATTAATAATATTAAACGCTTAGTTAGCTTGTTAGCAGCTACGCTTAAAAAACTAACATATACACCTTAAAACGCTAAGTTAATTTGTTAATAACCTACGCTTTAACAACGCTAATTATATTAACACTATAAAAATTAGCTTGTTAGCAATTTAAATAAAATTATTAATTTAATCTTAGCATTTTTTAATGCTACTATTTTATGCAATTTACACTAATAAATACCTGCAGCTAAAAAACGCAGATTTAGCTAAGTTAAGTTATATTTAATCTTATACCTTTTTAAATAGTACGCTACTTTTTACTTAACTACATTTAACTACTAAAGTTAACGTTTACGGTATTATAAATAATATTCTTTTAAGTTTTTACTAGCTTTGCAACGTATAGCATAATTATATAATTAAACCTAGTTTTTTAAATTACTACATTTAATTTTATTTTATGCTACTTACGTAACTTATTATAACTTTAATCTTGTAATCTTATGTACATTTTAGCTGCCTTACACAAATAAAATTTTTTTTTTTTTTTTATGTGTGCAAGGTTATTAAATTAATAGCCTGTGCTTATTTTATTTTATTTAATCTATAAAAAAAAGTTTTATTTTATAATTTTATTTAATTTGCAAAAAAAATACTTTATTTATAAATCTTACTACTTATAAATTATATTTATTTATTATTAACCTTGCTATATTAAATAATAGTTAGTAAAACAAGCTAAAATTATTAATTTTTAAGTTTTAAATCTTATTATTAGTTAAAAATTTTATACCTAAATTAATTAAAGCTAAAAAGATTTTTGCTTTTAAAAAACAGCTTAAACTTTAATTAAACTTTAACTTTTTTATTAAACTACCTGTTTTAATTAAACTTTAAATATTTATTAGCATATTAAGCTATTAACTACTAGCGCTTTAAATATTTAATTTATTTACGTTATTATTAATATAACTGCTAATAAGCTTAGTTTTAACGCTAAAAAAACTAATATTAATAATATTATATATTTAATAAAATATTGTAATTATAAGCGCTTTTTTACCTGTTTTATTTAAGTTAAAAGTAAATAAAAGTTAAATGCTATCTTTTAAATAAATAATAAATAATAAAAAAACTTAAAACTAAGTTTTATAAAAATTAGCATAGTAAAACAAGCAAATATAAATGTTAGCTTATAATATTAATTATATAATAATTAATATTGCTAATAAAAAAAAAGTTAAAAAGCTTAAGCAGTTTATAAAAATAGTTAGTAATATAGTTTTTAAAATAAGTAAAATAGTTAATTATATTTATAGCAAAATAATAAAATAAAACTAAAATAAAAAAAGTAAAAAACTAAAAATAATAACTTACTTTTTATAAATAATTTATATTTAAACGCTTTTAATATATTATTTTACTTTTATTTAACTGTAATTAATATTTTTATATGTTTTAATTTTATAAAAAAACTTAAACTTTAGCAAAAAATCTATATAAAACTAATATTAAGCAGCTAATAGCTTTATAAAAAATAGTTTTTATAACTACTTTATTATTTTACTAAATAAAAAAAAAGGATTGCTAATTATTATTGTTTTAATATTTATATTAAAAACTTTTAAATTGCTAATAATTTAGCTTTTTATACTTATAGCATTTAATTAAACCTTATTAGCTTAATTATATTTAATATTTAAATAGCTTAATTGTTAAAACGGTATTATGTTAGCTAATGTTATATTTATTGTTTTAAGCAGCACATATATACAACGCGTATGTATATCGCGCAAAAGGCTAGCTAAAAGGCTAGCTAAAGGGCTAGTTAATATATAAAGGTACTTTTGCTTTATATAACCCTTTAGTTTTTTTACTTCTTTTTTTTTTTATAGCATAATAAAATAAAGTATTATATTTACTACTTTAACTATATAATATTATATATACTTTATTTAATACTAATTAATATTATAGGATATAATATAAATTAGCTAAAATAATAATAAAACTTACTTATATAATTTAATATATAGGTTTTTATATTATACTTTAACTTGCTTTGCTATATAAAGCTATTTATATAATAATTATATTTATATAGCATTTTTTATTTGCAAAGCTAAAAAAAAAGATTAATTTTATTGCTATATAATATTAAGTTAAGCAAAAAACTAAAAAACTAAGCTTTTATATTACATTATAGCAAAAAAAATAGTGCGTAATTGCATTTAAACCTTTTTATTATATACTAAACAACTTTAAACCTTTTTATTGCGCGCTAGCTAAAACCTTTTTGCTATACGCAGCTAAAATAAATTTAAACCTTTTGTTATATGCTAAACTAAACAACAAACTAACTTTTCTTTAAACTTTTTATTATGTAAGGGCTTAAAGGCATATGCGCTAGCAATAGTATAGTGCGAAAAAAAGATTAGATTACCTGTTGTATAAAAGCTAAACAATCTTTAGATCTTTTTATTGTATGTAAGCTAGACAACTTTAGACCTTTTTGTTGCGTGCTAGCTAGAACTTCTAACGCGCGCTAGACCAGACAACTTTAAACCCTTTTTATTGCGTATAACCAGACTTTTTACTATGCTAGCTAGATAACTGTCTTTATATAAGGCCTTATATAATCTTAGGCCTTATATAGCTAGGCTTTATACTTTTATATTTTCCTTTTTTTTAAGGCCTTAATTAAGCCTTTTAAACCTTTTACTTTTAAACTTTTAGGTTTATATAACAAGTTATTACTTTTACTTTTTTCTTATAACCTTTTAAACTTTTATATAATTGCTACTTATGTTATATAACCTAGGTATACCTTTATAATATTAGCTAAAAAAGAAAATTGCTAGTATTAAAACGGTATTATATTAGCTAATATTATATCTGTTGTTTTAAGTAGTACGCATATATAACGCGTATATATATCTTATAAAAGGCTAGCTAAAAAGCTAGTTAAAAGGCTAGTTAATATATAAAAGTGCCTTTGCTTTATATAACCTTTTAGTTTTTTTACTTTTTTTTTTCTTTATAGCATAATAAAATAAAATATTATACTTACTACTTTAATTGTATAATATTATATATACTTTATTTAATATTAATATTTATATATATTTTAAAGCACTTATTAATATAATAAAAAACTTAAATTAAATAAATATTAATAAACTATTAATATATTTTATAATTTATTAATAATTAGTAAAAGCTAAAAAATAAGCTTAAAACTAATATAATATAAATAGTATATTTAATTTTAGTAGCAACTTTAATAATAATAAATTAAGCAATAATAAAAATAATAATAATTATTTAAATATATTTAATATTTTTAATTATAATAACTAATAAAGTATTTTTAGCAAAGCTAATATTATATTAAATGCTATTATATTAATTAAAGCTATATTAAAAACTAATTTTATTAGCTTATATTATTTAAAAAAAAAATATTAGTATTTTTAACTTAAACTATTATAATTTTAAAAATATAAAAATAGTAGTAAATAAAAATAAAATTATTTTTATAAACAGTTATTGCTTTATTAAATATATTAAACTTTTTATAAAAAATAAAAAAATAGCTAAATTTAATAAGCAATAAATTTTATTTATATTTTTTATTATAATAGCTAGCTAAATATTATTATAATAAAATAATAAACTTATTAATATTTGTTATAAAAAACTTAAATAAAAAAGTCTAATAAAAATCTTTAAAAAAATAAAAACTTAATTTTTAATGCAACTTATTTTAGCTAATAAAAGATTTATTAAAATAAATCTTTGCTTAAAAAATATAGCTTATAATAAAAATGCTATAATATGCTATATTTAAAAAAAAGTTTAATATATAAAAGCAATAAAAATATTTATTAGTAATAATATTAATTAATATAACATTATAATATAAGTTTAAATAATAATAAACTTTAATATTAAAAGTTTTTTATAAGCTTTTAAGTTAAAAAAAATATATGCTAACTATATAACTATAATAGCAAAAATAAAACTATTTTTATTATTTATAGCTAAAAATAAATATTTAAAATTTTTAAAAAATTAATATTAAGTTTAAAAATAATTATTATCTTTTAAATATAATTAAATATATAAAAACTATAAGTTAAATAATATTAAGTTTAAAGAATATAATTAATATAATAAAAATAAAAATAAGTTAAATAATAAAAAAAAAAACTAAAAAGTTAAAAGTAATAAGCAAAAAAATAATTAAAAAAAATATAAAAATAAATATAAGCAAAAAAAATATAATTAAGCTAATATAGCTATATAAAACTTAAAATCTAATTATTATACTAATATTAAATTAAACTTTAATAATTTAGCAAATAAGTTATTTAATTTTAATAGTATTTATATTATTATTAATTTTTTTTTAACTTATAAATTTTATAAAAAAATATTTAATTTAAAAAAGTAAAAAAATTAATATGCTTATAAATATAAATATTAATTACTTAAAAATATAACTAATATATTGCTTATATATAAGTTTTAATTAATATATATATAATATAATATTATTTATAAATTATATAATAAGCTATTTTAATATTTGCTTAACTATAAAAATAATATATTAAATAATATAATAGCTAAGCTAGCATATAATATTAAAAAAGTTAAAAGGTTTTTATAAATAATATTTATAAATGCTATTTGTAAACATAGTTTATAAAGACTATATTTATTATATATAAATACTATTTTTAAAAGAGATTTATAAATGCTATTTTTAAATAGCGTTTATAAATAAAAACTTAATAAAATATAACTTTATAATATATACTTAAAGTTTATTAATTAATAGCTAGCAACTTATTATTACCTTTTAAGATTTAGCTTTTTAGCAAAAAACTAATTTTTTAATTAATATTTATTTGCTTAATTATAATTAATTAAAATTTAATTTTATTTTGTTTGCAATAATTTTTTGCAAATAAAACCTTAAACTTTTAAACTTTTTATAAATAATAACCTTTTATAAATAATAACTAATAATAACTTTAACTTTAATATTTATTATTTTTTTTTTTAACTTTTATTATACTAGTTTTTTTTTATATTATTATTATTTGCATTATTAAATATATTATATTTTAGCTAAGTTTTTTCTTTTTTTTATTTTTTTTTATTTACTACTGTTTTTTTTTTGTTTTTTTTTTTTTTTTTTTTTTTTTTTTTGTTTTTTTTATTTAGCAGCTATTATATTATATTTGCTTTGCAAGCAAAGCATTTTGCTACTTATATTATTAAACTTAAAAAAAATACTTTTAAACTATTTTTAAACTTAAAAAAATATTTTTTAAACTTATAAAAAGTATTTTTAAACTTAAAAAAGTTTTTTTTAAGTTTATAAAAAGTATTTTTTAGCTTATAAAAAGCATTTTGTTTTAAATGTTTTTTTGCTATTATTTTTAAGTTTTTTATTTACTTAAGTTTTTTTTTCTTTTTTTTTTCTTTTTTTTTTT